>QEPC01001533.1:17455559-17477033 GCA_003113815.1 Sphenodon punctatus
GGAGGGCGAGGCGGTCCCTAAGGTATGAGGGGCCGAGACCGTGTAGGGCTTTATAAACCATCACCAGCACCTTGAACTTGGCTCGGCACGCTATCGGCAGCCAGTGCAGAGCTCGGAGCACCGGTGTAATATACTCCCGGCGGCCCGTCCCTGTAAGAAGACAAGCCGTCGCATTTTGCACTAGCTGCAGCCTCCGAACCAAGAACAAGGGAAGCCCCACGTAGAGCGCGTTGCAGTAGTCGAGCCTCGAGGTGACGAAGGCATGGATGAGGGAGGCCAGGTCCGGGCCGGAGACAAACGGACGCAGCCTGAAGGGGGAATGGAGGGGAGGGGGTGCACACACCCACACTCCCTCCCATTCCCCAGTCTCACACACCCTCCCCCATTCCATCCCAGGCCCCTAGTTTCTGCTCCCCGAGTCCTCCCCCCCCCACGCTTACTTACCGTGCATTGTTGCGGGGGGTCCCTCCCGTGGACTGGCTGCTGGGCTGGCACCACAGGCAGTTCACTGTTCAATGGAGCGCTCGGTGGAGAGATGTGCTGCAGAGCGCATGCTCAACTCAGTTCAAGCATGCGCCTGCAGTACCTCCTGTCGCCGAGCGCCTCCACCGAATGCCCAACGTAGGCTTTGCATCGAGCCCTATGGGCTCGATGCAAAGCTGCCGCTTGGGAAATTTCATTTCCCTAGTGGCGCACGTGGTCTGAACGCTGAGCCACCTGGCTCGCATTCAGGCTAAGTTTGTCCCTTCTGAGACTCCAGACTCTGGAGTCCCAGAAGGGCAGGCAGAGGGTAGCGCTCACTGACTGAGCGCTCTCTGCCTCTGTCAACAGCACAGCCTGAAACTGACATGGGAGTGCCGCGCTGCTCTGACAGTCAGAGCAGCGCGGTGATCCCATGTCAATTTCAAGCTGCGCTGCCGGCAGAGACAGAGGCAGAGAGCACTCAGTCAGAGCGCTGTGCCCTGCCCCCGCTCTCTCCCATCCCCGGTGCCACTGACAGTAGTGTTTGTGAGCGCTACTGTCAGTGGCACCAGGGACGGGGGAGAGCGTGAGCAGGGCACTGCCCCAGGCGCCCTCAGTCTAGGGCCACCGCTGCCCTGGACCCGCTCTCCCCCGTCCCCGGTGCCACTGACAGTAGCGCTAGTGAGCGCTACTGTCAGTGGCACCAGGGACGGGGGAGAGCGTGGGCAGGGCACTGCCCCAGGCGCCCTCAGTCTAGGGCCACCGCTGCCCTGGACCCCATTCCTTCCCGCCTCCTGACCTTCGTTGCCCCCACCGTCGCCCATCCCCTCCTGCACATCATCAACCTTTCCCTCTTTACCGGCTCCATCCCCTCTGCCTTTAAATATGCCACTGTCTCCCCCATCCTCAAAAAGTCCACTCTGGATTCCTCTGAAACCTCTAATTACCATCCTGTCTCGCTCCTCCCTTTTGCTTCCAAGCTCCTTGAACGGGTTGTCTACTCCCCTTGCCTCGACCTCCTCTCTGCAAACTCCTCCCTTGACCCCCTCCAATCTGGCTTCCGCCCCCTTCACGCCACTGAAACCGCTCTGGCTAAGATCACCAACAATCTTCTTGTGGCTAAATCCAACCACCTTTACTCTATTCTTGTCCTCCTTGATCTCTCTGCTGCCTTTGACACTGTTGACCACTCGCTCCTGCTTGATTCGCTCCACTCCCTTGGATTCCGGGACTCTGTCCTTGACTGGTTTTCCTCCTACCTCTCTGACCGCTCCTTCAATGTATCTCTTCCTAACTCCTCCCCCTCCTCCTCCCTACCCCTCTCGGTTGGGGTACCCCAAGGCTCTGTCCTTGGCCCGCTCCTCTTCTCTATCTACACCCAATCCCTAGGCAAACTTATTGCCTCCCATGGCTTCCAATACCACCTGTACACTGACAACACTCAACTCTATCTCTCCACTCCTTCCCTCTCCCCCTCTGTTCAAGCTTGTCTCACCAGCTGTCTCTCCGATATCTCCGCCTGGATGTCTCAACGCCAACTCAAACTGAACATGGCAAAAACTGAACTCCTTATCTTCCCTCCCAGTCCTTCCTCTCCCTCTTCCCTGTCAATTGCCATTGACAGGGTCTCCATCCTCCCTGTCCCCCAAGCTCGCAACTTAGGCTTCATCTTCGACTCGCACCTCACCTGCAAACCCTACATTGACTCCGTTGCCAAATCCTTCTGCTTCTGCCTCCACAACATTCCCAAGATCCGCCCTTTTCTGTCTGTCTCCTCTGCCAAAACTCTCATCCACACCCTAATCTTCTCACGCCTTGACTATTGCAACCTCCTCCTCACTGACCTTCCCCGCTCCCACCTTTCTTCCCTTATCTCTGTTCAAAACTCTGCTGCCAGGATCATCCACCTAGCCCGTGGCTCTGACCCTGTGAAACCTCTCCTCTCTCCACTGGCTCCCTCTTCCTGAGTGTATTCTGCACAAGCTCCTCGTTTTCACCTACAAAGCCTTTCACAACCTCGCTTCCCCCTACCTCTCTGCCCTGATCTCCCTCCGAACCCCTACTCGAGCACTCCACTCCTACCCCATTCCCACCCTCACCCTCCCACGCCTCCCCTGCTCTGCCAACTGCCTTCGTCCCTTCTCCCTCGCTGCCCCGCACCCCTGGAACTCCCTCCCTGCCCTCGTCCGCCATGCCCCCACCCTCCACGCCTTCAAGTCCCTCCTCAAAACCCACCTCTTCCACTCTGCACTTCTGAACTCCTGCTAAGCATCCCCATCCAGGATTATCCCTCACTTGTTATCTGCAAACTCCCAATTTACTGTAACCAAACCAAGAACGTATACCTGAGCTTTCACATCCTCATGAATGTCGCATCCCTTGTCTCTCCCTCTGTTTTCTCCTTCCCTGTCTCCCCTCCCCGTCTTGTAAGCTCTCGAGCAGGGACCATGTCTATCTTGTTCTTTGTAAGCGCCAGGTACATTGCTGGCGCTATATAAATGCTTATAATAATAAAATAAAATAAAATAAAATAAAATAATACATTTCCTGCTTCCAAGGGAAAACTATTTGGGTGTTGCAGACCGAACACCTCATCACTTTGTTTTACAAAGGTCACTCATTACATGCTGCTACTTTATTACTAAACACTTTCTCCATATTAACTTTGGTCATGGATTAGTTCATATCAGGTGGCTGTCATCTTTCATGAAGGAGCTTGTTGGGAACTAATATACTAAAAACAGAAAGTGACATGAAATCTTATTGTGTTTTTGGTTGTTTTATTTTTAATAGCAATTTGCTATATGTTGATAAAAGAGATATTATAGCAGCAATCTCATGAAACAAAAATGACTTGTTATTGTGTTCTGTTATTTTAATGTATTGGTTCTTATAGGATTACAAAATTTTTATGAAAGTAGATGGAAAAATAGTTGTGTTTCATCTGTGCCAAGGTATCAAGTTTTAGCTTGCTGCATTTAACCGTAGTGAAATAATAAAAAGGCTATTATGGACCCTGACGCAGGCTCAATATCTGTTGTTGAAAAATTAATGCCTTGATTCTGCAAACTCTTGAGTCATGAGTAATTTATATAATAGACTAATTGTGTGTAAAAATATTCATTTGCATAAGTATTTGCAGGACTGGAACCCAAATTTGCAATCAGCAAACAAGGGAGGACGAAAACACTTTTAAGCTCCAAAAGCAATAAAAAGCTGCCTTTTAAATCCAGGTTTTCCAAGACCAATAGGAGAAGAAGCCACTTAAATTTCGGGGAGAACAGCAATGTTAAATGATTGATCAGGCAAGTCAGAGAGACACCTGACTTAAAGTATCCTAGAGAAAAGAAGGGGGTATGTCTCAGCAGCAATGAAGATATAAACAAGAGATACCAAATATACTGCCCTTCTCCTATTTCAGCCTTTTGATGTAATGGCCTCCTAAGATAGAAGCATAGATGAGATTAAAAAAATAATGCGTTTTTGAGCTGTGATTAGTCCATAATATATTGTCTGCTGCAACTATCTTTACTACCGTTCATTAACAAACCGGTTAGTTTTCACTAACATTTTCTGCACATCTGTTTCCTCTATTGGGTATTTTGATTGCTGCATACAGTAAAAGAAGCATTAGTGCTATAGTTCCCATGTCATTTGTTATGACTGTCCCTTTAATAAGTTTGGTAGCTCTGCACTTATCCCACGCGGAGCCCTACTTCCTGTTCCTGTGTTTTGGCCAAAACAATAAAGTAGCCACCAAGATGGCTTTGCTGTAACCAGCTCCCCTGCCTCAACCTCTGTCTCTCTATAGGACTACAAAATATAACACCATTGACTTCAGTGGGTAGAGAATTTTGCCCATAATGTGGTATGCATTATCACAAGTCTGAAAGTGAGAATTATCACAAGTCTATCATTATCACAAGTCTGAAAGTGAGAAACAGTTTGTCTCTCAAAACACAGTTTATATAAATTCCTGGGAACTGTAACGAATGGATGGCACTGCTCTGAGAACAGAATAATTTTGGTTTTCATAGAGCAGTTTTACAATGCTCCCTATAGAATTGGAGAGAGACAGACAAAGTACTAAGACAGAAAAGGAAATCATTTCCACATTGTGTTTCTCACAACGGCTGAAAACTGAATTGCTAATTCACTTCCAGATGTGCATTTCCTGGCTGTATAACAACTATAATCTTTGTATGCTACTTCATTATTCCTTATTGTCACATATATGGTATGCTAGAAAACCTGGTAACTGTCTGGTTTTGAAAAAAAGTAAAGAAAAATATAATGCCAGAAAATTAAATTTATACTGCATAATAGGTTGAAGAATTAACCAGGTAAAAAAGCTTTAAGAATGAAGCACTAAATGTAATAATCACTATGTTCCAAAAAACTGGCTGTGCTCCTCTGATGTAAAATTCAACTAGGAGTTTTAAATAATACCTCTTTGTTAGTGTAAGGAAACATCAACTGCAAAAGTCCGACCTAGTGCACTTATACAAGACAGCAGCACTCCTCTAAAACAAAGCAAATGTAGGATTATTGAGAGCCTCCAGGGAGACGGGCGGGCGGCGGGGCCACTGCGGCCGCCACGTCGGGCCGGAAGCGCCATGGCCCGGGATCCCGCCTGGCAGCCGCCAAACAGACGTTCGAGACACGGTGACCACAGGTGGGTATTCACCGTGGTTCACCGTGATCTCGTAACGTCTGAAAATACCCATTGATAGGTGCCTCTGAATACAAACAAAATACCCACCTTACCCTTCCCAAGTAAACAAATGTTTAAAACCTTAACAATCCAGTCCCAGGCAGAGATTTCATTCTCTTAAAAAGGGGGATGGGGGTGAAATTGCTAGAGAGACTATGAAACTCACTCATTATTTTTAATCTGGAAGGCAGTCTGATAAATGTCTAAGATAAGAATGCATGGACATATTTTAGACAGAATCTGAGAGAAAATAATTAGCAGACAAATATATCATACACGTCATGAGAAAAATCTACCAGCCATAAAGATGTTTGGATTTACATGGAGTATGTGGAAGCTGAATAAAAAGTTTCATACAATTTGCAAAATTGGGTCACAAAAACTTTGCTGTGGGGCAAACGAATAACCTATGTAATCCTATTTAAAGTACACTTGTGCCACTTAATTATTTTTTTTCAGTATAAATGTAGAGGAGAAAAGATGCTATTTGTGAAAAGAACACAAATGCACTGAGAAATACCAATGATGATAAGAATTTTGGATAGCCGTACAAAACTAGCAGGGACTAGGGTAGCTTCACCACTCTCAAGAAATGTATGTTATGCTAACTTTAGGTAAAAACAGATTTGATGGTGGCCTGCTTTGGCCCACTGTGGCCTGGGATCCACCAGGGCACATCTGTTTAGGCACCACCAGATGTTAGCCCTGGACTGCCCTGGGGCAGGTAGGCAGCAAGCCTGGGCTGAATCCTTGAAAAAACTATGAGGATGCAGCCCAGGCTAAAGGCCGCCCAACACGGGTTATCACATGCATTCAGCCCTGCCATATCCACCTTGGGACAGGTGCCACCATGGCTGTCTGACATGGCAGGGGGGTGGGGTGCTGGGGGCAGGGCGCCGGTGGGGCTGGATGCCCGCATGTTTGTCTAGCTCCTTAATTTTTTCCACAAGTTTGTTGGGTGTCCCTCCCGGGCCAGTGTCGGCTGTGGTTTCCCACCCCTGTCTGGGGAGCCGATGCGCCACCCAAACATCCGTTTTTACCCTTTGACAATACAAAATGTTCTCCTTCTCCTTCCATCTGAATCTGGCACACTCTCTGCCCTCAGACTTGAGCTGAGTTCCCTAGTTGTGACCCTCTCCTACTACCTCCACATGGTGCACTGCGACATTACGGCACTCTGAAGGGAGTGTAGCCATGGAAAGGGATGGGGAATGCCTTAGCATTCCTTATGGAGTGCAGTGACAATGCAACACTCCACTAGGGGCAGGGCCACTCAGATTCATCAAGCCCAGGCTTGGATCAGACTCAGCTCAGGCCTAGATTTGTGGGCCAAGCAAGGCTCTTGGTGATGTAGCTATCTGCAGTAGAGTACAGTACACTACTCCCTGCGCTGTGCACAGAAGACATGTCTTTTTCAGAGCTCTTAAAAGTCAATTAAATAAAAGGCTTGAGGGCATCCTAATGAAAATAAGACCAGTTAGCAGGACTGTTGCAGCGTAAGATTTAATAAGGCAAAAGTCAAATGAAGGATTGTCATATTTCACAACTCTTCTCTTAGAAATCACCTATTGTAAAAGAAACTTCAATGGGGCTTCCCTAGATACAAAAGTAATAATTATAGCTAAGTGAAAAGCAAATTATGACATTATTTGCAAACATTAACCCAGTCCTTCAGAGTAGGCTACAAGACTCTAATGCACTCTACAACACATGGAAGAGAAACACCAAAGGAGGCACTGGAATCAGAAGACAGAGGGTGAGGCCACACGAGATGTTATCCCACTTTGGGCAACCTTACCCCTCTAGCCCACAAGGCAGCGGGTCATATGGCTAGTGGCCATCAGATTTTCGCCCACTTCTGCCCCAGGGTGAGCAACTGGCTGCTACATGATGCGTCGACCGGAGAAGGTCAGTGATGCATTGTGTGTTACTGATGTCCCGCCTAAGGTTGCCCAGTGTGGTACAACAGGCTGCCTCACGTCTGGCTGGGCCTGTGCAGCCCTACCCTGTGGCACTGTCTGAGGATCGGGCCCAGAGGAGTGCACTCACCCTGGCCGTCAAACAGCTGATTGAGGGAGGGGAGACCAGAGGAGTGCGGGACTCCCCTAGGCAGCTGTTTGGTGTGGGTAGGGAGAGCACACGCTCTCCTCCAGGCCCCTCTCACTCCATCAGCTGTCTAGCAGCAATGGGCCAGATCCTTCAGTGCAGCAGGAGTCTGGGAGTCCAGCCCTGTGTGGCTAATTCTTTAGCCAGACCCACGGCATGGAGAGGGGATCGCAGGATCTGCACGGCTCCTTTTCCAGTGGTGGGGCAGATCGTGTGGCCCAAAGTGTGGTGGCTGCATTTGTCCTTCCCGGTCAAAACAGAGCGAGGGGGGGAATTGGGCCCATCCTGTCTCGTATGGCTTTTCCCATAGGGTATTAACACACAGAAAGGGAGGCAGCTGGAACCCGTGTTCAATCTGTGGAGTCCCCATGCCACTGCCACCCCCGTGGGCAGCACTGGGAACCCTACTAATGGAAAGCCCCCTGCCTGCAGTTCAGGGAGAGAGGGAGCTAGGAACCAGAGGTGAAAGTTGTTCCACCCAGCCCAGTTTCCTGGTGACGACGGCAAGCCTTATATGCTGGCTGGCAGCCAAGCACAAAGCTGGGAGGCATGAGGGAACTGAAGATGGACAGCAAGTGGGACGTGGCTAGGGCAGGGCAGGGCGTCTTCTTGGGAAGAGTGACTGGGCCTGAGGTAAATTGAGGAAGTGGTGCAGGCGGGTTGGTCACTGCTCCAAAACCCCCTGGGGTATGGCTGCAAGACCAGATCTCAACAGGAGGGTCCAAGATCTTTTTCTTTACAAAATACAAAAATTACCCTAGGTTATAGAACCCCCAGGTAATTTACCGCAAGGTACTCATACAAGGAATTACATTATTCCTAAATTACTTAACCGTGGGGTAAAATTCAACACTTTGAACAATCTGTGCTAATTTGCCTGGATTGCCCAGAAAGAAACCAAGTTATACAAACATTACCCCATGGTAAAGTACCTTGGGGGATAGGGCACCCTGATTCAAACAGAGGGACATTACCCTGAGTTCAATGAACAGACGTTCATTGTATGGGTAGAAAAGCAGATTTCCCCTCAGTGCCCATGGTGTGAATGTTCTTGGGTTATTTGGAAACCAGGTACTTCACACTTATACCAGGATAGAGTTTCGTGAGAGTATGCTGATGGCTCTGACCAAGAGCCAAACCAGTCTTTGCTCTAAACAGAACAGCCATGGGGCTTTTCGAATTTACTCTAACTAGAAGGATCCCCCAGGGATGAGGGCGAGTGGAGCACACAGCACTCCAGATGTGTTCCCCATGGCATCTATCATGCGTCCTTACCATTCCCAGAAGCCATGGCAAGCCTCTACACTGAGCTATGCCAGGTTTGCATCATCTGAAGATTCACCCATGCTAAAATAATCCTCAACTGCCTCCTTTGGGAAACCTTAAGGATACCTTGTACCAACCTTACAAGGGGTTATGGATTAAGTCCACAATGTTTAAATGCAGAATGCTGGTGAGAGAAAGGAAGAGAAGGAGAACAAGATTTGAAAACAGCTAATAATTAATACAGACTCCAATGTGACTTCTGAAAGTTGTTTTTTTCCAATCTAGATTTTAAATTCACAAATCTGAATGTGGCAAATTTGAATTATGCTTGGAATACTCATTTCACTATTATTGAAATTTTCCCATCCTGTGCTAGCTTCTCAGTCTCTGTTTGCAGACACATTTTAAGGCTATCTCCATACCTGTGAGGTCTAGGGCAAAACACACATATACACAAATTCTAGAGAACATTTCTCTTGCAGCAGCAAATCTTCTGACTCCAAAATTGCAGAATATACTGAGTCATGTTGAAAGAGCTGAGCCCCCTGCTCAATAATACATATTCAGGTGTAGCCATAGGTATGCAGATAGGTGAGGGTTCAGCTAGAACACATAACAGTGAAGTTTGGGAAACCCTTTCCACAGTGAGAACCACACAATGAGATCCATAAGGCAGACAGAAAAGCATTTCAGCTTGATTCAGAGATTCAGAGCTCTCCAGTATAATTTATCAGCTAGGAAAGCCTTCCCCTAACTCAACACACCTCGGGTGTTAACAAACGAGATGTTGCCCCACATCTGCCCCCATTAGCCCCACATTCACCTGCTCATGTATCATGTGGCCATGGGGCTTCCCCGGGGCCACTCCACATGGTATCAACCAAGGAAATGTGGAGTCTGCTGTGCGGGCAAATCCATGCAAATGTGGGGCAGCCGTGGTCACCTCCTGTGTGTTGGGGGGACATGGGGTACCCACATGACTGACCTGTGCTCCCCCATCTGTTGGGGTACATGTGCATTCAGCTTTATGGAGTTTTGGGTGCCAGCCTAGTGTTGGGTGAGTGACCGCAACTCTACGGTGGAAAGGGTGGGAGCGACACACGGGTGGACCGCAGCAGGGAGGAATGCTTGCCCTTTTGTTCTGGTCCCGTGCAGAGCCTCCAGGTAGTGGTGGTGGTGGGGACACAGAGCAGCCATGGGCTCTGGTTATTGTAGTGGTTGGCACTAACCTTTCCTGCCCCCCACACATACCTCCTGTTTTCAAGGCAAGTTGTTCAATGACTATGAGCCCTCAATTTATGGAGACACTAATTTCTTGTTTAATTTAGCTCCAGAATAACAGAGACCTATGGGATTTTGTCATGTTTGTGTCCCTCCCAAGTGTATTTTTTCATACACTGATGCTTAACAACAAGAAACTAATGAGAGAGGGCAATCTTGTGTAGTCTTTTAAATCTGTTTTTACAAGAAGAGCATCTTTCTGAACCATTTCTTGTCAGAACTAAAGCATTTGAACACTGAACAAGTTAAATCAGCTAACAAATAGCTGTATTTTGACAAGCAGGATTTCTGATTTGTTCATTGTTATCCAGCACAAAACTAATTTAAAGAATCATTATTATGCAGATTAGGCTGAAAGGTGTTTTCAGGTATTTCTGCTAAAATGTTTAGTAGAATGTTTAAATGTTATGGTGGTTGTTTTTGGACATAATCCACAAACCACTTATTTCAAAGTAGTCCACTGAAGCCCTGTGGAATAAGCGGTTTGTGGACTGCGATCTTTAATTATTGAATGTCTGTATTAAGTTAAACTGCACAAATAATAAATATGTGCAGGTATGAAAAATTCAGAATTAATGGTACAGCAACATCTTAAACTTTGGTCCATATACCCTTACATTGTGTCTTTTCCACTTGATGTAGACAGCCAACTATGAGAATACTATTTTAAAAACAAAACCTACTCTTTATATTATAGAAAACAAAATTAGTCAAGATGGTCTAGGGATGCAGCCTCATGCTCAGGGTGTTTTAAATGAGACGCAACCATGCTCCCTACTGGGAGCTCTTAAAGGGGTAATGGATGCCTGTATGAGTTGTTTCGGGGGGCCAGTCTGTGGTGGTGGGAGTGCGTGGAGGCTGCCTGCGTGACCACAGTAGCCACACACAGAACCACCCATTAGAATTCCTCCCCGCTAACTCCACGTGCATGGGTGCTCTGCAGCTGTACCACTCAGCAGACATGGACCCCCCCACCCCCTCTAGCCTTGCTCATTTAAAAACACCCCCAATCTCTTCCCATTGGAAACTGGGAATGAATAAGGAAAGGATCACTCCTTAAGTGCCTGGAAGCATACAGTGGGTGTTTTCAGACAAGTGCCTCCCCACCCAGTACCCACCATGCTTGAGTGAAAACCCCACTGGTAACCAATGGTTAACCAGTGAAAACTGGGTGGATAATGCTCTTCTCTGAAAACACCCAGTCATGACCACTGTTGGAGGCTGATCCAGTATGGAAGATTTGAATATCTGAAGATATCAATAATATCGTAGGGGGAATTCTTAAATAATTACAGATACATGAATTACAAAAATAGTTGCACTAGTTTTCAATGGGGATAAACAATTTTGAACTCCTTAGGTCAAACTAGGTCCAAAAGTGAAAAGTCCCATATCTTGTCATAAATTGAAAATGGTTTACCCAGTGAATCTGGGGGATTTTCCAGCCTTTTTTGCTATAGACCAACCATGCAAAATTTCAGTTAAAAAAATGTGCGTTCAAATGTTAGGAAGAGATAAAAAAACATATTTATAATGGAAAGAAACTGCAATAATCTTCACTACTGAGTACATCTAAAACTGTTCAGATGCTCTGTTCAGAATCCAGGAATTCTATTACAAGTCTTCCTTTCTCCTCTAGCGAGAGAAATCTGTTTCTCCAATGAATTAAACCAAAAGGCAAATCAATCACAACATCTTACACCAATACAGAAACAAACTATATATGAAAAGCCCCTGAACTTGTCATAAATTGAAAATGGTTTACCCAGTTAATCTGGGGGATTTTCCAACAACCTGTTTTGCTATAGACCAACCATGCAAAATTTAACTTTTAAAAATGTGTGTTCAAATGTTAGGAAGAGATACAAAACATGTTTATAATGGAAAGAAACTGCAATAATCTTCACTACAGAGTGCATCTAAAACTGCTCAGATGCTCTGTGGACACTTATAAACCTGTTATATATAATCCAGGAAATCTATTGCAAGTCTTCCTTTCTCCTCTAGCGAGAAAAATCTGTTTCTCCAATGAATTAAACCAAAAGGCAAATCAATCAAAAAGTGTTGCACCAGTGCAGAAACAAACTATATATGAAAAGAAAAAACTATTTTAGCACAGGAATTCTAGTTTTTTGATACTTTGTAAACTGAAGGAATACTGTTTTTTTCATAAGAAACAATTATATAATAATCAAAAGGTAGAAATAAGAAATTATGGATGTTCATTTATTGCTCAAGTTCCAGTTGTAAAACATGTAAATATACAGGAGAGAAGCAATGGTAGAGATTAGTTCATTTCTGATAAATAAAACAAATAGCAATGAATTTGTGCAAAATAGTAAATCCTGTGCATTTGACTAATTTTTGTCAATAAGAAAGTAACTCAGAACAAGTCTAAGATCGTAAAGGTTGGGAAATTGCATGTAGTTTCAAATTTTCATAGCTCATCCATTTATTTCAATAATGCAATATTACTCCCATTCTTAAACTGGAGCTTACTTATCAAAGGCAGATGGAAAGTTATGTAAGACAATAATAACATTAAAATCTGTGGGTTTCTCTCTTTTTATTCCTGGACAGAAAGATGCTGCTTTGGTCTGCGTCTCCATCCAATGCTTTCGGAGAGTTTAGGGAAGAAGCATACATCCCCATCTGCAGGATGGGGGTGCATGCTAAGATGAGGGTGCATTCTTCTTCCCTAAACTCTTAGGCCCTTTCCACACAGACACTCTAACACTGATAAAATGGGTGTTACATTTTATTATACATGTTGCAGGGCTGCAGGTGTGCACTATGGGTGCCCTGCACTATGTATAATAAAATGTAACATCCATTTTATCAGTGTGAGGGCGTTTATAGACGATCCCGCTGACAAGCCAAACGTCGGCTTTCCCCCCCGCGCAGTCTCTGCGAGCCATGTCTGCAGTTCAGACATGGTGCAGAGTGCGAGTGCGCATGCGTGCCCTTCAGCGCATGCGCACGCACCCTTCAGCGCATGCGCACGCACCCTTCAGCGCATGTGCACGCACCCTTCAGCGCATGTGCACTCGCCCAGGGAACCAGGAAGTGCGGCGTAAAGCCGGCACTTCGGGAATCCGCGTCGGAGGGGGCAGGTGAGCCTGCCCCCTCCGACGCGGATTAACAAGTGGCCCCAGCAATTAGACGAGCGCCAAGAAAGGCGGCTGATCAAAGGATCAGCCGCCTTTTTGGTCTCGTTTAAAAGCGCCCTCAGAGTGTCTGTGTGAAAAGGACCTTTGAAAGGTGATCTCTCTGTGCTTTCATTTTCTGCCATCCACACCTTTGGTTGGATTTCATTGTGAGCAAGCTGGAAGAGTATGGAGATTACAGATAATGAGCACAGATTTCAGGGCGTGAGGACAGGGGATAGGGAGTGTCAGGTGTGTACACAGGTAAAGGGCATGTGTGGGGAAGTAAATGATGGCTTCACATATGTGGGATGGTCAAGGCATGCTTGAGAAATAGACAAAAGTAAATGGGTGAAAAGTAAATGGATAAAATTAAAATGGGTGTACAGGGTAGGAGTAGATCCAAGAATATGGGAAAGGTAGAGGATGCAAATAATAGAATGTATGTTGGGGGCTGGGGGTATTTGGGAACTAGACTAAAGGGTATGTGGGAGAGATGAGAGAGTGGAATAAATTAGCATGAATGTCTTGAGTGTAATGTCCTGGGATTCTGAAGGGTGCTGGAGATACTGTGTACAGTGCCAGGTACACTGCTAGCACTATATCAATAATAATAAATAAAATAAAATAAAATAAAATAATAATTAATATATTCGTTGGAGTTTAGGAACTTGTTTTGAAGAGGTGGAAATAGCTGTCCTGGAACTACGGAACTATTTCTGGAACAGACGCTTGAGGAATATGACAGGCTGGCAAAATGTCTATAGCACCAGAACCTGGAGTCATGTGACTATATTGCAACCTCAGTTTTGTTGTTGTTTTAAAACAGTTAAGGTTGTAGCACTCATAGTTGGGGATGGGGGATCTTGAAAACAGCATGTGTGTGACTGATGCAGCAATGTTTGAGGACTTGTCTGTATAATTAAACTGTGCTGGTTTATCTCAGCCAGTACAGCTTCCTCCTAGGCCCTTTTCACACAGACACTCTAACACTGATAAAATGTGTGTGAGGCCGCTTTTACATGAGGTGCTTAGAAGCGCCTCTGCAGCACCATGGTGAAGAGGAAAGCCACGTGGGGAGTGTTTACACGCTCCCTGCGCTACCGGAAGTGACGTGTCACCCGTTCTCTTCAGCGGCAGTGGCTGCAGACATGGTGCTTTCAAGAGGCCATGTTCTATAGACCTGAAAATTCAAGTCTACAGAACACGGCCTCTTGAAAGCCCCATGTCTGCAGCCGCCGCCGCTGAAGAGAATGGGGGGCACGTCACTTCCAGTAGCGCGGGGAGCATGTAAACACTCCCTGTGCAGCTTTCCTTTTGAATATGGGGCTGCAGAGGCACTTCTAAGTGCCTCATATAAAAGCAGCCTTACATTTTATTATACACGTTGCAGGGCACCCATAGAGCACACTTGCAGCCCTGCAACATTTATAATACAATGTAACACCCATTTTATCAGTGTTAGAGTGTGTGTGTGAAAAGGGCCATAGAGACAAGCTCTGAGTCTGCAGAAAGACTCATAGAATATCTCTGAATGAAATGTGCCACAGTGAATCTCCTGAACTTACTGCTCTGAGGGGCACTGTCAACACCATGTCTGTGTGTGGCAGCAGAAGACTACAGTGCAGCAAGCTCCAGAAATTCATTCATAGTAAATAATGTTGGGGGGGGGAGATGGACCCCCCTGTTTCCATGGCTGAGAGGAGCATTGCTACTGGTGTGGGGAGAAGGTGGTTCCATGCCACTTCTCCCCACCTAAAACTAAAGGAGGTAAAAATTCCCTGCCATTGCAGTTAGATGTGGCTCCACCGAGCCTGTGGCCTCATATTCCCTTAACCTAGCTCTAGGAATATGTACAGGAGTGTGTGTGGTGAGAGGGGATGGGGGATTGAGCAGGAGCTAAGGGAGCACTAGCGGGGTGTGGAGTAGGGCTAGGAGAAGGGTTTATGGGTCAAGAAAGTGTACCTGAGTTCTCACATCCTCATGAATGTCGCTTCCCTTGTCTCTCCCTCTGTTCCCCCTTCCCTGTCTCCCCTCCCCCTGTCTTTAGATAGTAAGCTCTCAGGCAGGGACCTTGTCTATCGTTATTTTTTGTAAAGCGCCAGGTATATCGCTGGTGCTATATAAAATGCTTATTATAATAATAATAATAATAATAATTAATAATGATCTGGTGGGCAGGAGAGGAGTTTGTGGGGGTTGTGGGTGGGAGTTATGAGGTGAATGTCTACAGGAGAAGTTATATGGGTGTTGGCTGGGACTGTGGGGTGTAGAGTAGGATGCTTGAAGGAAGTGCTTATGGACATGAACATGGGGATATTGGAGGGGCTTATGGATGGGGAGGCAGGTTTGGGGCAGGGTCTATGGAGTTTAGAGTGGGGGATATGAGGTATGGGGCTATGGGAGAAGTTATCAGGGTGCTGATTGTGGGAAGTTGTAGGAGGAGTTAATAGGGTCTGGTGTCTGAGTGGTTTATAGGGTGTGGAATGGGGGCTGAAGGAAGGGTTTGCAGGGCACAGTACATGAGGGAGAGATTTGAAGAGTGTGAAGTAGAGACTGAAGGAGAGGTTTGTAGGGTGCAGTGTGTGGGAAGGAGTTTGCAGGGTCTTGATTGAGAGCTGGGGAAGGGAATAATAGGCTTTGGATAGATGAGAGAGTGGTTTATAGAGTGCAGTAGGGGAGAAGTTTATAGGGAGTGGATGTTGGGGGGTTATAAGATGCAGTGTGTTGAGTGGTTTGCAGGGTGTGCTATGGAGGTTGGTGGAGGGATTTATGGAGTGTGAATTAGTTTGCTGATGACTATTATTATTTATTTATTTATTTATTAAACAGGTTTTTTTTTACCTGCCCCTTCTGCTCCAGGCAGCTCGGGCGGCTTGCATCATAAAATAAGTAAAAACATAGAAAACTAAAAACAACCTTTATGGAGTGCTGTGTGAGGCGAGGGATTGATGGGGTGTGTGTGTGTGTGTGTTGGGGAAGGGTTTATAGAGAGTTGGGGGAGGGGTGTGTAGGGGTGGGGCCTGAGGGAGGGGTTTATGGCAGGGGCCGGAGAGGAGTTTATAGGGTAGGGTGCAGGGGGGAAAGACTGGGGGAGGGGTTTAGAGAGCGCAGTACGGGGGCTCACCCGGTTGTTGCGGTCGGTCTCTCGCACTTCCTCCTCCTCCAGCCCCTGGCGGATGAGCGCTTTGAGGACGATGACGTTGTTGATGCAGCAGGCGCGGAAAAGGGTGAGCGGCTCCGGACTCTCGGGCTCCGACTCGCCCAGGGACCAGTTCTCCCCATCCTGGTCCTCGCTGCCGGGCGGGTAGAAGGAGTCGTCCGAGGCTATGCTGTGCGTGTCGGGCAGCTCGGAGAAATCCTCGTACTCCTCGTAGTCTTCCGCCTCCTCTTTCTCCCCCGGCTCTGGGGCCGGGCCACTGCCCCCTGCATCCCCCTCCGTCCGGCCCGCGGGCCGCACCTCCTGCTCTCGCTGCTCCTTCAGCTTCGCTCCGGCCCTCCGTGCCTGCCCAGCCGCTGCCCCGTTTCCGTCCCCCGACATCCGCACCATGCCACCCCCCCTTGGGACCCGGGGGGACCTTCCCCGCCAAAACTGCTACTTCTACTACGGGGTTCCCCAATGCACCGACACCCACCCCCCCTTCCCAGGCACAAGCCTTGGTTTCTCCCTCCCAAAATATACAGGAGACCGGATCTCTTCCCCCCGAAGTTTCTATGCAAATCTATATAAACGGGAGGTTTCTCTCGTTTACTTTCTGGTTATGCCATCGGAAAGCCCCAGGTTTGTGGTGCTCCCTGGCAGGGGAGGGGGATTAGTTCCCAAGCCTAGGAGTCATCTGGTCAGTATTATTCACTCGGTTCTGGCTGCTGTTGCTGCGTGGATGTGGATGAGCATTAGGGGAAACTCTTTTTGCTTTCCTTTTGCAAAGGGGGAAATTCCAGGATGGCTTTGCGGAAAGTTGCAATCCAGAGCTGTGTGTGTTTGCCGTGTTGGTCCCAAGTGACAGGGAAGGATCAGATCCCTCTTTGGAAAGTTGCAAAGAACCCGACTGGACTGACAAACGGCGTCTTCTTCCTCCGCTTTAAGCAGAGGCGCTTGCTTTCCTAGGAAGCATGTGTTACTGTGAAAACCCCCTCGCGACGCGTCCACCGCTATCACATTTCCAACTTCCAAAGGCAAGAGATACAATCCCCTGCTATGGTCCGCAATTCCCACTTGGCAGCTCAGAGGATGGTTTGCAGCAGCATTCGCATGGGGGGAAAAATTAAAAGAATTAATCCCGATTGGTTTTCTCTCTCGGCACATAAATCCGGGCACCGCTTCCCAAGGCAAAGCAGAAAACTTACTCCCCAACTTGTAGCTTCATCTGGTTGGTCAAACACTCTGAATTGACTTGACCAGACCAGCATCGCTGAAATCATAGGTGCAGCATAGTTCTCTCCTTGCTTCTGCTTCTACTAGCATTGACAAGTAGCGACCCACCAATAAAAAAGGGGAAAAAAGACTTATTCCCAATGTGGTTTGCAAAACTCCAAGGGAAGGCTGCGAGGATGCACAGAGCTGATAACATATCCGAGAGACATTTAGAAAACTCCTGGTACATAATCCGATCAGCATCTCTCTGAGAAGATTGAGGCTGGGCTTAGCATGTTGACATCAGGGACACATTTTTAAAAAGCGATTTAGCCAGCCGACATGCATCTGTCAGTGTGGCTTTTTTACACACCATCTGAGCAATTACAACTGGCAGGTCAGTAATTTTAACTTCAAGACACTTTCAACTTCTTTACTCATTGCAGTTAAATAATTTGTTTACATACTGGGTGTTTTTTTTTAAACATCCCACAAATATCCCTGATTACTAAGCACTGCACACTTTGGTGGGGGATTAATAAAGGTAGAACAGAAATTGAAACTATTACAAGTTCAGATTTCCAGAATCAAAAGTTAAATGTCTAAAGTTTTTCAGAAATCAGTAGTTTGAATAACCATAGATGCAAATAAACATAGCAATAAATACCTCTGAAACAGAAGGAAAGTAATTTGGCTCAATCACAATTCTTAGCCTGTGATCTGCAAGCCACTTACTCTGACGTAGTCCCATTGAACCTTTGCGGGCTTCAATGAGACTACTACAGAATAAGTGGATTGTGGGTCGCAGCACTGGTACTTAATTTATTTGGTTTGTAGATTGCAATGGCAGACTCAAATGATTAAGAATAATCATAATCTTTATTTTTATATAGCGTCCCCCTGCTATGGCACTCAGAGTGCTTTACAAATAACTAATAAACACAATTTTTAATCCTCACAACAAGCCTGTGAGGTAGGTTAGGCTGAGAATATTGTGACTGAAAAGTTCAGAGATTACAGGTAATTACTAACTTTATTGGCAGGAAACAGTCGTCCTGTCTTGTAGCTATTCTTTGAGAAAACAGTCATTTCGGGGAGCATTCAGTTTGGAACCTTTCACAAATAAATACAGTGAAATATATACTTCATAGTGAAATTGGGGTTTGGCTGCAATGTAGCAACCTAATGCACAGCAGCTTAATAGGATTAGAGTGCCTCATGCTTTATCTATTCCATTCATAAAATGTGACTGTTCTGTTCAGTATATAATTAACACTCTCCACTCTGCGGCAATGTGTTTACTTAGTGAAGTTTCACCTAACTTACATGCTGGCAGAGTTTTATTCTTGCTTGCTTCCCCAATTTCCAGGTGAGAAATTGATTGTCTGGTACATGCTGTCTAGTACATGCTAGTGTATCAGGCTTTGAAAGAAGGCTGGCTCATTACCTGCAAGAGTTCAGGCCATCTATGTGGGCTGAGAGAGCGAAAACAAACATGACATTAGCTACTGACAAGTTTTTTTGTGCATGTGCTAAATATGCAAAAACCTTGTCAGTAGCTGCTCTTACAGAGAAAACAGTTCAGTAGGTTGTTGTGAGTCACATGGGATTTGTGCTGGAGCATTGCATTTTTGGAAACAATCCTGGGGTAGGAAGGCCTTGCAAGTTCAAAAAACCTGAGATTTGTTCCTAATGAAATTAGTTTTCTTCATAGGTTGTAACGGGATCTTTTCTTGGTTCAACACCAGTCCCAAATTGTTGCAGAAGGTCTAATGAATAGTGGAGACGGTCGAATAGGAGGGACTGCATAGGAGGAGTTAACCAATTGGTGAGCTATGGATGTATCGGTATGATGTGCTTCCTTGGAGCCATGTGTCACTGGAGCCATATATTTCATAAACCTCTGCAGTGCTGTAGAGGAGCAAAAGAGGAAAAAGGTATATTGATAATGAGAATTGAACACAAACCTCAAATATTTACAATAAGGGTTTATCACAAATCTGAAAATATGCATCGTCTAAAGCAAGGGTCATGAACCAATCATCTTTATGAAGACACAGGAGAATAGCTTTCAAGGTGACCATTCTAAATTTGGTGAATATTCCGTGTCAATTTAGTTCTCTGAAATCGGGTATTCGTGATAATCCACCATCTTTCTTGGGTACCGAGAGGAAAAACCTTGACCCCTGGAATGTAGAGGAATTTCCTCTATTGCACCAGTAAGGAGACGATTTCTTCTTTTATAAACATGTTGTGAGTTAAATCCCTGAAAAGGGGATAGGGAGGGTGGGTTGGGAGGGGAAAGTGATTTTTAACTGGATAGAGCAGGGGTGGGGAACCTCAGGCCCAGGTGCCAAATGCAGTTTGCAGCAAGTTTTTATGTGACTTCTTTCCAGTTTCTGGATCTGGCCCCTCAATCCAGTTTCTATCTCCAACCACTGAAAAACTGAGTTCAGGGTAAGGGAGCAAAGCTGAGGGCATGCACAGAAGGATACGGCACAGATCCATGGCACAGATCTAGTATCTGGGCCCTCTTTTTCTTGAGTAAACCCCGTACGCACCCCCGCCTGCAACTTGTATGCAGCCCTTGGAGCTTGTATTAATTGTCAAAGTGGCCCCAGGGATGTAAAAGATTCCCCACCCCTGGGACAGAGTATCTTGTCTGGATATTGTTTGTCAGTCATTCAACAGTCTGAAGTGATGTGGGACCAGGCTTGATGGAAATAGTTGAAGCAGCTGTAAAAACATAGTGGATCTTTGAAATCTGGTCCATGATCCTCTGTGTTCTAGAAAACAAGATCAGAGTCTGGTTGCCCGAGGAAAAGGAGGAGGATTTGGCCCTTGGCTTAAGTTTGTAGGACTTCTTACACTAACAAGCCCAAGAGTTACCTGATGGATAGTATTTTTCTACACATAATGGAAAATACTAGGGAGGAGGCTGCAAGAAATTTTCCCGCCTTGCATTTGTTCAGTTTGAAGTTCTGACATTTTACATGCCTGAGAAAGGGTCCTGTGTGGCCTGAAAGTTTGCATACTCTTGCCCACAGAAGTTGGCCCATTAAGATACCATCTAAACTACTTTGTCTTAGGGTGTTTTCAGACGTGACGGGGCCAGTTGTCCCCGTCACGAAAACAATAAAGTCATCCCCCACCGGGACGACCCCGTCACGCCCTAACAGCATCTGGCTGAATCCGCCGCAGCGTCTGGCTGAATCCGCCATGGCCCGGAATCCCGCCAGTGCTTCCGGGCTGTGGCGACCGACCAGACGTTACTTTTCTTTGATCCCCACCGGGGATCACTTTCACCACGCTTCCCGGGGAATTGGTGAAGCTAGCCCGGGAAGCATGGTTGAAAATGACCCCATGTGGGGATTGAGCGTGGTGAACATCTGGCGGCCGCCAAACAGACGTGCGAGTCACAGTGACCACAGGTGGGTATTCACCATGGTTCACTGTGATCTCGTAACGTCTGAAAATACCCCTAGTCTCTTACATCTGGGATCAAAATGGCATATACACTTTGGCTGCTTGCGTATGTGCTGATTTTCACATGAGATTCTATTCCCACATGAAAATAGCAATAATGTAAGATTCCTGCTGGACTGCATGCCCATGTTATTTTCTTTCCAGTTCCTTCCCTCCTCCCCACAAAGTCATGTGACCTTAAGAGATTCGTTAGAGGTTCCATGTACACATTGTCATTTTTGTGCAAGTTAAATTCACGTTTAATTTACCCCATGTACACATGCCAATCTCCTGTAACACAGAACTCACCCCATGCACACATTAAAATCTCACATAAGTCATGTGTCAGAGCTGAATTTCCCTGCCATGATATCCGTGATGAAACTAACGTTAATTTTCCTGCCGAATGAGAAGCACAAGTTACAAAAAAAAATAATCTCACACGAGATACAAAGTAACATGAAATTGTGTAACATGGGCAAGCACCTTCTGTCTGTAGGTTAATAGGATACAATCTTCCAATGTTGAAGTCAGTGGCTCAGCTCCCATTGACTTTAAAGGTGGAGGAGTACACCCTTAGGCTGCTTTTACACATGACAAAAATGAGTTATCAGGGCCCCGATTCTTCTGCAATTTTTTTTCCAAAATTCTGCGACCCCAAATTGAAAATTCTGCGACCC
>QEPC01001533.1:17493127-17506980 GCA_003113815.1 Sphenodon punctatus
TGCGGCCCGGTTCCGGGCCGTGGTCCCGTTCCCGGCACGTCTGTTTGGGTCGTTTTCCAACCCCCGGGCGTGGTTGCGCTGTTCGCCCCCCCTGGTGGTTCGCTGTGGTGAACCGGCCGCCCGTAACGTCTGAAAGTACCCATAGTGACACGTAAAAGAATCCCTGGCATAGGCTCATTCTCTGCATATGCTGTGCAGGCTTATAAAATTGGAACCCTTTATCACATCTTTCTGATATTTGGCAGAGATGATCCTGAAAGTGTGAGATACAGCCCTGCCAAATTTCATGTACACTGGTTGAACTACAAAGATGTTACAGTCAGACATACATTTATAGGTTAAATGCATATACCACCAGGACCCTTTATCCAATCCTTCTGAAAGTTGGCAGATAAATACCTCGACATTGAGGTATTTAATTTGTGGCTTTAAAAGAACACACAACCGGGTTTAATGCACAAAATATTGTGTCTAAATCCCACACGCATTATATTTACACGCAGTGTGATTTTATGCTGAGAATATTCCCCAGCAGCATTTTTGAAGAACCACCTTCTGCCAAAGTTTTAAGACCTGGCTTTTCCACCAGGCATTTGGAAGGGGAGGATGGGTTAGTGGGATTGGAGGGAGGGTGTATTGATTTTATGCAGACCAGGTTTTTTAGATTGATGGTTTTATTTTTGTATTTTTATATCTTATCTTGACTGTTTTAAATGCTGCTGTGAGCTGCCCCGAGTCACCATGTGGTGAGAGGGGTGGGGTAAAAATGAATGGAAATAAATAAATTAAAATATGTATGAGTGGCCAGGCCTTGAAGAAGAAAAGAAAGCTACTCACTTGTAACAGTTTTTCAAGAAGCCTCTGTGCATTCACACTTCCCGACCACCTTTCCCAGTGCTTGGAGTCATCCTGTAGCATCATGGAGACTGAAATTTGGAGAAGGAAATGTAGCAGGTCTGGAGCAAGACAGCAGAGTTTATTTGGAACCAGTAATCCAATTGTGTGAGTATTCCTGTGTTTAAATTACGCACTGTTTAAACCAGGGGTGGGGAGCCTCCAGCCCATAGCCCAAATCCAACCCATGGCTGTGTTGATGATGACCTCAGTCTTCCCTAAAATGGGTACAACACACACACACCCTCACTGTATAATCAAGGGGCCGTAAACTTGGATCAGGAGGGCTTAAAGGGACAGGCCTCCCTGGTGACCAAGTGCTGGAAACGTGGAAAAGGGGAGCTTGAAAGGATAGCCCTCATAGCAAAGAGGGGCTTGTAAAAAAAGGATCAGGCCCAGCCCCATGGAACCCAGCAGAAAGTAAGTCGCTCATGTGAAATACCAGCCTGAACCTGGGGGAAGAGAGGAAAAAGGAAAATGCCTAGAGTAAAGTATGGGGCCATTAAGAGGCATTCTTCCTATTCAGTAGAGCACCGATGACTGGAACTTGGAGCAGCAACTCCCCCCCCCTCAGGAATGAAGAAATCCAGGTGTTCCCTTGCACCTTTTGTGTCCCAGGGAGCCGATCGTTAGGCCCCTCGTCTCATCCTTAACTACCCTCCAGCTACTGTTGTTTACTCTTTCCCCCTGTGTCAAAGATATCTTATGCATCTTGTATGGCCCTTTTTGTGATGGAAGTAAAAGTTTGGTTTCTCCCCTCGTTAGCTCATTGTGTACCCCAAACGACCCATCGTAGCCTCCCCAAATCCTTTGTTCAGTACCCTATAACTGCCCCTAGTTTTCCCCTCAACCTCTGAGAAATTTTTGAACCTAGATATGTGCGGCTAGTCTGTACGTGTCTAAGTTAAGGGTTCTCCCAGACCTTGGTCTGCCCCTCCACCTTCTTCCATTCCCCGAACACCGCTGGATCCCTGGGTCGCCTGTCCCCTGTCAGCAGTAGGAAAGATAACCTCAGGTCCAGCTTCTCCAGCCAGGTGGGGAAGCCCCCCCCCTCGCACTCTCTCACTCACTCTCTCTCACAGTCCCCCTTTTGCTGAGCCTTTTCCGGATTTCCCCCCCTCCCCCCTTCGCCTACCTTATTTTCGCTTTCCCAGCCACCTTTCGTAATTTTCCCCCTTTAGAAATCCCGCCAGCCAGACTGGGGCTGTACTTCTTTGTTTTTGTGTAGCAATAAACTTGTTGTTATTGGGCACCTGTCTCTCTCTCTCTCTTCCTATTTGGGGAGGGTACATAAACTGCCTGTAGCACGTACTGTCCTCAGCCTGATCCTTTTGAACATGTGGAGACCCCGGTTTAAGTAATTAAGCTAATTCCCCCTGTAGTTGAGGAACGGTGATTATTGGGGTACATTGCCCCAAGAGGTCATGAGTGGGAGGGTGTCTCCTGTTAACAGCCGGGCTTTGTTTTGTTTGACTCCTTTCCAATGTCTAAATCTGGCCAGTGGATCCAGTTCTTACCATCGAGCAGTGAAAGAGTGAGTGCAGGGGAAGGGAATGGAGAAGAGGGCATGTGCTTGAAGACAGAGGCTGGACCCTCCCTTTCCCCCTCCTCCCCCCAATCATGAGTAGACCCCCAAATAACTCCTATCCAGCCCATGGAGCTTGCACTAGTTTTCAAAGTGGCCCACGGGAGGGGAACGTTTCCCCACCCATTGGTTTAAATGGATCAGGGTTGAAGCACCCTGCCTAAGGTTGCACAGCCAACAGCCAGAGAGGGACAAGAGAACTCAATTTCCCTCTCTGTCTATTCTCTAGGGTAGCCTCAGACCAATCCTTTATGTAGCATGCACCTCAGTAAAGGTCTTCTAGAAATGATCTTGAAACAGATTCTTTTTCCAGAGCATATTGGAAAAAGACTACCTACTTGGTAGGTAGTTTGTGTTTTTGCTAATGGGAGGATATATTGACCAAACATGTTTGTTATATTTTATTCTCAAACAGTTTTTGACAGACTTCCCAATATAAAATAAGTTATTAAAGGGATGCAAAAAGCCTGAGGCAACCCCAATTGTTTTGCTGAGGGATTTGCTTGTTCCGGAGCTCACATGTGCTTCATACATCATACCCCAAAATATTGAGTGTTTAAAAGATTGATTAGTCTTCTGTTTTGCGGTGCTCAGAACCTCTCTCACATGATTTCAGTACCATTCCAGGATTCAGCCCTTGGAATAGTTAAGCATGTGCTTAACTTTAAATAGGCTTAAGCACTTTTCAGTTGAATTCTGCACATGATTAAACTTGAATAAAAGCCTTTTTTCCCCTTCAGATCACAAGTCACTTGCTCTCAAGTAGGCTCTAATGGGACTACTTGGGAGTAAGTGGCTTGTGGAATGCAGCCTTAATGAGGACATTCATTAATTTGAAAATATTTTAGAAAATAGAGAGGCTAGTCTTATAAAACTATTTACAAATTATCTCTAGTAGCTTCAATTTACCCCGATTCTATAATATCAGTTTTATCTAATTCATTTAGTTACCAACATGAATTTTCTCCAACACTTAATAAGTTTTCTATTTATTGTTTTCAGGGAAAACAATGAAAATGTCCCAGGTTCAAAACAATCATAGGGGAACATTAAGGGAAAAAAAGACCAAAAACTTTATTTAAAAAATTCAATTTGATAAAGTTATAGAATTTTTTGTAGCCGTTTTAATTGCCCATACACAGTCAAGTAGTAGCAAAATGGCATCCCTAAAGTATTGTCTTAAATTGCAGAGACAAAATCCTGATCCTATTAAAATCAATAGGAATTTTGCCATCACCTTCAATGGGAACAGGATCTCATCTCATATTTCCATCTGAATACATTTTATATCACTTCATTTCCTAGTACAGAAGCTGCTGGGCTACTCTAAATGGTTTTTTCAGCCCTATATAATTTGTAATAATGTTATTCCTCTATGATTATATAAAGTGGTTAAGAAACCTATCAGAAAGATACCTTTTATTATTAAAATCTATAGGTTTTAGATTAAATTCTATAGGACTTTGAAATGGGTTTACTCCTATCTCATTCTACTGGACAAAAGAAAAGGGATAGGTGCAATTCTAACCACATGGAAATCAATAGGGAACTCCTATTGATTTAATGGGGTTAAGATTGCCTCTAAAGCCTCACCATTTATAGTCAATGACAGTGGAGTGCCTCTCATAGAAACTATCCCAAACTGCTGTTCAGAGTTTAGATAGATGCAGAAGGGAATATTTCCTTTTTACTTCCCACTACATGCAAGTTTTGCACTATTTCCTTTGGAACCTGAAGTAATCCAAATCAGATTCAGTAAAGAAATAAACATATAACTCCAATCAATTGCAATCTCTTTTCCCAGAAAGTTGGGCTGTCATCCACAAAGCATGGGCTTCAATAGGACTTCTCCAGAGTAAGTGGTTTGTGGATTGTAGCCTTGAACCTCTACACAATTGTTCTTCAAATGCAAGTTTCTGTTTTTGGGGAATCCTTCATCTTTCCCCATTAACACCGACTTCAACAGCATGTGTGTTGTGAGCCTTCCCGAGCTGCCTGTGGCAGGAGGGGCGGGATATTCAATTTTTAAATAAAATAAATATAGAATCAACATACTCAAAGAGCCACACAAACATCAATTAACGGTCACTCAAAACACAAGTGAGATAGGCAGACAAATATTATCATCCCCACTCTTCACATGCAGGGAAGCTGAAGCAAAAAAAGGCAAGAGGTTAAGGGTGTTAACACATAAGACAGTAGCCCACAGTACGCTGCACCGGGTGGGTGTCACCTGCCCATTTATTAGGTGATCGCCAGATGTTCGCCCCCACTGCCCACTCGCTGGACCCACAGCCCCCACTCACAATGGGATCTGGGAGCATGGGGATTCCACAGTGCGGGTGAATGCTGACTAATCCAGGCAAATGCACATGTTTATGTCCCATCAGATAACAGCCTTGTGCACGTACAGCACCATAGAGTTGCATGCAAAAGCTTAGGGCGTCTGTGGAGCAACTGCTTCTCAGTGGTGGAGAAGGGGGCGGTGCAGGGCAGGAAAGAATGCCTGTCCGTGCAGCCCATCTCTGAGGTTTGTTGCGCTAATACTGCGAGTGGGGGCTGCGCAGACTGCAGTGGGCTATTGTCTCATTTGTTAACACCCTAAGGGGGGATGTAAACCTCAAACCTACCCGCAATGCCTGAATAAACGGACTGATTTTCAAAGGAGCCAGGCAGCTGCAGTTTCCACAGAAACCATCGTGAGCTGCAGGGGACCAGCATTTCACAAAAGGGTGGTGTTCTGAGGAGTTATGAACCCAGCAATGGGTGTTTTCAGACAAGATGCTACCCCGCATGGCCATCCAGGAGCCAGGAATCCAACTGCCTCTCTGAAGGCGGAGTGGCCAGATGTGTGCTTCTGTGAGCCCCTGAGCACCCACTCGTGGCCACACATGGAGCACTGCCAGGAAATCCAGAGTGCTCCATGCGGAGCCAGCCACATGTATGGGGGCCACTTCCATGGCCACGGTAGGCATGCTGGGAGCTGTCCATTTGAATCGCTCCCCCACGTACTCCACATGTGTTGGTGCTCTGTGGCAGAGCCACGTAGCAGCCACGGACACACACCCTTTTGTCTTGCATGTTGAAAAACACCCAATGATGTATGTTATGAGATCTTCAGGTGTAACATGGGGAAGGTCATGATGTCAAATATGTTTGTATTAACCACTGATTGTATAAGTGTCATAGACACCACCACCACCCTCGTCTCACTGGCCCCTGGTGCTCAGGCAGGCCTGCACTTGTCCTGCAGCCAGCCAGCGATCACCTTGTTGGGCAAGCCCCTGGTGGTTAAAGCTGAGTGGGGAAATCCACTGCCCTGGGGGTGCAGGCAAAGGACGAGAGAGAGATTCCCTCTCCCCTGGAGGTATCTACCTGGCGCAATGATCAGACTAACACAGGAGTCTGCTTAACACATGACTTTACTAACAGTGGGGATAGGGGGAGAGGCTCGGCACAGTACAGCACACAGACAGTATCAACAAGTTCACAACAAAATGGCAACAGTCTCACGTTCTGTTCAGTGGTTCCTCCTTCATGGCTCTCCCCATCTAGCCTGGAAAGAGGGGTCCAGACCCAGTCGAGTCAGCTCTCTCCAAGCTGCAGCTCCATGTCCTCAGCTCAGGTTCCCGCACTCAGCCGCTCCCTCCTGCAGCTTCCTGATGCCTTAGTCCCAGGGTCTGATCCCGATCTCTCCCAAGCCTGGAGTATTTAAGCACCATCAACCCCACGTGGCCCAGGCATCTGGCCACCCCCCTGTGTGTGCTCAGAGTGACCCCTCTGAACTCCAAGCCAGGTTTGGAGACTCCATCGGGCCTACTCGCATGGTCACCGTGTGCTTTTGTTTACAGTAAACAACTGATTCCCCAGGCTGCCTCTCCAGCCTCCCTCAGGTTCAGTATTCCTCACAATAAGCCAGAGGGAAAATTATTGTAAGGTGAGTTTGTGCAAAATAGTTGAACTTTAGCCAGGAAATTAGCATTGTAAAACCTCAAGACCCAGGACATGCAGGTAATAGCAGCCATCTGTGTGAAGTTAGCTGTTGTGTAGCCTTAATGTAAATGACCACAAATAGCAATCAATCAAAAACTCAAAGCACAAAGACTTGAAGAGTTAAAAGGCGTGCTTGAGACATGAGGAGGGAGATGCTCGACACCATCAGTATGTCAAGATCGCAGCTCATGGCTAAGATGCAGGGTGCCTGTCCGCGTACATCAGAGACAAGACTTTGGCCCTTGGGAACATGGGATAAGTAACTGTTAGAGAGGGAACTTTATCAGTCAGTCTAGCACTGTGTATTGTTTTTATTTTCTTACGCACCTTCTGTATTTACTTTGAACCCGTTTTAGTTTTCGTATAAAACTTTATTATAAAGCTTGTCTCTATGTGGTTAATGGCACTGACTAATAACTGGGTATTCTTGGTTTAACACTAAGATGAGCCTAACCCATTTTCTTTTTTCCTGATGACTTTGGAGCCCTGAGACACAATGACAAAGGATTAACCCCCTACAAGCTGGCACACTCTGGGGAGAGTAGTGCCCAGTGGTTACTGTAAGCAGCGTAACTGAGCTGTGGCTGGTCCAGTGGTCCTTTGGGGAACAGCCAGAGAGGAGAATCCCAAAATTTCAGTCACTTGTGGAAAAGCAGCATGTTTCCTGCAGGAGACAAGTGTTGCCCCCTCAGAATTTCGCGGGCAGAAAGGCAGGGGGTGGCCACAGATATTGTCTTCCCCCCTCCACACTGTTCTCAGACAGTCTCATCCCAGTCAACCCATTGCTTCCTCACAAACCCCATACCATTACTGACCTTCCCTTGCCCTGCTCTGACTGCGAACTCTCCCATCAGGCCACTTTGAAATGTGTTCAGTGCGACATCACCAGTACCTAAACAAACCACCCATCTGCTTTCCCAGATCATTTAGGAGATGCAGACAAAGTTGTTTTATTTAATTTACTTATTTATTTATTTGAACTTGTATCCTATACTAAGGACTTAGCCAAGTTACAAAACATAACAGGGAGGAAAACAGTATATATGTAACACCCCAAAACCTATCCCTGCCCACCAAATGACAGGCCAAATAGAGAAGACTTACACTGTCTCCAGAAGATAATCAGCCTTGAGTTTGGCAAATTTCCAAGAGAAGCAAGGGCCAGAGCTGTGGGGCAGCCACCAAGAAAGCCTCACTATGGGCCTCGGCTATACTCACTTGGTGCCATGATGGAATTAACAGGACGCTATTCTCGGCTGACCTTAGGGATTGTAATGGAACATAAGAAAGAAAGTGGTCTTTAAGATATGTTGGGTCCCAGCTGTTTAGGGCTTTATAGGTCAAAACCAGCACCTTGGATTATGCCTGTAACGCTAGTGGAAGCCAGTGCAGACTCTGAAGCACAGATCTCTGTGACTAACCCTTCTCAGAAGGTGGGCTACTGCATTCTGCATCAGCTGCAGCTTTTGAACAGTCTTCAAGGGCAGCCCCACGTAGAGCGCATTGCAGTAGTCGAGCTTCGAGGTAAGAAGGCATGGATAATGGTGGCCAGATCTGACTCTGATAAAAAGGGTTGTAGCTAGAGCTGAAAGAGGGTACCTGGAAAAATGGGCACACTGTCAAATTTGGGGTGCCTGAATCAACCATGCCATGGTTATCTCTCGCCTCGATTACTGCAACCTCCTCCTCGCTGGCCTCCCTCGCTCTCACCTCTCCCCCCTTATCGCAATGCAAAACTCCGCTGCTAAGGTCATTCACTCTGCCCGTCGCTTCGACCATGTGCAGCCTCTCCTCTCTCCATTGGCTCCCCATTCCTGAACGTATTCTGTTTAAACTCCTGGTTTTCACGTTCAAAACACTGCACAACCAAGCTCCCCCTTACCTCTCGGACCTAATCTCCCTATACACTCCTGCACGCGCTCTCCGCTCTTCCGCTGTCCCCTCCATCACTCTCCCTCGTTTCTCCTGCTCACCTAACCGCCTTCGACCCTCCTCCCTCGCTGCCCCCCATGCCTGGAACTCCCTCACTACCCACATCCGCCTTGCCCCCTCCCTCCGCTCCTTCAAATCCCTCCTCAAGACCCACTTTTTCCTCGCCACCTTTCCCAATGCCTGCTAGTCGTTCCCCTTACTCTTACTGTCTGCCCTCCTCTGCAGACTGCTGCAACCATCCTGATTGTAACCAAGCCAAGCACACGCACCTGAGACTTCCCATCCGCTTGAATGTTTGTTTGTATTCTCCCCTGTCTCTCCCACTGTCCCCCCTCCCTGTCTCCCCCGCCTTGTCTTTTAGATTGTAAGACACAGGCAGGGACCGCATCTATTGTATGTTTCTGTACAGCACCAAACTCATGACTGGCGCTATACAAATGTTTATAATAAATAATAATAATAACAACAACCTGGTCCCATCTGGACACCAATCAGTGCCTGAACGCAACCTGATGGGCTACCTGTGCACTCCCTGGGCCGACTCACTCACCTGGGTGCGACACTGTTCTCCAGCCACTGCTTCCGCTGTTCCACCCAGCCTGGCCCACTGCTCAGCTGAGCTGGGTGACGGGCCACGGTGCATATGGGGCCGGAGAAGCACTGGGAGCAACGGTGCAGCCGGGCAGGTTGAGTCAGCCTCGGGAGCGCCCTGTGAAGCTCCTGCCCCCATGCACTTCCCAGGTTGACTCACCCACCTGGCTGCACCACTGCTTCTCCAACCCTGCACGCACCCCCATTACGGGGACTGTGGCGCACCACCTGGCTCAACGGAGCAGCAGGCTGGGCCAGGAGCAGCAGTGGGAGCAGCTAGGTGGGTGAGTCAGCTTGGGGAGTGCACGGGGACAGAAGCTCCCTGGGGGTCCTGAAAAGTGATGCATTTTGGGGGCATTCAGACACCCGATGGCGGCTGGGTAAATCCATCAGGTGCTCACTGGAAGTGCCTGAAAATGCAGGTAGTACCCACAGGTAGGAAATGCACTACCCGCTGCACCCCTAACCTTCTCACCAAATGGAGTTGGTGAAAGGCATTCCTAGCCACCACTGCAACCTGACAGTCCAGATGCAGCGGTGAATTCAGAAATACCCCAAGATTGCAAACCTGAGTAACCAAAGGAGGCTGGACCTCATCAGTACATGCACATCCCCAGAGCACAGCACTGACTAACCATCACCACTTTGGTCTCATCAGGATTCAGTTTCAGTTGGCTCACCCACATCCAGTCCCCAACAGCAACAAGGCACTGAGTAAGCACCGAGACTGCAGGACTTCAGCTGAATAAAAAGGAAAGATAGAACAGAGTGTCATCAGCATATTGACGACACCTCACTCCAAATCTATGCAGAATCTAATCCAGTGGCCTCAGATACACACTGAAGAAAAAGGGAGTGACGATGAGCAATCACGCTCTGTGACATCCCTGACAGGAATGAGCAGAAGCACTCAATAGCAGCCCCATGGATCCTTGATAAATCCTGCAGTCATGTCAACAAACTCTCATGATCAAGTGATATCTTAGACCAACTTCTGTTGGTGAGTAAGTGCACATTTTTGGGACACTTGGGCCACAGGCATGTAAAAAGTGACTTGATTTACTTTCTCAAGGCACCATGTGTTTTGATATGCACATAGTGACATAGGGTGTTTTCAGATGCTACGAGATCACAGTCAACCACAGTCAATTCCCTGTGGTGGCTGTGATCACGACACGTCTGTTGGGGGGAACAGATGTTCCCCCCCCGATGTTACCACGGCGGGGAATCACATTCGCCACATGAGCGGCCGAAGCGGCAGGGCCGGAGGCCACTGCGTGGCGAAGGCGATTCCCCGCCAAGGTGAACCCCGCCATCACTTCTGGACAGCGGCCACGGCCCGGAATCCCCACAGGGATTCCGGCCCGTGGCCAAATTGGGCGAGTGCTGCGGCCACATTGGCCGTGGCTGTCGCCCGTCTCCCCAGAGGGCGGGCGGCGGGGAGGGGGCAGGGCCGTGCAGCCGCATGTTGCACTGCGCGGCCCTGCCCCCTCCCCTATTCCCCGCCGGGATCCCCCAGCACGTCTGTTAGGGCGTGACGGGGTCGTCCTGGTGGGGGGTGAATACATTGATTTCATGACGGGGCCAACTGGCCCTGTCACGTCTGAAAACACCCATAGTTAGGTCTCTCTAGATGGAGTTCACTTAAAGGTAACCCCGGAAGCTCCATTGTGAATTGATAAAACACTAATGAAGAACAGATTCCATAGTTGCAAACCCAGAGGTTCAAAGACTTCTGCTGAACCGCATGTTTACATTTCTTGTTTAGCATGTTACTTATCCAAAGCAAATGGATGTAATACAGCCCTGCCTGTCCCAATGTCCTGGTTTTCCCACTCAGACATAAACATGAAATTCATGCAAAGTGATTTCTGCATGCAAAGATGTTTACTAGATAGTAACTCATTCCTGAAAGACCCAGATTTAGGCACACACAAAAATCTGACATGCAACACTTCCAGCACAGGTACATTTGCATAAAACAATTAAGGTAATCAGGGACTTTGTGTTTGTATTCTAGGGATGGGCGAATGCGGTTCGGAAGTTCGGAGTTCGGCCAAACTCGGCCTGTTCGGACGACTGAACCCGAATCCGAACATGAACAGACTGAACCAAACTCAATTCCGAACGTCGAAATAACAGAACAGTTTGGTCAGTTTGGATCGTGTTTGGGTGGCAAAAACGTGTGACTGGAAGGCAAAACGTGACAGGGAGGGGGGAGGGGGTCAGCTGAGGAGCAGACTTCCAGGCATCAGGGGTGGAGAGGCTTGGAGTAGCCTGCCGAATCACCATCCCTTTTCACCTCAGACCACTGGCTTCGCAGTCTGCGATTGGCCATGGGCTAGGCTGCATGGAGTCAATGGGGTTTGTGGTGAGGCGGGCGCAGTAAGAAACAAAACTGGTTGCCTCCCCCCTTCCCAACACCTTTTGAGCTAGTCACTGTTCCTGAACAGCAGGCGTTTCAGAAGGCTCCCTCTCCCAGCAGTTTTGTTCTCCTCAATCCATTGCCATCCTCCTCCTATTTCACCCATCCAACCCATCTACCTCCATAGTATCATTTATTTAGCTTAAGTTAGATAGATTTAGGTGTTATTTTTTGTTTTTACCCCTCCCTGTGTTCCCTGTGTTCAATCTTCCTTCCTCCCTCCCCGCGCCATTGAATCCTTTCCCTCTCCCTCTTATTCCATCCCTGATTCCCTTCCCCTGTTTTAAGTTTTGGATTTATTTAGAGTAAGATTATTATTAGATTGATTTTCATTTCAGTTTTGTACCCCTCCCTATGTAATATTCCGTATATATAGATAGATAGTTATTAGATAGATAGTTACTAGATAGATATACATAGGGTGAAAACAGACATGACACTAACCACCCTTTAACCACCCTTGGTGGTTATTTATGCATGTCGCAGGGCTGTATTGGTGCCCTATGCAGCCCTGAAACATGCATACATGACCACCAAGGGTGGTTAAAGGGTGGTTAGCATCATGTCTGTTTTCACCCATAGTAGTTAGCTTAGTTATAGAGATAGACAGAGATATAGTGTGTTTGTAGGGCAAGGCCTTTGTAGTTAATTATTAGGATATTCCATTTAGTTCAATAGGTTTTAGAATAGTTAATAGCAGTTAGATTTAGGGTAGAGATATAAAAGAAGAAACAGCCAATATCTTTAAGCTGTCTCTAGAAGCTGCCACTCTAGCCCCAGGACCCACCGTCATGGGTCTGGGGACATCATTCCTCGCACAGAGGCGATGTAATTCCACCCCATCAAGAAACAGCCACTCCAGCCCCAGGACCCATCATCAGGGTTCTGGGGCCAAGTTACAGGCAGGGAGGGCTGTGGCCAATATCTTTAAGCTGCCACTCTAGACCCAGGACCCACCGTCAGGGTTGTGGGGCCAAGTTACCGGCAGGGAGGACTGTGGTCAATATCTAGAAGCTGCCACTCCAGCCCCAGGACCCAACCTCAGGGTTCTTGGGCCCTGTCATTCTGCTCACAAGGCGCTGTCATTCCACCTTTTCTTTACGCAACCTGTTGTTGATGGCGCGTGCACACGTGTGCGTGAGAGAGAAATAAGAGAGAGAGAGAGAAAGGCTCCCCACTGCTAGAAGGAGAGACAGACATGATCCCACCCATGCTGTCACCTGCACTATATGGCCAGAGAGAGAGAGAGAGAGAGAGAGGTACCCGGCTAGAATGAGAGAGATGGGGGCTGGAGGGGGAGGGGTAGGTGTATCCAGCTACCCTTGCTGCCACCTGCCAGAACCAAGAAGAACTCCCATCTGTGCTCATGCATCCAATGCCCACATCCAGCACGCAGCAAACCTACCATAATGAGATGGAATATAACACAACATATTATATGTGCCTGCCTGCCTGCCTGTGTGTGTTCCTGTACCTGCTGCTATCACCTATCGCATGATTGAATGAAGTGTGCCCAATAGGCTTTAGGCTGTCATTCCACTATCCCTGAATCAGTCATGCCCGCCCATCCCAGGAACCATCAACTAGATTCTGGGATCATCATTCCAGTCAGTGGGGGCCGCATTCCATTCCACTGCATCCAGAAGCCCGGTGCCCGCATGCCAGCTGAACCCCTCCCCCCGCAACAGCTTACTCCTCTGCACCCACCCATGGATGCCCACTAAAGCTGCTGGAAAGAAAAGCCCCTCCGACCACTAGCTCCCACCGCCTGCTGCCTGCTGCCAAGGTGCCTGTCTCTCTTTCTGTCACACCCACCCACACAAACACAAGCCCTGTACCTCCTAGGGGCTCTCTGCAAGTTGAGACCCTGTTGCTGGCACAGCACATCTTTGGGTTAATAACTATGCTATATGGAATGGCAGGTGCTGCTGGTAGGGATCGACAAGCTGTATGAGATTCTGACACCTGCCAGTCAGAACTTCAGCACATAGGGATAAAAGATTGGTCAGGTCAAACAAAGCTTGTAACAAGAAATACAACAACTTTTATTAAAACTATTTAAATAACAACAAGAACAAAGCAACAACAACAACATTCTGAAAACAAAAGAAAACATTGAAAGGAAACTTATAATGCAGAAGGGGACTTCTATTCCTAACAGGTCATAGGGCAATTCATTCCCTGTTGTTCCAGTCCCCGTGCCTTACCTTGCATGTGGCGATTCCATCGCCCTTGTCATAAAACCTCCAGACATCCGACTTTGTCCGCCAAATGTCTGGCGGGTGTCACTGGCGACCTTGGCCTAGGGGTCCTCCTTGGCCTGGCAGTGGCACCAGTGCTGGGGCCGGCATCCGATTCCTCTCTGAAATGGGAACACATTAAGAACACCAAAGTAATATCATGCATTTATGATGATGCCTCTAGTCCTCCCTC
>QEPC01001533.1:17507247-17532312 GCA_003113815.1 Sphenodon punctatus
CACATGTTTGGGTGGGGGTGCTGCTCGTGCTCGTGCCTGACTGCTGGGAGAGCCCCCCACACTACAGTACCCTCTCTCTCTGTGGCAGACATCCTCTGCTACCTGCTGATGCCCACTGTTTGTGCCTGACTGATGCCCACCACCCACGCACCCACCCGCACGCCAGTGAGCTCACTCTAACGGATAGAACCTTAGGTTTCTTGTCCTCAAAGTAAAAAAAAGTTTACAAACCTGGCAGCAGTGGCAGCAGCACCTCCTGTGCCTGCCGGCTCTGGCTCCTCCTCCACCACCAAAGGTCCAGCAGCAGCTGGAGGAACCTCTTCCTCCACCACCGGCTCCGCCACCTTGGCCTTCCCGCAGGCCCGGTGTTTAATGGTGGTGGCACTGGTTACCTTCTTTTCCATTTAAAAAAACAATTAAAAAAACACACAGCCAACACACACAGACAGTACCCACCAACACTCACCAACCAGCCAAACCAAAACCAACACACACCACACAGCCAAAACACACGAATCACAACCGAACACCCAGCCAGCCACAACACACACGCTCTCACCCACACAAGCTCTGCACGCACTCAAATTTCCGGTTTCCAGTGCGATCACGGACTCTCGCAATACTTTTTCCGAACGACCGAACCGAACCCGACCGAACCGAATGGCCGAACCCGAAGGCAGTGAGCGAACCAAACGGCCAAACAGAATGGGCGGACCGAACCGAATGGCCAAACCCGAACCACGATCTGTTCGCCCATCCCTATTGTGTTCAGAAATGAACCATGCCTATAACTTCTTACACACACTGGTTTGAATTCATATCAGTTCACCACATTTTATTTCAGATAAAGGAGATTCTTGTCATCACAATTACACTATGGGCCTTTTCAAACAGACCGGGCGCCCCATGGGTGCATGGGGGTGGGGCCATTCCCATGGGCACACACCTGTCTTCATGCAGGGAGTCACCTCCGTTTCCCCCAATGCCTCCGTGCGTGGGTGATGGGTGGAGCTGGGTGGAGTGTGGGTGCATGCATACACCTCCACCCATCTGCCATGACATTCCCATGGGCACCTTCCACCCATCTCCACGCAGCAAAACTGCATGGAGATGGGTGGAGGCGTCGCGTGTGAAAAGGGTCCTATACAACAAGAAGTTTTAAAATCCTATTTGATAATACATAAAAAGTGTGCAGCTCCCAAGGATGATTGGGTTCTCTGACCTTAATCTGTCATTGACAGTGCTTACTGGCTGCAGTGAATTAGCAGAGGGGTAATCGGATCTAGAAGAAATTACTTGTACAGTTAAGTAGTTTATTTACTCGTTTCTTACAGTGGCAATCTTTAAGATTGCAGCAGGTCTGTAAGAACTCATCATGCTTCTTCCTGTCTGCATTTGGTGTGACATTGTGTTGGGCTGTTTTGATAAAAAGGTGGTGGATAATGGAACGTACATTCTAAATCGTTTCCCAATCCCCCCCCCCCCAAAGAAACCAAACTGTGTGGGAACAGTAGCTGCCTAGTCTGCTTCCAGTGGCTAGTGAAGGTGCTGAAGACGTACATGGGGAGTTAATACAGAAAAGAATCTTTAGTCTTTCACCCGTTTCCTTATGTACGAGAAGGTGACATAGGCAGGGCTTACCTGTGTGGTGTGGTGTACCCAAATGTATGGGGGGAGGATCTGGTAGGCTTGAAGGCTCAACTACAGAGCACTCGGACTGACCTGCCAGGGCTTCCCACCCTGCTCTGGTAAGCCATGTCCCATCTGCTGTAGCACGGTAGCACATGCACAATCTGGACTGCTGCCTGCCTCAAGGTCACCGTAGCAGGGCTTGGCTTATGTGAGTGGTGAGGGGTTTGGAGGGATCCAGCAAGCCTGAATGGCCCACCTGCAGAGCATTCAGTCAAACTGCTGAACCCAACCCTCCATGATGTTCAGTTAAAGCCTGCTTTGGCAACTGCAAGGCAGGCAGGGGCCTGAATCTCTCTCACGTTGCTCGTCCACAGGAAACGTTCCAGATCTTATCGGGGGGAAGGTGGTGGCGGCAGGTCGGCCTGAGTGCTCATGTGTAGGCTCTTCAAGTCTGCTGAGATCCCACCCCCTTGCATTCCAGTGCACTGCATCACTCCAGTCAGCGCTGCTTTGGCCACACACACACACACACACACACACACACACACACCGCCTTTCCCTGACCTTCCACCAATCTCTGTCATGCAGACCACTGGAGGGCATACCTGCCAGGCCCTGCTAATCCATGCCTCACTTTGCTGCTTAAGTAACCCTTGCCCTGGTAGCCTCCTGGGGAGGCAGACTTTCCCAGGAGAAGGGTTGCCAGGAGACTGCCAGGACTCCTGGCAGTCTCCTGGCAACCCTTCTCCTGGGAAAGTCTACCTCCCCCATGTCTGGGGTCATCCTCCTCCTGGGAAATTAAAAGCTTGGTACTCGTGGAAGGCCATAGAGCTGGATACCAACAAAGCTACAATACTTGCATTTGCCTGGCATTTCCCATTTTGGCCCTGGAAGAAAGCATACACTGTTTTTTCATTGACATCCAATTGGCAATGTTTACACCCTGCTGCCAAGCCGCCTCCTTAATGTTGCCTCCATCCTATCTACACAGTGAAATAAACATTTGCAGGAGATGCAGGCAGGAGAAGTTAAAATGGTTATTTGCCAAAAGTTTTGTATTAAGACAAGGGAAAGTAAAACCTCAAACTTATAAATGTGAATTAAAGAATGAACTCATCCTACAAAGGTATGCCCAAAACCAGTATGGTTAAATTGAAAGGACAGATATTTACCTTTAGGGAACAGATTTATCGTCCTAATTATTTAGTAGAACAATGACTGGATTTAATACAGTTGGAATATTGGTGACAGTTGATTGACAGATTCAAGTAAAGCACTAGGAAGAACCCTCTTCCCATGAACGCATGCAACCCTTATGGTCAACAATCTTTCCAACAAAGGCAAGCTCCTTTGGAAGTCTTATAAAACTAGAGACAGCCTAAAAGACCAGCAAAGCAGCCTGTTCAGTGGCTCCTTCCAATGGGCACACATCCACAGGACTTTCAGTTTCTCACAAGAGTCTCTGAAAAAGAATTCCTTAGTCTGGCAGTGAACTGTGCTTTCTATCAACTAGCTGGCTAAATTGCTGAAATCAGATTAGAACTAGATCAACTGATGTGCAATTACTGTCTGCATCCTAAAAAAGAGCCTGAAGATCTCCCCCAGACACACATGAAAGTAATTTCTGAATGGAATCCAGTAGCCCAGATACTGACTGGGTATAAATAGAAATAATCTAAGCAAATACTGAGTGCTAAAACCAGGGAGATTTATTAGGGAAGACAAATTCAGGTTACTTGAAAATCACTTAGGAGTCATGAAGGATATTACCGAAAATGCATGTGATGAACTGCAATGTAGATCATCCAGATAGCTATAAATAATATGGTAACAGAAGTAAGTCTTTTGTGGGGAGGCAGCAACAGGGGAGAATGCTGAGGACGTGCGTGGTATACTAAAAGGCTGGTCTTCCAGAATATGGAAAATCAAAAAAATGCCCAACAATAGAAGACCTGGTGCAAATACGATGGAGAAAAATGTACTCCACAACAGTATTGGGATGTATTCTCAAGCATATGACTTCCTAGAAATTACTCAATATAATTTTGTAATTTGATCTCACCCTTGTCTTTTTTCCCCACTCACACCTCTCCTTTTATCTATTCCTCTATTACCTTTTTCTCTTCTCTACTAGGTTACCTTCTTCTTTGTGGTTTATTCATGATACGTCATTCCTAGTTTGTTTATGACAAATGATGATCAAGAAGATTAAATATCTAATGTATATTGCTGAAGATGTTGTAAACAATCAATTTTTGTCTATTTTATATCGTTCAAAACACAATAAAGAGTCTTTAAAAAGGAAAAAAGAAGTGTTTGGTGGTGGTTGTAGTGTTAGTTCTGGTCAAATTTCTGTGGTCAATTGGATTGATACACACAGGAAATGGAAGAAACTTAAATGTACAGCCACTGTTCATTATAAACAGGGGACTGCTGAAGCCCCGATTTTGAGGAAACCGCTTGACCTACCTTTCTGAAAATTTAACCACGGCTGTAAATTGTGAGGACCATCATATCCACAAAGTTTGAAAAAGATCCATTAGGAAAATAAAATCTTATAACTGCTTAAACGTTAATTGCTTGTGGTCAAAATTCACACCGTCCTCGCGTATTTGAATCATCAGTATCTCCTCTCCCTGGATGAGTTGAGCCCCCAAAATTCACAGGCTTCGAGAATGAGATCAACAAGTGCTTTTGAAATATGATACTGATTGATGGAGCCAAAACTGAATTATTAGTGATCAAAATCAGTTCTGCTGGTTCGCACATGCTCAGTACATACGGAGTTTTCAGCTTTTTGCTTCACTTATTATATATTTATTTTTATTTTCTAGATTTTTACCCCACCCCTCCTGAGAACAGCTCGGGGCAGCTTCCAACAATAAAAATACATATAAAATATATAAAAAACAATTTAAAACACATCAAAAATACAATTCAAGTATTAAAACAGGGCCCGGGAAACTTTAAAACAATAAATAGGATAGGAGAGATAAAAAAAAACCTAACCCCCCCCTTCCTCCCTCCCCAAAAGCTTGGGCGAACAGCCAGGTTTTACAACTTGGCCGGAATGTCAACAGGCTTGGGGCCAGGCGAGCTTCCTCCAGAAGGGAGTTCCGGAGGCGCGACCTGGCCACCAAGAATGCCCTCTCCATTGTGGCCCCCTGCTTAACGTGGGGTACCTCCAGGAAGGCACCCCTGGAAGACCAAAGGAGCCGCCCTGGGGTGTGAAGGGCGAGGTGGTCCCTGAGGTATGAGGGGCCCAGACCGTGAAGGGCCTTGTAGATCAACACCAAAACCTTGAATCTAGCTCGGCACGCTATTGGCAACCAGTGCAGAGTCCGGAGCACAGGTGTAATGTGTTCCCGACGACCCGTCCCCGAGAGGAGACGGGTCGCCGCATTCTGCACTAGCTGCAGCCTCCGAACCAGGAACAAAGGAAGCCCCACGTAGAGCGCGTTGCAGTAGTCCAGCCTCGAGGTGACAAAGACATGGATGAGGGAAGCCAGGTCCGGGCCGGAGACGAACGGACGCCGCCTCCGCACCAGATGCAACTGGTGGAAAGCAGCCTTAGCGACTGCCTCCACCTGCCGCTCCAGGCGGAGATCCGCTTCCAATATCACCCCCAGACTCCGAACCTGCTGAGCTATAGGAGGACGAACCCCCCCCAATCAAGGGGGCCACTACCTCCCTCGCTCTCCCCACCAACATCACCTCCGTCTTATCTGGGTTGAGCTTCGGTCTGCTCTGCCGCATCCATTCCGCCACGGCCTCCAAACACTGGGATAGCAACAAGACAGCAGGCTCTGGGTCAGTTGAAAAAAAGAGGTACAGCTGAGTATCATCAGCATATTGGTGACATTGCACCCAGAACCCTCTCACGACCTCCCCCAAGGGCTGCATATATACATTAAACAATAATGGAGGCAGAATGGAACCCTGCGGAACGCCGGATGATAAAGTGCGGGGGCAAGATGTCTCATCCCCCAGCACCACCCACTGGCTTCACCCCGAGAGGAATGAACGGAACCATTCAAGAACAGTCCCATCCAGACCCCCCAGGTCACGCAGCCGTCTCAACAGCAGTCCATGGTCCACCGAGAGATCTAGCAGGATGAGAAATGTTGAACATCCTGCATCCATCTCCCGACGGAGGTCGTCAACCAAGGCCACCAACGCCGTCTCAGTGTCATAGCCGGGGCGGAACCCAGATTGAAACGGGTCCAGGAAACCGATGCCATCCAGATGCACCTGCACTTATGTCACCAGCTGATCAGTTAAGCACCTGGTGACATCACAAAGGCTTTCTGCTTCAGACAGCTGAAGCTCTGAGCAGTCAGCAATAAGTGTGCTTCGGTGGAATGATCCTGAGCACAAGGGAAATGGTATTAGGAGGTATGTGTGGTATGAGGAGCAGGAATTGCTGAGGGGAGGGGTTTGGTTGGGGGGTACTGAGGGGAGAGGTCTGGTGGGGGGAGCAGGGGATGCTTTTAGGTGTGTGGAGCAAGGGCTACTGAGGGGTGGGGTGCAGGATCAAGGGGTGCTTGGAGGGGTGGGGATCACTGAAGGGAGGGGTACCTGTCAGCAGCCACATAACTGTAGACACATAAAGTGTGATAACTGTGATTTGGTGGGACAACCCAGAGGATGTATGAGGGAAAAGGTGGTATGAGGAGCAGGGATTGCTGCCGGGAGGGGTTCAGTAAGGCGATCAAGGTTTGTGCTTCACAGAGCTGGTTGTGGGAGCAGGTGTGGGGATCAAGGGGTATTGAGGGCTGGGGTGCAGAATGAGGGGGTGCTTAGAGGGGTGGGGATCACTGAAGGGAGGGGTTTGGTTGAGGAACAAGGGGGTACTGAGTGGAGGGGTTTGGTTGGGGGATACTGAGGGGACAGGTCTGCTGGGCGGAGATGGGGATGCTGTTAGGTGTGGAGATAAAGTGTTTGTCATCATGTCAAACCCTCTGACCAATGACATACAATGAGAACAAAAAACTTAAATCAACCACCATCATAACAAAAAACTAAACAAACAACAAGGAAAAGAACACAAGAAATTAACAACAAAAAACTTACCAGTTTAAAAAAAACACTTAAATGCACAAGACATAAACCCCCAAAACCAGGGAAATTAAAACACCATTACACCTACAACACATATAGCAAAACACATGTACATAGCCGTAATATATCTACTACCTTACAATCCATAGCTTCATTACTTAACAACAAGTAACCATGGTCACTTATCTATTTTGTACTTTTAAAATTGTTAACATAATTAGACAACACAAACACACAACAAAGTGCATTTACTGTGCTTCGCAGGGATCACCCTATGTTGGGATGTGTTCCCTATTTGTTCAGTACATGGTATTCAGTTCTACAGGAGTTAATCAAGTACCTTCAGGTGATTGGGAAGTAACTTGGGAAGGGTTATCTGCTCATTCTGTAAATTGTATGCAATTTCAGTACGTCTCCAGTTTGTCTCACTACTGAGATGATGGTACCTTGGAAAGGGTGCCCTGCCATTTCATCAGCCATTCCATGGTGTCATATGTTTTCCATTGAATGCCAGGATTTGTTGTAATCACTGTGCCGTAATGTTGTTTTATTGTACATCAGCTATTTCATGCCGTTATATGCTTGATTGATTTGTATGATCCAGTTATCAATGTTCAGTATTGATAGTAAAAATCATGTATGATTGAATTCTGCAGTACCAGCCCCCCTTTTTTCCTCAATCAGCTTCCACTTGAAGCCTCAGCATACACCAGCAGTGAGGAGCCTTGCCATGGGGCATGCCAAGCCAGCCAGTAGGGGGAGCAGAGAAACGCTCTGCACACTCTATGGGTATTTTTAAACGTGCTGGCGCTAGTGGCCGACACGCTTTGATCCTTCTCACCTCGGGCAGGATCTGGCCCCACTGCCAAACAACTTTCCCAGCAGTCGAGGCTGGGGAGAGGACGGGGGCTATGTGCAGACATGGTCTGCATGGCCCTGCCCCCCACACTGCTCACTGCCCGGAAAAGCTCCGGCCACCAGCCAGAGTTAGGTAGAGCGGGCCATCATATGTGACTTCATACCATGGCTTCCCCGGACTGTGGCAGGGCTAACACTGGATTGTGAGTTGGCAGGGAGCCCCCACAACCCAGAGTTAATCCTGCCATGGTTCGGGAACTGTTTGCTCCTGCCCACGGTAAACATCTGGCAGGCGGGAGCAAACATGACACCACCATGGGTGCCCAGACCAGGGTACAGCGTGGCCACCCATGGTAGCAGCACATCTGAAAATACCCTATGACTTATCACTCACTGCTTAGCCCATGCTGAGCCCTAGAGGTTTACCATAGCCCATCCCCACCCACCCCACAGAACAGAAAGCTCCTGAAAGGGTAACAGAAGAGGCGTAGTGGAATGGGGCCTGTTCCATTGCTGTGGCTCTGTGAGTCCGGGGGAAAGGATGGGAAAAATCCTTCTTCCATTTGGGACAGGAGTAAATTCCCTAGGGGAGGAGGGAGCAGAGTTGGCAACTAGAGAAAAAACAGACTCAAACAGCCATAGAGACCGATACAGTGAGTGGATAAGCCATAAGCAAACTGCCCTATGAGTGCATTTGATCTAACCTGCTCCAATTAAAGGGTTTGCTTTCTAGAGCAATTTGCCCTCATTCTGGAAGAAGATAGGATTGTGGTGCCCCAGAACACATTGCCCTTTGTACTCATGAATTTGCTGTAGTTCTTGGCTACACATTGCTCTGGAGAGGAACATATACACAGTAATGGAATCCTGTTACTTTATTGCATGTCACAGAAATGGGAAAGGACAACCTCTCCGCAGCTTTTGACAACAGACCCACCCCATAGGGTAACAACATATGTAGGGGGAGCCATGCTCATCACAGAGGTTGGAAGCAATAGAACAAATACAGATCCAGAGGGATAGATGAAAGGAAACACAAGACTGGGAAGGAGACACTACAGGAAACAACATACTAGATTCTGAAACAATGAGGATAGCTACACTAAAATAGACAGGGGACAGTGGGACACAGGGGATACAAGGTACAGGAACCTAAGCATAAAGGCAGGGTAGTGAGCATAAGGGGAACTATACAGAGACTCAAGAACAGGGAGGATAGTTACATTGGGTTGAGGGGGGAGCACAAAGGGTACAGTGTATTCAAGACTCAGAACAGGAGGATTGCTCCACTAGGTTGAGCAGGGAAAATAACTGCTTCATGTAGACAAGAACACAAGGAAATACAAGCAATGGAATACACAGAAATTGTGTGATTCACTGACTGGGGACTTTATAGGGGGGAGGGAGGAGGGGGTTTGCCAGCGCTGCCCGGAGAAGGCAGTTTTCGCCGGCTTTCCCCTGCCTCCCCCCCACCGCCTGCTTGCAAACCGGGGAAGCCTCAATTAACCGCGCGGTTCCCAGGGACGGAAGTGAGGGGGCAGGAATCCTCAGCCGGTTTGATGCGGGAAAGATCCGGCATCAAACCCGGCCAAGCATTTAAACGATCACAAAGAAAGGCGGCTGATTAAAGGATCAGCTGCATTTTTTGTATAATTTAAAAGTGCCCTAGGACTGGAAGCAATCAGAGAGTCCCAGCTGACCAGCACAAGGCTCACATAATCAATCCAGAGTCTTCTGGGCTGGAGAACTTTATTCCCTAGAGGGAAGGATGTGGCCCATTAGGCTTGATTGAAGGCATTAGCTCAGAGGGTGATATAGTTAACTTGCACAGGGCATTATCCCTGTCATCCATGCTTCCATCACCTCCAGATTGGACTACTGTAACGCGCTCTATGTGGGGCTACCCATGGTGACGGCTTGGAAATTGCAGCTAGTGTAGAATGTGGTGGCTCGTCTCCTGGTGGGACTGGGCTGCTGGGAGCATATTACACCAGTGCTCCATTCTCTGCATTGGCTGCTGATAGTTTTCCGGGCCTGATTCAAGGTGTTGATTTTGGCCTATAAAGGCCTAAACGGCCTCGGCCCTACCTATCTGTGGGACTGCCTCACCCCCCCGGATTCTGTATTGGCCCCTGCGGTCATTCGGAGATGCCCTGCTCGAGGTCCCCCGTGTTTTCTGGGGGGCTACGCAGGAGAGGGCGTTCTCTGTGGTTGCACCTCGGCTGTGGAACTCCCTTCTGGTGGAGGCCCAGCTGGCCCCGGATCTCCCCTCTTTTCGAAGAAGTTGTAAGACCTGACTGTTCCACCAGGCATTTGGTGGGAGAGAGGGGGGAGTGGGTGGTGGGAGTGGGTTAGGGTGGGGATATTTGTATCCTTTTATATTATTGTTTTTAGTTTTATTGTTTGATTTTACTGAGTGTAAGCTGCCCTGAGCTGCCTCTGGCAGGAGGGGTGGGGTAACAAGATCTTTTAATAAGTAAATAAATAAATAAAATATAATTATGGCCCAGTGAGCTCTAACAGGTCCCAGTCTCCAGTAAGAATCACCCAATTCTTTTTTTGTAAGATAGCTTAGCTATTACCCTGTCACACACTGGAGTCCTCCTGACTCCCTAGTCCCTCACTGCAGTCATGGGGAGCAACAAAGCTGAGATCATGTCTGTCTTCCTTTGCTGCCTAGTACTCTGGCTTTGTGGGTGAAGTCTCTAGGGAGGGGGATTCCTGACACCACAAATGTAAAATGTTCCACAACAAATGTTTCAAAGACAAGATGATTGTATCGCATCTCCTGTCATTTATTTCTATTTACAAAATAGAAGTCCTTTTTGTTAAATACTGTAATTTCTTTTGTTATATATTTGCGGAAAGAAAATGTTATCCCCAGAGGGAAAATTTAGTCCTCTGACAGGGAAACATGAAATTCAGAATCTAGTAACAGTGCCTGAAAGTCATCTCCTTCCTGCTCTGTCTAGACTCCGAGATGTGAGGCTACTCTGGAGTGGATATAGGGATGGCTTTCTGTAGAAGCTAGAGAGGACCAGGAAGGGTTTAATAAACAGAGGGATTTCTGGATTAGAGATCAAATCACACTCTATTTCCTGCTTTAAAAATGGTTCCCATTCATCTCTCTCTCTCAAACAACACAGTGTTAAAGTGGCTGACTCTCTCTTTCCGAGTCTATTGAAGGAACAACGGGAGGGAGATATAAAGAATTTATTATTTAGAGACACTCCCTTACATGGGACAGTGGCCGCTTTTAGACAAGCGGGTCACCATTGCGCGACCCACTCGTGCGATCTTTCAAAATCCCACAACGCGGAATTACACGAGACGCTGGGCGGGGATCAAGTGCATGAAAGGGGGTCGTGCATTCTTTGCCGACCGCGAATTAAATAGCTCATAATTGAGGTATTTAATTTGCGGTCAGCAAAGAATGTGCGACCGCCTTTCATGTGCTTGATCCCCGCCCGGCATCTCGTGTAATCCCGCATCGCAAGATTTTGAAACATCGTACAAGCAGATCACACAACGGCGACCCGCTCGTCTAAAAACAGCCATTGTTGGGAAGATGAGAAAGTGGAGATGGTCACTGTAAATAGGGAAGAGAGCTGATAATGGTGGAGCACTGCCTAAATGTCTCTAGTTTAAAGGTCTAATTCATTAGTATCTGTCAGGAGCTCATACCGGGGGAGGGGGACATCATGGTAAGTGCTCCTGGCATGGGAGAGCTCCAAGGGTCCCAGATGGCCACTGCCTCCATCCCCACAAGCACCAGACACAGCGCAGCAGCAGGCAAAAGTAGCCACCCCTCTGCTGGAGCTGCAAGCCACTCCGGAAGAGCGGAGAGCCACGGCTAGTGCCACTGAGGAAAATGGGTGCATGCGCAGTAGCGCAGAAGTGCCCAGGTACTCAGAGCGCCTGCACAAGCAGGCGCAGCTACAAGAGCAGGGCTAGGGGTATAAGAGCAGTAGGCCGGCATCCCAGAGGCGCCGATAATCAGTATTTGCCCCAAGAGACTGGCCCTTCAGTATTGAGTGGTGTGCAGTGATCCTTGAAGTCCCCAACTAGAATGTGCGAGGAAGTGAGTGTGTGGTGTGTGTGCTTAGTCCACTCGTGTTCCCCTTACCTGCTTGTGTGTGCCTCCCAGCCCCCCACTTAGTGTGCATGTAGTGTGTGTGGATAGGGCTAGTGTGTCCTCCCTGTACCATTGTTTCCTTTCGTGCATTGCCCCTTTAGGGTACCCCTGGGTTCCCCTTGTTCCTCACTTCATCCCACGGGTGGGTTGTGTGCTTGGTGCTTGGTTTTGGTGACTATATGGATTCCCGAGTCCAGTGATGATCTAGGCTTGATCCTGGTTAGGATTAAGGCCACAATTGATCCTGAGGGCATTTTACACAACCGGGCACCACTGGTATTAGGAAAAGGGACCCAGTCCTTGCACCTCCTCCTGTTCCCTTCCTTCCAAACCTCTCAGTACCTCACAGTATCTGTGTGTAATAAACCTAATGATTACCAGACCCCCCCTAGATCACCAGAGCCTAGAGAGAGCTAGGAAAGAAAACATTCAGGAAAGAGAAAAGCCAGGCACAGAAAAGGTCCTAAGAAAGTGAGAACAGAAATAATTCTAGAGAAAAACATGGAGAGCTCATAAGTTGTATCAATAAAACTCAAATCCTGACCCTTGACTGCTATGCCCTTTCCCCAGGTGTTGACAGATGTTGGAAGTCCTTCCTTTCTGGGGTAGTACTCCCAGGGTTTGTGTCATGACCTTGAGGTGAAAGGCGGTCATGTGACATCTATTAACCACCACCACCACCTCATCTACCAGTCAGAGAAGGTTTGCCCCAAAAGAGGAGATGGACTAATCAGGTTTAACTTCCGGGGTAGAAGACTTGTCAGAAAGGGGGCCATGTGACCCCTTTAAGAACTTTTCCCACTACCCTCTACCAATCAGTGTGGGTTTCAATGTTTTAGGATTCACCCCTCCTATTTATGTTGAAGAAACCTGTATGATCATGAACACCTCTGAGGTGCCAGATACTGTATTTTCTAAGTGAGCCATTCAAGATTTTATATCAGAGATGTCCTTAAGAGGCTGTGACTATCTCCTGATAGTGCATCTAACCTGTCTGTGAGGAATTACATCAGTTCTGCAATATCCTGAGCTAGGTTCTGCTGTGCTGAAGCAGCATTTCCCTTCAGCTGCTAAGGGGAGGTTTAGGTCTTTCGCTGCCTTTTGTTTTTCCACTCTTATCCATATTTAACAGTTTAATATTTATCCAAACACTTAATTTAAACTTTTCTGACAAAGTTACTGTCAATTTGTGAGAAAAGTAATGGTTAGAGATGATCTATCATGCAGAGAGTGAGGCACTCCGGAACTAGGCAGCCATCTTCCTCATGGGCACCATGTGACCTCTGGGGTGGGTGGGTCTAATTTGAGTATCTCGGGGAGCAGCTTCTGAAGAAATCTAATAGTGTCCTTACCTTCCAAGCCTTCAGCAACATCCAAGAGGCAAAGGCTGATTCTTTCAAATCTGTTCTCTAATTCATACGGTTTCTCTTCCATATTCTCTAACCTGAGTTTTAAGGAGGCAGTGTATCACAGGGCATCCCCGCCAGGCACCAATAAGTCTTTTCCCCAGGTGTTTATACTCCAGCCCTACTCTCCTGTCTGTATTGCCTGCACCCTTGAGTCTCTCGCAGGCACTCACTCTGATGTTTCGGGCTGCGTCTTTGGTGAATTGCTCTGTTCCGCTCAGATCTGCAGGGTCGGGTTTCTCTGCTGTCCTGCCATACCCCATCTCTTTGTCAATTTCCTTTCCGCTACATCCTTGCCCTGCACGGTCCAGTCTTTCCTAACAGCAGCAATGAGCTTGTTCTTTACTCTGACAGCTTCTAACCGATTTGGCTGTTTTGCCCAGCTGTAGTTTATCTGGGCTAGCCTGCTTTTCTTCCATTGTACCACCAGACCCCACTCTATCACTGCCCAGTTCATTCTCTGTCTCTGAGCTGCTGTATCCTTGCTCTGTAGTGACTGCTTGTTAGTTTCAGCTGCTTGTCTTCCCAGCTCTCTCAGGCTCCGGGAAACCCTACTCCCACCAATCACCTGCAAGACCTTGCTCTCTGTCTTGCCCTCAGATGACCCAAACTCATCTATGGGCTCTCGTTGATTTAAAGGGCTTCTGGGCCTGTTTTAAAAGGTCCGCAACTATGTCTGCTCTTGGAGCAGCGGGGAGCCCCATTCACCCTGCTGCACTCCTCCCTGACCAACCAAGTCCAGTTTTCCAATGGAAAACTCAGCTTTAGTTTGCTTCCTTACTCTCCTTTCTGTATCCTTGAGTATGGGGGATGGGAGGCCTCCAGTGTGTCTCTATGTGATTTCAACCATACTTCCTTGTCTTCATTGCCTTAGCGGGTTTCACCCTTCAGGGTCCCCAGCCTATATTCTTCCTTTCTGGGTTTCAGCCAAGGTTTCTTCTTCCCTTTGTCCTTCACCTTGTCACCTTACCCCAGGATCCCTCAACAGTTGCCTCGCCAATAGATGCCTCACTCCTCCCCTCCCGGGGTCTCCTGTTGCTATTCCCCAACCTTTCCCCCCCCCACCTTCAGGTCTCTTGTGTTCCCTCCACTATTATCTAATTTCCTCAGTTCCCAAGCTCCCAGGGCAGCAGATCTCACCATGGCCAGTGCAGGTCAGGAATCAGCCTCCAACCTCTACTTTCAACTGGTCTTTTCCACTTAGCATTCAGCTTTTTTAAAGCAACTTAAATTACAAAAGACCCTCCTGCGGTATAAATAACATAATTCTCTCCCTCCCCAGGTATGTTCAAAGCACACCAGTCACAGTCCAACTTAAGTCCCTCTTCTTTTTGGCTTTCCCACAAATAGGTCTTAATCCAATTTCGATCAATTTCCATTTGGTGTTTCCTAGAACTTATCAAATTGGTCTACAGTCATTACAGTCACTTCCCCTCCTCTGACCCCTTTGTGAGGCAGCCAGTCAGTGACTGATCACATGACACCAGAGACTCCACAGCCTTACTTGATCCCTCAGTGCTCTGGATAACAATTTGTTATTTTCCTGAAGCACCTCTGTTATTTCCAGGCTATGTTGTATTTGCCTCTCCTGCATCTGAATTCACCCTCCAGGAATTAAATTTTCCAGCCCCACAACTCAATTTGGGACCTAACAGATAATGTAGTGGGGTCTCACCAGCTGCAGGGCATTAAGCCATCATACCTTCTATCTCTCGGCTGCTTCTAATCCAGAGCTCCGTTTGAGTCCAGGACCAGTGGTGGGGTTCTCCAGGATGCCCGCATTCTCCACCACTTTTGTCAATGGGCTTCCGCATGGAAGCACGTGTGCGTGCAGTTTCCGTGTGGCATAATGGGCCGTCAATGGGGATGTGAGCTGTTTGCACACGCTGATCCGTGTGGGACACACAGGCTACAGGACTGAGCCCACCAGGCATCCTCTGCCTGGCCCCAATGAGTTTTTCCCCAGGGTCTTTATACTCCAGCCCCACTCCCCAGTCCATATTGCCTGTGCCCTCAAATCTCTCACAGGCACTCACTCCGATGTTACTGGCTGTGTATTTGGGGAATTGCTCTGTTCCACTCAGGAATGCTGGGTTGGGTTTCTCTGCTGTCCCGCTGTACCCCACTTCTGTCAATTTCCTCTCCGCTGCATCTTTGGCCCGCACCAGTCTGGTCTTTCCTCTCAGCAGCTGTTGTCTTGTTCTTCACTCTGATGACTTCTGGCTAATTCAGCTGTTCTCCTGACCAGCTGTAGCTTATCTGGGCTGGCCTGCTTCTCCTCTGTTGCACCACTGGGCCCCACTCTCACTGTCCAGTTTATTCTCTATCTCTGAGCTGCTGCGACCTTGCTCTGTGGTGGGTGGTTGTTTGTTTGTTTCAGCTGCTTGGTTTCCCAACTGTCCTATCCTGGGCCCTGGGAAATCCAACTCCCACCAACCACCTTCAAGACCTCGCTTTCTGTCTTGCCTTTAGGATGACCCACTCTGATCTAAGGGCACTCAGAAATTTAAAGGGCTACTGGATCTTAAAGGGCCCGCAACTATGTCTACTTTTGGAGCAGGGAAAACTCTCTTCACCCTGCTACACTGTTTCTTCTTTAATTTCACTGGTTTCTATGCAGTGTTTTGTAGTTCATTTTCTAAGGGAGCGATTTGAGATTTTATAGCAGAGATGTCCTGAGAGAAGCTGTGAATGTCTCTTCATATGGAGTCCAGCCTGATTTGAAGAATTTCTTCAGTGCAATGTCTTCAGCTAGGTTCTGCTGTGAGGATATGGCCTCTCACTTCAGCTGTTATGGGGAGCTAAGGTTAGGCCTTTTTCTGTCTTTTGTTTTTAACTTTTATCCATACTTTACAGCTTAATATTTATTCAAATTACTAATTTTAACTTTTCCAGCAGAAACATATTGCCAAATTGCAAGGAAAATAATGTTTAGAGATGAATAATCATGCAGGGTGTGAGGAGCTCAGGAACTAGCTCATGGGAACAAGGCAATCTCCCATGTTTTGTGTTCTTAAGACATATTCAGAATAAGGGCGGATCCGAATCAGAGAGGCCCGGAGCAGTGGGCTAATACTGTATGCTCCCAAATTCTGCAACATAAAGAAAAGATAGGCTGAAATGATTGCAATTTTGTCTAGGAAACTTTGAAAGGAATTGTTATGAAGTCCCTTTCAACCCTACAAATTCTATGATATCTAACAGAGTTATGCCAGAGGTTCTACAGCTGGAGCTCAGACAGGATAATTGACATGTTACAGACTCGAGGAAGAAAAGGCTGCTCCATCACACAGCTCCTAAGCTAAGAAGGTAAATTCATTAGTCTGTTGACTTTGCATAAGTCAGCATTGCAAACAGCTTTTCTTCACTGTGCTCACAACACTTAGCCAAAAAATGCATTGATTTTAGGAGCACCATATGCAAAACTCTCCTGCCACAGCAATGGCTTGCCCTGCTGTTCAAGTGGACGCCTCCAGCAGCTAGCATGATTAGGTACCCAGCAAAACACAGCCTTTCACGACCAACTTTATTGAGGCTTATCTCTTGGCAATGTAGCAATTCCCTGGGATATTTACTGTGTAAGGAAAAAACAAAATCCATTTCTCTCAGCCTGCCATTGTTGGTGATGAAAGACAGAGTTTTACCCCAAGGCATTGTTGGGGAGAGGTAAGTGAGGGAAACGGGTTGTTGATCTGAGTCGGTACTGAAAAGGATTACAGGGCAGAACAAAGTCAGCAAAGAACATATTACAGTCAGCCTTGTGAAAAAGTATATCGGCAGGAGACTGGCAGAGGAAGTAAAATACTAGACCAGACATTAAACAACAGTGACCTGAGCAAGGGGGATGGATGATGGTGAAGTTTAATATTTTAAATCTCCTCTGCTAGCCTCTGATATTTCTACAGGGAGGTTTGGCTACCAGTATTAGTCTCTTCTGCAGGAGACCCGTGAGCATGTCTACTAAAGCATCTTCACAACTTAACATAGCCCTCTATCATAAGACGTGCTGTGCTGGGTCAGGTCCAAGGTTCATCTAGCACAACATCCTGTCTCTGGAAGTGGCTATAACTTCAGCTGCTTCAGACAAGGGCACAACAGGTCATAATGGAGTGATCCGTTTTCCTCTACTCACTCCCGGCCTCTGGCAGTCAGTGGTCTCGTTCCCAGACCAACTTGACAAATAAGGTCAATGGAAGTTTTACCAGTGAATTTGATGAGGAAAGAGTTGGAGCAACATTGAGAACATTTGAAAATGAGGACTAAAGTTTTTAGTTGATTGTGTTGGTTTTAACCGATCAATCCAGTATTAGTTTGGGATATTGGGGAGAGCGGGGGGTTGGGGTAGGGGTGTGAGGGGGTGGTTGGATGTGGGAAATGGGGAAGGTGGTATTGGGTGGTTTTTTTGTATTTTATTGTTTTTGTGGTTTGTGAGCCGCCCTGAGTCTTTCGAAAGGATGGCACAGAAACTTGATTAAATAAATAAAACAGATTACTAATCCAGTCCAGTATTAGATTATTAATCCAGTCCCAAATCTCAGTTTGCCTGTCTGACATCGCTGCCTTTCCAATTTTTTAAAAATTACCAAATTCTGATCAACACCTGTCTGTACATCATGGAGAAGGTAAAAAAGGTACACACACCTAAATCTTTCTTCCTTTTTTTTTTTTTTTTGCAGCTCATCTATAATCAGGGACCCATGTTCACTGTGTTTCCCTCACTGGCAACAATGTGGAAAATAAAGTGAACATGGATCCCTGATTACAGCGTGCTAGTATAACCCATGCTGTTCCCGCTCACTGAAGGGCAGATATATCTTCTTTTGCCAGCAGAGAGTGAGGCAGCTATTCACCCCACCCCTTTCTTTGGTTCCAGTTAGTCTGAGCTGGTCTCATCTAGTCTGAAGCTTGAGAGACCTGAGCATGCTTAGTCAGGCCCAGCAAGAGGATAGATACTTAGGAGGGAAGCAGAGCACAACCTTGAAGCTTGTGTTCATGCCCTGTTTTGACTGGTTGCAGGTATGTGCTGGGGCTAGTCAAAGGGTGTTTTCACACAAGCAGATCAGCTGTGGGGGTCCATGGTCGCCCCATAGCTCTGGGGAGCAAAACAAATGGGCGGTTCCCAGTGTGGCTACTGTGGCAGCCACTGCATATTCCCCCACCTCGCCCCCCCATGGAGCAGCCCCAGAAACACAACACACAGGCAGCTGTTCTCCCTCCCCACTGCCCCACCTACCACCCCACCCAGTAGTCTGCACACTGCCAGGATGCACAGTCTCAGCAACCATGGAAACAAGAAGTCACAGCATCAGTTAACCCCTTCCAGTCCATGAGCCCAGGAGGCAGTTTAGCCCCTGCCAGTCCCAGCCAATCACAGAGACACATAGCAGTCGGGACATCCGCCAGCAACTCCCAGATACAGGAACCCCAATGCACCACTCACCAAATGCAGACAGCAGGGAATAAATTACACACTATATTGAGTGCTGAAAATGAGATGGGAAAGGGAACCCCCCATTCCAGCAAAGTCCAAGGTTCATGCAGCAAAGTCCAAGGAAGCAATCTGGTTGGGATGTGAATGCCCATGGGGATGCTCTGAACTTTGGGGTCCACAACCCTCTTGCAGTGGTTTTCAACCTGAGGTCCATGGACCCCAGAGGTCCAGAGACTATGTCTAAGGGGTCCATGAAAGAAGATGACTATGAAAATAGTCATCATAGTGAGTTTCAGATCCCAAAAAGGGATCATCTCCTCCTAAGCGCTCCTGACTGATGCTTGTCACTTTCAAAGGCCGTTTTCCTCCCCGCCCCACACACTGCCTCAGCTGATAGGTGCTGGTGAGGGGGAGTGCACCAGGCTGGTCTTTGCTACTGACACCAGCCAGAAGCACTGGCAAGCCTGGCTCAGCAGCATTCTTGACTGGAGCCTGTCACTTTCACAGGCCGCTTCCCTGCCACAGCGCCTATTAGCTGATAGGCGTTTGGAGGGCGGGGGGAGGAATGTGTCAGGTTGGTCTTTGCAACTGACAAGCCCCAGCCAGAAATGCTGCTGAGCAGGGCTCCCCAGCGCTTCCAGCCAGTGCTTGTCAGTTGCAAAGGCCACTTCCCCCCCCCCCCCCCTATCAGCTGAAAGTAGTCTGCTGCAGTGGCTGACTACTCCAATTTTCAAAGGAGTCCACACCTCCATTTGAAATTGTTAGGGGTCTGCAATGTTGAAAACCATTGCTCTATGGAACTGCCAGACCTGTCTGCTCATATAGCTNGGCCGCTTCCCTGCCACAGCGCCTATTAGCTGATAGGCGTTTGGAGGGCGGGGGGAGGAATGTGTCAGGTTGGTCTTTGCAACTGACAAGCCCCAACCATGAGCGTTACCGAGCCAGGTTTCCCAGCTCTCCTGGCAGTTGCTTGTCAGTTCTAAAGACCACTTCCCCCCCCCCCCCCACTGCCTATCAGCTGAAAGTGACAAGCTGCAGGTATACACACAATAGATTTTCAAAGGAGTCCACACCTCCATTTGAAATTGTTAGGGGTCTGCAATGTTGAAAACCATTGCTCTATGGAACTGCCAGACCTGTCTGCTCATATAGCTGGCTGCAGCTGTTCAAACAGGCAGGGTTCATGTGGCTATCTGCTGCCACAGACCTATTTGGCTTTCCTTGCACGCCACACTGTGCATTTCCCGGCATGGTACCATGAGTGGCTGAAAGTAAACGCTCCATGGCTCATGGGATCACACATCCAGCTGCATCACCTTTAGACAGGCAGTCGGATGTAGAGCTAATGGATGCACATGCAGGATAACGTCTTGTCTGAAAACACCTCTAGTTAGGGATTTCCTGCTAGGCCGCATTATTGCCTTTAAGTACTATTAAGTTGATTTGATTGGAATCATAAATGGTCCTAATGCTGATCCATAGTACTGTAGTAAAGCATATATTTCTAGATAAAAGATATTCAATGTTTAAAAGTCTTGTATCATATGTGTAACGTAATTATGTGTTGAGAAAACATGTAAGGGACAGTTGGGCATTTCAAGTCAGTTCAGCCAGGCCAAGCAACCTGTTTTGACTGGTTGCAGGCCACTCTAAGAGTTAGAAGGGAAGATTTTTGTTATCACCAGAAAGGACAGTTATAACAGAAGGGAAATGGCCACTCAGGGAACTGTGCTGATTGTTTATTCAGTGCAGAATCCTGTATGAATCCTATATGGGAAAGTTAGTGCTAGGGTAGCAGTATATGTACTACTCACACAAGTTTATTATTATTTCTTCCTTGTCCTGTGCATTTCTTTGGGTGCTGAAGAAAGCTGTGTGTTTGAACTGTTGGGGTTTTGTTTTATTTGTGAAGGAACTGCTATATTCCTATAGCATTTAGAGTTCATATACATTCCTGAGGGATAACAGGATTCCTCTACCAGTTTTGTTACATACATAAGGATTTTTCTTTTTCTTTTTAAGCTTCATCACCTTCAATATAGTGTCTATTGTCTTTTTTTCCTTACTGGAGCAACTCAGGGTGTGGTTAGCCTTGGCAGTGCAAATTTGCACATTCAATTTTGTGTGCCTTTTATCACAGATGGGAGTTCTGTTATCACAACAGACTGAACCTACTCACTGTTCTTGCAGTCTGACCCCCAAAGTCCAGGTGACTATGGGTGTGAGACAGGGTTGTATTTTGGACCTAGCGTTTTTCAACCTTTTCCTGAACGACGTAATTACATTTCTAAAAACTAGCGATCTGCATGCACCGGCTGTAGGAGACAGGCCTATTCCAGCGCTTTTGTATGCAGACGATGCCGTTTTGGTTTCTCATTCAATGGTTGGCCTGCGCCGTGCAATGGACCAATTTGGAATCTATTACCAAAATGAAAGCCTTAAGATCAATTATGAAAAGACCAAGGTGATGGTACTGGGGCACCCCAGTCGCCACAAAAAACATCGATGGTCATTGGGGGGTACTCCAATTGAGCAAATAACATCATTTAAATATCTGGGGGTGATTTTTTCGGATTCCGGCACATGGAGGGCGCACTTTGAAGCAGTGAGAGCACAGACCAAATGCACCATAGCCGCAATAGTGGGTTTTTATATGGGCCCGGGCGGAAAATTGGTACGTCCGGTTCTGCGCTTATTTAAGGCAAAAGTGACCCCTCAAATACTGTATGCAATTCCGGCCTGGGGTCCCGCTTTTTTGCACAGTTTTGAAGTGTTTCAAAATGGGTTTTTATAGTCAATACTGGGTTTACCTAGGGGTACTCCCCAGGTAATACTAAGAGCGGAAGCCTTCTGTGGGACGTTAAGGCACACAGTGCTGCTTGCTATGTTAAAGTACTGGCTGCGGATTTATATGTTCCCTGAAAATGATGGGTCGTTGATTGCGTTATCTGTAACTTCAAATCTATTGGATTCATGGAGCTCTGAGATGGTAAAGGAAATTCAAAAGCTAGGCTTCTCGTGTAAATTTCTCCAGGAGGCAGGTCATGGGGCAGCCAAATCTTTAATTGTAAAGAGGCTGGCAGATCAAGAGATCCAGGAGGAGGACACCCTATTAAGGGCTCAGAAAGCAGTTCAGGACTATTTCCCCCCACCTCTAATATCCTTAACGACCAACTATTTAATCTCCTGGGGGGATGTCTTAGCTAGACAGGCCTTCACCCGGTTGAGATGTGGTGCCTTTTCTCAGGAATTCCTAGAGGGCCGCTATGCGGGTATCCCTAGAAAGAATAGAATTTGTGTTCTCTGTCATTCTCAGGAGGTTGTTTCTCTTGTCCATGTTCTCCTCTATTGTCCGGCATTGGCAGCCCCAAGGAAGAGATTACAAAATTCTCTTCCTTTTCAATTGTCTGTAAACAATCATGCTTTCATTTTGAAGTCATTATTAAATTCTGCAGACACCCAGATGTCCCGACAAGTGGCCCATTTTGGGGTGGTGATGGCTCATAGATACAAATTACAAATATCTCTTAGGGCCTTTGAGTATTAGAAACAGACCAAGACTGTAAATGAAGTAGAAGGACGGAGTGGGGAGTAGTGCATAAGTAAGAGAGTTTGAAATTTGTAACCCAAATGGTAGACTTTTTAGTTTTAAAGGTTTGTTTTTATTTGTATTTATATTGTTATAAGTGTTAATAATTTTTGGGATACTGTTTTGAATTTGTAATAGCCAACGGCTTCACAAATAAAAAATATATATTGAATATTGTTCTTGCAGTCACGGGAACTATAGTGAGTGCTTGTGTAACCTGGTGACACTATTATTATTATTATTATTAGCAAGCATTTATATAGCGCCAGGTACACTAGGATGTACAAGAAAGCAACCTTCATAATCGGCTACATTGTAAGCCTTTCCTCCCTTCAGTTATTTTCTTTCACTGCACAGTTTCTCATGGAGAAGAAACCCTGATGGAATCTCACTTTGTCACAGGTTCCAACAGGTGGAATTTTAATTGCTCCAAGGGCAATTAGGCTCAAGTGCTTTCAGAAAAAAATCAATTGATGTCTTAAGCCAATGGGATGAGTTTCTAGTTAGTTCTTCAGTTATGCAGGTCCTATTGTGGAGAACTGCATTTGTGACCTGTGCACAAGAGTCATAGCACACATAAACTTGAACCTTAGACTCTAGCAACAGAAAAGGGTGTTTCCAATGAGGTAATTTCTTCTCTCCTCCCCCCAGGATAGTTAAAAGCTGCCATGTAAATATAGGTCTACCTAATTTGATGAATTTTTAAATGAAGCTATTAGAGAGGCCAACCAAAGGTTCAGACAAGCTATTTTGAAGAGGAAAGGAGTCTAAAGAAAGTGTGATTGATGTGTTGGTCTCCAAAGTAGATAGAGACAAAACAGTTCAGATGATCTCTCTTGCTGGACCAACTTCTGTTGGCGAGTGTGTGCAAGCTTTCAGGCCCCAAAGGGTCCTTACGCAAGGAGTAAGGCATGCGTGAGTGAGAGATAAATCTGAACAAATGCAAGACAGGTGTATACACATAAAAACAACACTAAGGTAGGTGCTGGCAATGTAAATTGTGACTGTTGGAGAAGAGTAATATCATTAGTATTTAAAAACAATGGGATGTTCCGGAGGATGAAAGCAATCACTGGAAGAGGAAGAGAAATAGCTAACAAACCCATGAGGGAAACATGTCAGGTGGAGTGAAAAGCAGGTGATTAGCGCAAATTTTTGTAGTGGCTTATGAAGCCCAGATCAATACTGAATCCATTGCTTTGAGTGTACAATAAAGTTATTGATTTAATTCCCAGAACAACAGATATGTTTGGTGAATGGAAACCTGAGGAACGAAGAGCAGCAGCCTCAAAATCACACTAGCACAGATTTTTAACAAATATGCAAACACCCGAGACATAGGTTAGACTAAGAACCCTCCAATGAGCATCTGGTTGTTTTGTGAAGATGGTATTTTCTTTCGAATGGCAATAACAATTGAGCAGGTAGTTCTAGTAAAAAAGTAATTCTGTTTCCTTTTTGTTTAAAGTTTGAGTGTACCATAAAAGTATATTCATACCATGTTACCTTGAAATAACTCTGTAGCCAGAGCATGCCCACTACAGATGGGCTGTCAGAGGCCATTGGTTGTGCAGACAGCAGAGTGTTTGAGAACCAAGCCCCAGAGCACAGCTAAACCTTTGTTTCATGCCAAGAGAAGCTGGAGGCGGGAGGGATTGTACCCCAGAGGGACAATCTTGGCTGTACTAAACCACAGAGCTTCCTTCATGCTGAATTGTACAGATCAACATAGAATAGACTCAATAGCAGGACGGCTGATAACAACCCATCTTTTAAGTTATCCCAATCATTTTAAATGAAAAGAACAGCTAGAGAAGAGGTTTGTTTGATGATCAAGTGACTGCAGATGCAAACTGCCATGCTTACCTTTACAGATTATGTGGTCCCATTTATTAATGATACAGAAAGCATATTGACATGTGTGGGCCATAGCCAAAGTGAAAGATGCCCAGGAAACTGTTTAATGCAAAAGGGAAAATGCAAATATTTATCTGGCTTTAAACTTAATTTGATTAACAATATGCTCTTGTACTGTTGTACTGAACGTAAGAACCTAGGAAGTGCTGTACTGGTTCAGGCCAATGGTCCATCTGGCCCAGCATCCTGTCTCCGACAGTGGCCAGCTTCAATTGCTTTACAGAGTGCACAATAGGCCATAATGGAGTGTGATCCATTTCCTACTCTCTCTCCCAGACCGTGACAGTCAAGAGTTCTTTCCCCATACCAGTTGGATGTAGCAATTTATGGCCCTATCCTCTAAGAACTTATCCAATCCTTTTTTGAAACCAGTTACATTATTGGCCTTCACAATGTCAGCTGGCAATGAGTTCCACGGGTTAACTGCACATTGCATGGGGGGGGGAGTATTTTCTTTTATTTGATTTAATACTGCTTCTGGTTAATTTCATAGGCTGTCGCCTAGTTCTAGTGTTTTGAGAAAGGTTAAAACTTTGCTTATAACTTCCATTGGAGAGTCTCGGGGAGGTTGGTAATTTTTGATGGGTAAACTGAGTTGCAGAGAAGTGTAATCTCAAATTTTAAAATAAGGAAACGGACAAATTGATGGGAAATGATTTCACAAGACCCCTCAGTAAGCCTGGGGCTTTGTTCAGTACAGAAATGAAGTCTCCCAATTACTAGGCCTGTGTTTCACCCACAAACCCATCTTTCTCATGGCATGTTCACATGACCAGGTGATATCAGGCAATACCCCCATAACTCGTTACACCCTCGGAGAGGTTGTAGTAAGCCAACCTCTTACACCCTCGGCGAGGTTGTAGTAAGCCAACCAGAAGGAAAAAGGACCAGTTAGGATGGTCCACCCTTGGAGGTTGATGGAACCCCAGCGGTTCCAGGAAGCCCTGCGGGAATTAACCTTGGACCTGGACGGTCACTCTGTCGATGAGCTGGTCCAGTCTTGGAACATCTTGCTGGAGGAGGCCATTGACAGGGT
>QEPC01001533.1:17549244-17574530 GCA_003113815.1 Sphenodon punctatus
CCCCCCCAGGGATCGGGTCATACTTACCCGCGGCTGCGGGGACGCCGCGGCCGCTGGTGCTGGGGGGGGCTCGCCTTCGCCTTCGGGTCTGACTGTTCTTTTTTAAAACAAAAAGCCAGGCTGGGCAGGGTGGGTGGGGGGTGTCCCCCCTTCCACCCGCGCAGCCTGGGAGTGGGAGGGGGAGGAATTTATTCCATTGGTTTCAATGGGGACACAGCGCCCCATTGAAACCAATGGAATAAATCCGGTACCGGTATACCGGATTTAAACCAGGAATCCGGTTTTCGTGGAACCGGTAAATCCGGTAGCCGGTAATGGGCCCGGGGTCCCACCCCTAATATTTATAATGTAATAATATACAAAGGTACCTAGACACTCTAGCTATCATCTCTGACTAAATTCCTTTGAGTGTTTGAGATCTGATAACCTTAGCACTCAGTGGACCACTGCCAATAGGAGCTCTACCCAGATTGGGGCTTTGCTCAGAGGAAATAAATTCCCCTTTGAGTGCAGCATGTCCAGACATGGCAGAGTCTGTCCGTCCGCCAAATGCTTCAGCTTCCATCTGCTGCATCCTTAACTTGAAATAACAACGCCCAAAACATTATGTCAAAACATCCAAGCGTACCTCAAAAGAGTGGATCTGGTAGGAAAAAAATTATAGGTCATTTTTTCCCCCTCATCACCTACAGTACTAATGTTGAACAAGAATAAGAAATCCACACCAAGATTCAATTTAGTAACAAGCATAACCAGGCGTTTTGTTTTGTTTAACTCATTTGTATTTTGTAATAGCCATTCGGCTACACAATAAACTTCTACTAATAGTAATAGTAACAAGCATAGTGCTCAGTTACTTTCAGGGTAAGCTACCAGGCTAATACTGATGAAGCATGGGTAAACCAGCAAATGTTTCAGTGAAAATAAAAGCCTAAACATTTAACAGTATGAGAATAAGCAATTAATGGAAATATGATAAATGCTAATATAAAAAACCTTGTTTAAAGAGCTATTTAAGGCATGCATAAACAAACTTGAGCTCCCCAAACCATGGAAATTCTGATTTAAGGCCACAGCCTTAAGTCACACTTCACATAAGATGTAAATAAAGATGTTGTACAGTCTCACACATTGTGCTTGCTTACAACTTAGGCTCCATGCACCCACACTTTGCCTTGGTCTTTCAGCCCCAATCTTCTTCCTCTACAAGTTGAGAGCAACGCTGGGGTTGGCAGTAGGTAGGGGCAGATGTCTGCTGGCCACACATGGCAATACTGGGGTAGGGCTTGGGAGGAGCTAGGAGGGGGTGGGTCAGTGTTGGCATTGCTGCTGGATGAGCTGTTTCCCTTAATCCTGCGCCCTATTTTTGTGCTTTGTCCATGCTGGCGAGTGCTCAGAGGTAGCTGCCTTTTGGGTGCATGCAGCTGTTTATACAGAAATTCCTTCTCCTGCAACCTATCTGTAGCAGAACAGGGTGATGATGCTTCTTGCTCTGGGATGGGAGTATGTACTTTTTCACTAATCCTTTGGTTGGTAAAGTGATGGGAGGGACTGAGGAATCACTGTTGGGAAATGCTGGTGAGCTTTCCTTCCGTGGCAGCTCTCCTCGGTGCTCCTCCTTCCTGAGGGCTGATGCTCAAATGTAGCTGGCGGTGCAATTGGGGTATGTGTTTATACAGCAATGGGTTTACATACAACATTGATAGCAGAACAGTGTTGCTATGCAGCTGGCACTGCATTGGGGTCAGCTGCACCTTCCCTGTTTCTCCCTTACTATCAAAGCTGGTAAGATGATGGCTGGATGTGGGGTACAGGCACCCATTCATACAGAACTACCGCCCCAGCTCCACTTTTGCAATGTCATCACCCCTGCCAGTCTGCTGTCCCCATCTTCCAGTGTTCTCCCCTGCTTGAAACCCATTGTTATCATGTGGAAACAGTAGGGGGGGGGGGGCAAGGACAAGCAAGCCTCCCACTGCCTTTCTGCTGTCCCCAGCTCCAGTCTGGCCCCCAACCTGTAGAGGAAGAAGATTGGGTCTAAAAGACCCAGGCAAAATGTAGGGGTATGGGAGACTAAGGGTGAAAACAGACATGACACTAACCACCCTTGGTGGTTATTTATGCATGCTGCAGGGCTGTATTGGTGCCCTATGCAGCCCTGAAACATGCATAAATGACCATCAAGGGTGGTTAGCATCATGTCTGTTTTCACCCTAAGTTAAGTGAGCAGAATACGTTAAACTGTACAATGGCTTTACTACTACATGTTTGTTAGTGCCCCCCTTAAGAAACCCTGTAATCCAAAGGGTTTTCGGAAAGGGAATGTATGAAGCTCCCTAGCTGCTGCAATAACAACCTGGCTCATTGTCCAGAGAGTAGTTGTGTACCATCCAGATGGATGCAGCAGCATCACAACTTATCTATGCCAGAGATTTTTTTATTAAACCCTATGCTGCTGTGCATCTCCTCTACCCTCACTTGCAATCACAGTGTTTCTGATGTCTTTGCTTATAATCAGGGTAATCAGAGTCAGAGCAGGACTTTATTAAAAATCCAGATCCCTAACAAGAGACATACTTGAAGATCTCATCACAACTTCAGACCTCAACTAAAGATCCATACCAAACAATATAGGAAACAGCCATTATACGTACAACTTCCCAGTTCTGGGGTTGAAACAAAACAAATTGTCCAAAAGGCACAGGCCATGCCCCCTAAAAGTCTGTACCCCAATTTTCATTCATAAATATTCCTTCCTTCACCGGTTACTCATACTTAATTTAAAGATCACATTACACCTTCAGACTGCAATTAAAGATCTGTATGCCAGAGATCCATATCAAACCCTATGCTGCTGTACATCTATCCTACTACCCACACTTACAAGCCTAGTACTTCTGCAGTCTTTGTTTATTATCAATCAGTCAGAGTCAGAGCAGGGCTTAATAAAGCCAGATCTTCAACTATAAAGCTCTTCACAACCTTGCTCCTCCCTACCTCTCTGCACTTATCGCCCTCCATACTCCAGCCCGTGCACTTCGCTCCTCCTCTGTCCCTTCTCTCACCCTTCCACGCCTTCCCTGCTCCCCTAAGCGCCTTCGTCCCTTCTCACTTGCTGCCCCCCATGCCTGGAACTCCCTCCCTGTCCACATCCGCCTTGCCCCCTTCAAATCTCTCCTTAAAACTCACCTCTTTCGCTCTGCTCTGTCTGACTCTTTATCCTGCTGAGCCACTATTCCTATACCTACAATCTGTTTACCCTTATCCTTGCTACATGGACCTGCCTGCTGTCATTCTCATCGTAACCAAGCCAAGTACGTGCACCTGAGACCTCGCATCTTCATGAATGTTAGACCCCTTGTCTCTCCCTCTGTTCCCCTTCCTATGTCTCTCCCGCAGCTCCTGTCTCTCAGATTGTAAGCCCTAGGGGCAGGGACTGTGTCTATTTTATTACTTTGTAAAGTGCCAGGTACACTGCTGGCGCTATATAAATGTTTGTTAATAATAATAATAATAATAATAATCCAGATCCCTGACAGAGTCATACTTAGATCTTTCTCAGTCTGAAGTTGCAATCTTTGAGTTGTGTCTTTGAGTATTTTTAAACAAGATTTGTTCACGCATGCCGCCCCCCCAAACCATGCGTCCAACTGCTTGCGTGAAAGTGATATACGGGGGAACGCGCTCCTGTGAACCACATAGAGGCCACTCGGGGCCCTGCAGGGAGCACCTCTGAAAAATTGGGAGTGCTCTGTGCGGGGTCAGGCACATGTGCAGAGGATGGCTCTGTGGCCGGGGTAGACTTGTCAGGAGCCACCCATGTGAAGTGCCCCCCACTCACGTCACGTGCACGGGCACCCAACAGCCGTGCCACTCAGAGGCCACAGACCCGACCCACCCCGCCATTCTTATTTAAAAAACCCTTTAGAAAACCATATCAAACCCTATGAGAAACAGCTGTTATACGTTCAACTTCCAGTTTCAGGGGTCGAAACTAAAACTCTGCAAAAGGCACTGGGTTGCCCCCCCCCCCCAATACTGTGCACCACAACTTCCATTCATAAGTAATAAATAATAATAGTATTTTTCCCTGCATTACTTATCCCACTTGACAAAAAGTGGAAAACACATCCTGTAAATCCCTCGTCAATTTTGATCCTCTGAAACTTTGGCATCTTTTAACCAAACTCCACTGGTATGATCTCTGGAATGATATCTACAGCGTGCCCAACTGTCATATTGATAGCTTAGTCATTTTTTATTTTATTACAAGTAGAATTTTAGTGATTATAATGGGAGAGTGCTCTTGCCTTAAGTATAGAGTGGCTCCCACAGTTCTGTAAAATACAAACAACCTCACCAATCTGAAATGTACAAAAACACTGCATTACAAACCAACTGTCATGATGCTGCCCTTAAATTTCTAGTCAGGTGCACACGCATCTTTAAGTCTGCCTGATTTTATTTATTCACATACTAGGAGGTTGAGAAATTGCTTATTTTATCTTTGTGATGTTTGGCTACTGTGATTAGATGCAATTGCCCATACTTAGTTTTCCTGCTTCAGGCCACCAAACAACTAAGAATTCCTTAGTGCTGATAGGGAAGATGGCCCTTCCTCTCTGCTGCACCCTCATTGGCCCAGCAGAGGATGAGTGACATGAGTTGGGGGTGCAGGATGGGAAGGGAATGGATGTTTTCAGACAAGCTCATTACCCACCCATTAGCCACTGGTTGCTATGAGTAATGGGTGGGGAGGCACTTGTCTGAAAACACCCAATGTTCCCAACTCTCATCTCCCTGCTCTCAAGACCTCTAGCTGACCTGAGGCCTAGCAGAAGAATCAGTTCAAAGCCCCATACTTGGAGAGGACTATAAACGTACACAGTTCATTTATTTCACTTCATCAGCAGGTGAGTAGTAGAAGAATTCTAACTAAAGTGTATTCTCGCCTATCCTGTAATCTGTGCTGCAGAGTGGATGGATTTTATTTTATTTATTTATTTCCCCTCAAATGTATAGGCCGCCTGCTCCTGTCACTGCAGCTCATGGCAGGCTCACAGCATATTTAAAAACACAAACGTCATTAAAAAAAAATTCAATAAAATATCCCACAGCAGAGAAATATTGTTAGTAATATGCAACAATGTTAGAGCACACCCATACTAAAATCTTTGCTGAGAAGTGGGAAGAGACCACTTGCTTTGCACAAACTGATAGTGTGTGAATTAGAGAATTAACAAGTTCCTGCTGTAGTAGATTTTAAAACTAAAACAAGGTACATGTATCCTGAAGCATCAATAAAGAAACAGTGTAAAACATGTTCAGATCATTATAATTGTAACCAACTGTGTCTCTCTTCAAATTCCTGTTCTGGCTTTCCAGCTAATTCCTAATCTCTGCAGGAAATCTGAAGAAATAATTCAGGAAACCTTCAGTTATGCGCACCCCCTCTGAATTTTCCTACGGTAATTACCAGGATGTCCTTAGGGCCCTTTAAAATGTGTTTAAGACTCCCAGCTATCTGTACAATAACGCCTTCTATGAACACACAAGTATAAAATATGTAAAGTGTAGTTGTACTCTGAATTTTGGCAAGTAATAATGGCATTGTGATGTTACAATTTTATTGCGTCTCAGCTGCTCCATGGCAAAATTGCAGTTCACTAGTAAAAACAATTTTTTAAAAATCCAGTTTCTGTACACTCAGCTTGATATCTGAAAGTCATGCTGTCTTTGTAGCTCTTCCAAAATCACTTGTAGAAATAAGCCAAATTTTACTGCTAGCAACATATGCAACCCCATTCTCTTCTTCACAAGATTGGCACAAGTGTAATAGAAGCCAGAATTTGCGATTGAAACTTAGGCTCCAGTCTAGTAAAGCACTTACACATCTACTTAGCTCTAAGCATGCAAGCAGTCTCATTGGTTTTAAATTTCACTGAAGTAAATAGGGCTACTCAAATACTTTTTTAAGCATGTACGTAGGTGCTTTGTTGGATCAGGGCCTAGGTTAATTCTACTCATGGTGCGCAAACTGAGTATAATTTTGCTAACTCTCCTACAGCCGTGCCAGCTCTGCACTGCTAATAAGTAAAAGGCAGTAAAAATCTTCCTATTGTCCTGATAGTGAGCAGACATTATTCAGAAAACAATCACATGAAGTAAAACAAAGATATAGCTCAGGCTTCAGTAAAACACGTATTTGTGTGTGCACGTATGTGTTTATTTTAAAACATGCTTTAATATGAATTAAGGTTGATAGTATGGAGACAACTAACGTTAATCAAACGCCAATAAGAAACAATTTGATCAATTTAAGTCACTATCCATCCAATGCTGCTTGTCCAACACTTTTTTTCACATTTAATTTCTACAGCACATTATTTAGTAAGAGAAAATACCTTCTCAACAGGGTCGGCCCTGACTATTTTGACGCCTTGGGCAAAAAATAAATAAATTGATGCCACCTTTCCCATAGCGTTATCATAAAAACACCAACTGGCAACACAAAAACGCTCTGACACTGGTCATCACATACTTTGTTCCTCTCCTGCCTAAATAACAATGCTATTAATTGCCCAAGATCAAACTTCCCCATAGGCCATAAAATGCCAGAAAGAGGCAAGCGTACAGACACAGCTGTACACAAGGACCCTCAAATGCCAACAAGTTGCCCATGGAGAGATTGTGGCCACCATATTTATTTATTTAATTTTACATAATTTATACCCCACCCCTCCTGCAAAAGCAGCTCCGAAAATAAAAATACAATAATATAAATGCAATAAATATATAATAGAAATAAAACTGTCAATCCAAATGGGGGATGTCAAAAAGAAAAGAAACATACAAAACTCCCACCTCCCTAACCCGCAAACCCCCCACCCTTCACCCATCTCCCTCACCAAAAGTCTGCATAAGAGCCATCCTTGGCTCCAAGCTCTTGGAGATTTTCAGCTGTCATCCTGGGGGATAGGCCCTGACCCATCCTTTTATGTCGGCACGAGGGGTTTCACAGAATCATAAAACTGGAAAGAACCCCGAGGGTGATTTACTAGTCCTGCCATTAAGCAGGATCCACAGTAGCTGGAATAATAGAATCATCGAGTTTGAAGGGAACTCAGAGGGCATCTAGTCCAACCCCCTGCTCAATGCAGGAAATCTGCAGCTACAGCATCCCCACCAGATGGCCGTCCAGCCACTGTTTGAAAACCTCCAGCGAAGGAGAGCCCACCACTTCCTTAGGCAATTTGTTCCACTGTCAAACAGCTCTCACCATTAGGAATTTCTTCCTAATGTTTAACAGAAATCTGCTTTCTTGTCATTTGAGCCCATTATTTCTAGTCCTGCCCTCAGGGGCAACAGAGAACAAGTCTTTGACACTCTAGACCAAGTGTTCACTTTGCCTAGCAGGTAGGTCACCTTGCTTTTAAACATCACTTCTCCTTGGGTGTAAATAGACGGACGCATAGGCTGCCTGTCCCCGGAGCTGGTCAGGAAGTGCACCCGCACGTTCGCCCACTTGTTGCCCCGCCTGAGTCCGTTTTAGATGGACCTGGTAGTTGCCCTAGCCAGCAGTCCACCCACATAGCGCTCCCCGTCCCCCGCCCCATAGAGTTGTAGGCAGATTGCCCGATGCTCTAGGCTGGTGCCTGCAACACTAGGGTATTGGCTGGGGCAACAGCTAGCCAAAACTGGAGCTACAGCATGGGTCTACTGAGCAGACAGACAGCAGCTCCCCAGGTTTGGCTGGTGCTCCGATGTTTCAGAGCACCGTAATAGAGTCTGACCTGGTTGAATGCACTAAGAGAAGCCAGTGGAGAGAAGGGAGGAGGGGCTGAACATGATCAAAGTGACAGGTGAGGTGGACGACCTTAGCAGCGGAGTTCTGAACAGAAATGACAGCAGAACAGAAAGCAGGGAAGACCAGAGGTTGCAATAGTCAAGGTGAGAGATGACTAGAACATGGACTAGAGTTTTGGCAGTGGAAACAGTTAGGAAGAGCCAGATCTTAGCAATGTTTTACAGAAAGAGACAACAGGACTTGGTGACAGATTGGATCTGAGGTTAAAAGGAGTGGGATGAGTCAAAGATTAACCCAAGGGTAAGTGCTTGGGGGACTGGCTGAATGGTGACCTTCTCCTTCTCAATTTCCACCAGTGAAGAGGGAAAGGAAGGGGTTTTTTTTTTTGGGGGGGGGGGAAGAGGAGTTCAGTCTTGGACATACTAAGGCCATTTTTACATGAGTGGGTGCCACCCATGTGCATGCCATGGCCAGTGAGTGGGTGTGTGTGCGTGCTCCTGCGACCCATGCATCCCCACTCACCCCCCACGCATCCCCACTCACAGAGCAACCAGTGAAAATGGAGATTGCGCCATGAGTGGTGATGTGTGGGGGTGGGGGAGACTGGTGTGCGGCCGTGTGCACTGGCCCCCTGCACCGCCCCCGCATCCCCACTCACAGATGCTGTGGCACACACCGGTCCCCTCCTGCACTGAGCTCATATAAAAATAGCCTAAACTGGAGTTGATGATAAGACATCCAGGCAGAGATATCAGAGAGACCGTAATGTGAGACTGGAGGAAGAGAGAGGGCGGTGGTGGAAAGATAGAGTTAAGTGTCATCAGCATGCAGATAATACTGGAAGTAGTATGATTCAGTGAGTTTGCCCAGGGACAGTGTAAACTGTAAAGAGAAGAGAAGTGGGCTAAGGACAGAGCCTTGGGGAACTCCTAATGAGAGGGGAAGGGATGTGGAGGAAGTACCAGTGAGAGCTGCATTGAAAGAGTGGCCAGAGAGAAAGAAATAGAACCAGCTGAGGATCGCACCCCAGAAACTAAGGGAGTGAATCGAGTTGAGGAGGAGGGTATGGTCAACAATGTCAAAAGCAGCAGAGAGATCAAGCAGGACAAGAATGAAGTAGAGGGTATGCCAATAGAAGATGCTTTGGATTTAGCTAAGAAAAGATCATTGGTGATTTTGGCTAGAGCAGTCTCAGAGTGGAGAGGATGAGAGACAAAGTTGTTTGAATGATATCTTTTACTGAACCAACTGTTGTTGGTGGAAATAAACAAGCTTTTGGGCTACACAGGGCCCTTCCTCAGGCATGTAGCATAGGCAGCAGAAATGCTACATGCCTGAGGAAGGGTCCTATGTGGCCCAAAAGCTTGCTAATTTCCACCAACAACTGGTCCAATAGAAGATATCATTTGAACCACTTTGTCTCTCTTTCACTTGGGACCAACACGGCGACCCCACTCAATCTCTGGCGTGGAGAGGACAGAAGCCAGATTAAAGGGGGTCAAGGGAGGAACTGGTGGAGAGGAAGTCAAGATAACAGGTGTAAACAGCATGCTCCAGGAACTTGGGGGTGGTAGTTGGAGGGGTCAAAAGTGAGCTTTTTAATGATATGGGAGACAGTGGCATGATTGAAAGTAGAAGGAAAGGAGCCAGAAGAGAGGGAGAGATTGGCAATGTGCAGCAGAGAGGGCAAAACAGTGGGGGCAGTAGAGGTCAAGAAGCAGGAGGGCAGGGACAGGGCCAAGCGAGCAGGTAGAGGGTTTGATGTGGACAGTAGGGAGGTGACCTAATCAAGGATGACAGAAGAGAGGCAGGAGGGGAAGGAAATGAGGGAGGAAGAGGAGTGAGAAGTGACATTGAGGTGGATTTTTCCCAGTCTTATTGAAAAATAAGGAAAGATCCTGTGTATGGTAACAGACATACCCCCATTTGTTCTGAGATTAGCTCAATAGAGAATGAAACTCATTACACCTCTGTTCTAACAGTACCTCAGAAACCAGCCAGCTTCTTACAAGCTAAGCAATTAGCTACATTCAAGGCAATTCTGATAACAAGCTGAACCTCTACCTAGCCATTCCTCAGTGGTACAACTGACTTCAGCCTTGTGGAAGAGACAGAGAGGTGGTGCAAACAAGGGTTAGATTACTGAAACAAGCTTGTTCATGAAAACAGTATGTTCTGTACCTGTCATTCAAAGGACAAGTTCCGTAAACATAAATTTATGTAACCTCCCTTCATTGGCATAGCCTAAGATTCTTGTCTTGTTCCTATTCATGGGTGAGAGGGAGAGCTGAGCCATGGGCAGGGGGAAGACCCAGCAGCACTGTGCAGAAAGGGAAGAAGGGAGTGGGGAGGAGGACGGGGGTGCAGGGGTTGAGAAAGGAGTTGACGGTCAAGAAGGGACGGCAGGAATTATGAGAGTGAGACTCAATGTAGGTGATATAGTAGCATTGTTTGGCAAGGGAAATGGAAGAGCTGAGGGTTGAGAGGGTGAACTTAATTCAGAAAGTCAGCAAGTTTGTGAGACTTTTCCCAGAGAAGCTCAGCAGTACAAGAACAGGAGCAGAGGCAATGGATGGTGGGGGTGAGCCAGGGTTGATGGGATGGATAGGATGGCAGGAAAGAGTAGCAAGGGAGTCCAGAGTGGAGGAACAGATCCACTAAAGCGGAGACAGATGAGTCAGGGCAGGTGGAAGAGGAGAAAGATGAGAGAAGAAGCACAGTCCAAGGGGTTGATGGACTGAATGGAAGTCATGGAAAGAGCGCGGAGGTTGGCCATTCAGTGACAAACTCTGACCAGGTGTGCAAAATAAGGGTTGTGGCCTCAAAAGGGGTGGGGTTTCTGGCTATATAAGGGTGGCTTGGTTCGGTTAGTGAGGAGTAGGAGGTGGGTCGCGGCTGGTGTGTTGTGGAGGAAGGAAGGTGCAGAAGAGCTGAGGGATAGAAGAGAGTTATATGAGCTATTTGAGCTCCTGTACGGGAGTTATATGAGCTATTTTCACTGTATTAATTGATTTAGATAAAATCCACTTGATTTTATTTAAATCAAATCTACCTTGGCAGTAAAGCAAGAAAACTATATAAAAATGAATCCCATGAAAACTCCAGCTTCATTTATATATATTTCCTGATTTTCACTACTGTGCCTTTCTTGCTCAGCACTGAGCTCCAGAGTTTTGTTAGCAAGTCTGTCTTGCCTCTTTCGGAGAGATTTGGCATTTTATAACAGTACTCAGTAGTGAATGCATTTTTCTGGTCTGTTTACTTGGAGGCCTCCAATAGCTTAATTAAACAGAGCTTCTTTCAGAGGGACTCCTTTGACCTTCCAACCATCTGCCATCCACCTTCTGACTTTTTCTTGTCCTTGGCTTGTTACAAGGCCTGTAGTTTGTCTTAAGTTTCATGTAGAAAAATAAAATACCAATCAATAGATTCACTTACAGTCGCTGAAGCAGAAAACATCCCTTGATAAAATGTCCTATAGCCTTTAACAGGGAGGAAAATAAAAAGGCTCAATCAAAATTTAGTGGAGTTTCATACAATCCTAGAATCCTGTAGAATTAAGCAGAGAATGAGATTAATGAATAAGAACTTTAACAATCCTGTAGCACTCCACATTTAATTATCTACTGCACTGAAAACCTATAGAAAGTTTTCTCTTCAATCATATTGAATAGGTTTGTTTTTTTTCTCACCATCATAAAAAGCAGTCTATTCCCATTGATTTAAAATTCCACCACAAGATGGTAGCAGGTTTGAAAACATATGCTAAGTGGAAAGATACTAGGGGAAAAAAATCACTGACAAGGCACTTGGATAAATTTAATCAAAAGAAATAAAAATTAATCCAATGCTATTTGTTCCAAGATTAAATGATACATAGAAATAATCTGTGAACCCAGGTATGTTTCTGACACTGATAGTTCGTACAGATGACTATAGATCATCTTTGCACAGCCTGGGTCCTTCATTGTCTAGGGTAGATTAGTGACTGAAGACATTACTGAGCTGAAATATTTCATAGATTCTACAGCTAAAAAGAAGGCTGCAGAAAACAAATTATTGCAGAAATGATTCTGTGCACGAGTAATTTACTTTGCTGAGAAGTCCCATTGACATCAATGAGATGACAGTTGAGCCCTTCATTTGTAACTGTCTCCTTTGTGGCTCCATAGGGAGCTTTCCACTCAATGCTGGAATGTATTTCCATTCCTCAATCAAGGAAGGGAAGGGAGGCTGAATGGAGCAGCCAACAGGCCAGGGATGCGTTTTGATTTAGTCTGGGCTGCTCTGGTCATTGAGCACCTCTGTGGGTCAGCAGCAGCTCAGGCCCTGTATCAGAATAACTGGTCACCCTTCTCTCATGTGACTATTTTTAAAGGGGAATATTCACATTTATGAGGATCGTTTGGACTAAAGGAATGCTAATAATGCTAACTGACCTTCCCTGGATATTAACTTGCTTTCGTCCCTTCACTGCAATCCCAGTGGCTTCTGCAGTGAGGCTGATGATTTTCCAATTCACAAGTTCACCGAAACTGGAGATATATAGAACTTATAACTCAATCTTTTACAGAACAGTGGTATCCCCTATAGTAGTAGATCTTAATTGCTTCTAATCCTTCTTTTCTCAAGGAGGGAAATGGATTTTCAGGCAAACTTACAAAAAATAATTATAACCTGTACTGAGTTTTAGCAGGTCTGTCAGTCTGCCACTAAGTTCGAGGACTGCTTTACTGCCCTACCTATTTGGCCTGCCGGTCAAGCATCTTGGCCATGGTAGGCCAGGCTCCTTTAGCCCTCAGTCACATGAGCAGCTGGAGCACAGAAAAGCAGGAAATAGATATAAATCAAGTGGATTTGATTTAAATCAATTAATACAATGAAAATAGCTCTTATAACCCCTGTACAGTGAAATCAGTTCACACTTTCTTCAATCCCTCAGCGCTTCCTGGTGGGGTGGGAGCCCCGAGGACACTCCCAAGCTAGGGAGGCATAGCAAGGCTGTGCAGGGCCTAGGCTTAGGTCCCAGCTAGGCGTAGGGTTGCCAGGCATCTAGAATTGTCCTAGACAGTCCAGGAATGTTCCTGTTTCTCCAGAATGACTCCTATCTTGGACAGTTTAATGTCCAGGAATCTTGCAAGGTGTTAATGGGTAAAATGCACTAGAAAGTGTATTATTACCGTTAAACAAAATTGAACTGAGATCACGTGGCACTTGTCAATGTTGTGCCTTTTCCTCAAACTTTGTTCACGTGTCAATCGTGTCACTTGACTCCCATGGGAAGCACCATGCCTGGCCGGGGGAAGAACAAAACCTCTGCTACGCTGAGTCACTGCACACTCTCCAAGCTTCTAATCCAGGGGAGGGGAATCTTTGCTCCCCTGGGAGCCAAATCCATGTCCCCACAAGGTTCTGCAGGCTGGAGTTTCCTGTGGGGAGAGTTGCCTAACTGTGTAGGAGGCACAGCTCCCTACATAGAAGCACTCCATGGATGCCCAGTGGCTCATGGGGTGCTGTTGGCTTTCAGAGCATGGACAGCAGGCTACAGTGAATGGGAGTGAAGAGAAGCCTCTGGGGGTAGGGTGGCCATACCTCCCTTTTAAAAGAGGACGCTTATGAAAAACACATGGCACAGGGCTGCACTGGAGCCACTGCAGCCCTGCAACATGTATTTTTCATAAGTGGCCTCTTTTAAAGGGGAGGTATGACCACCCTATCTGGGGGTGAGAGGGTGGCTTCTCATGGACTGGAAATAGACCGACGGTTCCCTGCCTTCCCAAAGCAGTCAGCTTGATTGTTGTATTTTTACATGGGAAACACTCGCATCGAAACTGGGTTATGGTATTAGTGTATAAATAACTGAATTCTTGTCTTTTTCCATGTAAAATTAATTTTGAAATAAGCGTCAGCTACATTTGTTTGAGAAAATGGTGCATTTTCCTACTTCACTGCGTCTTGTAATAAGAGGAAGTGTTGTGGGTTTGGCTTAGTTTTCATTTAGCGCCACCTGGTGACAAAGCAAAGTCAGGAAGCTCACACTCCAGTGCATACACTGATGCAGAGCTTTGAGCTGTTTAAAGAAAGTGCAACATACAATGCACTTGTTGGACAATACCCTGCAGGTACTTGGTACCAGCACTAGTGCCTTTGCACTAATGCAATCCCAACTGAGATTCCAAGTGTAAAGTTTGCACCTTACACTAATGTTCCTGAATGTCACCAGTTTGAAATTTAACTTTGGATTCTGAAACCTTTCAGTAACCCCCATTAGTCTTCATGCTGGGAGAACATGAAGTGTGCACGCTGTTATTATTGTTTGTTAGTGACCATGAGGCTTGATTTTTGTAATTCCCTCTTCTGTGGGCTCGCAGCTTTCAGTGGCATTTCTCCGTCACTTGTAGTTTGCTAGGAGTGCGGCTGCTTAGTGGTTTAGGCAGCTGTAATCATATACACCTACCCTGCGTTCTCTCCATTGGGCTGTTTGTAGAGTGGCGGATTGAATTTAAGATTGTGTTGTCCCACCATCTGCACAGCCCAGATAGGGTGGGGAGCTAAATAAATGTGCAGGCAGGTGGCTTTGCCCCTGCCCTGCCCCCCACCATCATGGACAGCCATGGCGGTCCCTGCCCGGAGGTGGATAGGGTGGGGTTGAGCACACATGCTAGCCCACATGGGCGGCCCTTAGGACAGGCTGTATCCTTGGAGATTTTCCGAGGATGCAGCCTGGACTAGCTGCCTACCCAATTAGTGGTCCTGGGCTAACATCTGGCGGCATATAAACAGATGTGTCAGTGAGTCCCAGGCCAAAGTGGGCCACTGTCATGTCTGGTTTTTATCCACCGAAGCACGGACTTCTGCATAACTGCAGTGGCAGCTGGTATTATTTTACATTATATTACTACTACTATCACCATGTCTTGGCTACCTACTGGCATTCTCCCAACCTCTTTTTTCCATTCCTTAAATGCAGAAAACACCATAGGATCTTTCCTGGCTATCAATACAATCCTGGAATTTAGGACTTGTCTCTGCTGAAGCCAGTGGCACACTGCATTTAGTGTGAGACAGGGGCATAGTTTCTGTGCTGATTGAGAATGGAGAGAGGCATCTCCAGAATCAGAAGTACTGTTGCCTTGAATGAAAAGTAAACACATAAACTAAAGCCACCTCGCTACCCCGAAGTCCATTGTTAAAAAGAAGATTGATCTCCCCTTCTGCTCTCCCTGCCCATCTGTTTGTTCAGCAAGGCAGTGTGACTCACTAAGCACATGTGAATCTCATCGGAGAGAGCTGTAATCTACTGTGCTAATCCTCCTTCAAGGCAGAGGATGTCAGTTGGCAACATGTGTGAATCCACAGCCCAAATATTAAGCTGGTTATAAAACCCAGCTCTTTGTCATCCCTGCTGACTCTTGTTTGGAAGGAGATGTGGCAGAAAGTTACACCAATATTAAAGAAAACGTTTGTGTTGCTTTTTTTATAAGGCAAAATGGTAACACAAAAGGCTAGTTAGCATTGTTAAAAATAATGCTTAACATAATGGACTGTAGGTTCAAAGCAGTCACTTACATACAAGCGTTTCATGTATAAAGCTTATTAACAGGATTGACCTTTCATGTTGTGTTAGCACACGAGACTTCAATGAGTTTCTAAGCCAATTGCACGAAGTGCTGTGCAAATGCAGTGCATGAACCAAAGTGCAGGGCTAGCATCACATATTGTGCTGACCTACACACAATATTAGAATAGCCACCAAAAACACGTCTCCCTAAAACTCTGCACATGCATGACACATCCCTGTTAAAGGCTCAGTGCAAGCCCCCAGCTTGAGCGGTGTGTAGATGTAGCTGTGTGGGGGAGTGGATGCACTGCCCCCACACTGAACAGTAAGGAATCAGGAGTGCTCCCTCCCACACCTGCAGTGCAAGCCTCTAGCTTAAGGGGTGTGGATGCAGGGAGGCTTACATTGCAAGCTATGGAAGGTGAACAGTTGGTGAGAAACCAGAAGCATTCTTTTCACACCTGCAGTGCAAAGCTTTTGGGAAGGTGGCAATCTTGGGGGCCAGGGAAATTCCCACATTTCGAAAATCAAAAAGGATGAGTCCTCCCACAGTTCTTCAATGAGTATACAGGGAGCCCACAGGAGCCTGGAGTTGTTCCTTGGGTCCACCCCCACGACTGCCATTTACCAGCTCTGCCCAGGGCCACATCAGATGGACCAGTGGTGCTGTTCCCTGGCCACAGTCTGCCCACGTGACCCCACCACCATAGAACTGCGGGTTGCTCTAGTGATGCTCTAGGCAGCTGTCCATGACTCTATGGTGCTGAATGCAGCAACAGATGGGCGGGCATGGAGGTGCTCTGTGGTCCCCCTAAAAGATGGGCAGCAGCACCGTTCAGTCATTGCCTCAGGTTTGGCTGGCCTACTCTATGCGTCGTTCTGGATCTTGCAGAGCACACCATGCTGGCAGGCCCAGACTTATGGCAAGGCTCACTAGACCCAGACCTGGAGGTGGTACTTTGTGTGTGGGTGTGGGGGGTAGAATTGGGCTCATGACCCCAATTTCCCTCCAACCTTGTGCTGCCTCAGTGAGCCTTATTGGTGGCCCAGCCTTGCCGCTTTGACTGTGCTCCATGGGGGTCTGGTGCATTGGGGCGGCTGCCCTCTTCCCCTGTCCCACCCCAAAGTGCTGTTGCTGCTGCCACTACTGCCCCCAGCCAGTAAGCCACGCTTCTGCACCTGCGCAGCCAGGGCATAATGGCCATCGCCAGCCAGCTGATCAGCACTGGTGTGCGGCCAGGAACTAAGTCAGCTGGGGGGCTAAGAGAAAGCCTCCCCACATGCTGCACAGGACCTGCATGGGGAGCGCAACAGCTTACAGTTCCCTATGCGATGCCTGCGACACCTCCTCCTTCCATTCTGCTCCCCTGGTGGAAGAGTTCCCCCTAACCCCTCAGTGAGCATGCTCTGGAGAGCCATTCTGGGGCCCTGTTGCCCCAGCAGCCACCCAAGACCCAGCCCCGGGAATGTCTGCCTGAAGGAGTGACAGCCAGGCCTGGCCAGACCCACCCCAAGTCCAGGAGCCACACACAGAAGGCATGTGTTGGATGTGGGAGTAGAACAGGGTCACCCAGAGGACTCTGTACAGCCCAGGCAGGCAGCTCATGGGGGGAATGCCTGTCAGGGGGGTAAGGCTGGGGTGTGTGTGTGTGTGTGTGTGAGAGAGAGTGCAAGTCCCTCTCCCCCCATGTGTGTGTGTTGTGTGAGCCCCTCAGCCTCTGGGTGTGTTGAGTGCTGCATGGGGGCGGGGCTTGGGGGCAGCAGCCTGAGACGAGTCTGGGGTGCAAAACTCCTAAGTCCAGCCCTGCTGCTCTGTGTTGCACATCTGGAAGGCGCCCTTCACCAGTGGCAGCTGGTGGCTCAGATTTGTGTTGGGGTTCTGAGGGGGGCAGGTAAGTGGATGTAGGAAGAACTGGGTATGACTCAGACCAGTAAACCCGGGAGTGACGGGGGCATTCGTGGGCAAATCCGGAGCCGCTGTCCATCTGTTTATATCCAATGTCCCTGTACCCGGTGTCTGTTGTTCAACCCTCGGCAAGGAGGGAATCAGCAGCAGATCCAGTCTGATTTTCCTCTAAAAATTATTTTAGCATTAACAGTTTAGAAATCCCAAAGGAATCTTACCTCCAATAAACCATGGGATTCTCTCCTATACCCTACCTCAACTGGAGCATCCCCATAGACACCTTCCAGCTAGGATGGCCGAAATCCACAGCTGCACCTGGCTGTTGCAGGCATCCTATGGCTGGGGCACTTGGAGGGGAATCCCATAAGCACTCTGGCTAATGTAGCAAGCTACCCCAGAGAGCTAGCAGGTAATTTATGCATACATAATGTGCAGTAGTTTATACAATTGCTAAGCACAACCACCCACTTCACCTCATTCTCCAAAGCTAAGAAGCATTTTCACAAATTGCTTGAGTGGATTAAAACAAGTGGCAAACTGAGTAGTGATGCGATTCCCAACTGATATTTGATAAGCTTTGCATATCTCTGTTGTTCTCTGGGATCATGGAAATATGATGCTCCCTCTACTATCTTGTCATTCAGGATCTTCTTCCTGCCTGTAACTAAGCTAAGTACATGCACTTACGACTTCTCAGCTTCATGGATGGATGTATCCCTTCTCCCCTGTCTTCCTTGTTACCTCTGTCTTGTTCATTCTATATTGTAAGCCCCATGGGCAGGGACCTGTGGCCCTGGACTTTGCCTCGTTTCGGCAACAGTACAAGACCTGGCTGTTCCACCAAGTCTTTGGTGAGGGAGGGGGATGAAGGGGGTGAGTTTTTTATTTTCTTTTATATCTCCCTTTTATGTATTTTATATATTTTATGTACATTTTAAAATATTTTAATTTTTGTAACCCGCCTCAAGCTGCCTAGGTAGGAGAGGCGGGATATAAATGTTGGAAATAAATAAATAAATAAATAAATAAAATAATGACGTTCAATGTCAAATACTTTGTTGGTAGTAATAAATACAAAATAATTTAGGCCTCAAAATGGAGTCATGTAGGCAAAGAGTTTGGAAACTGTTGGGTTAAACCTTGAATGAAGTGGACAGGTCTTGAAAACAATGGAAGGGGAAGGAAATGCTGAATCACAGGGCCTAGAAAAGATTAGTCAGTCTTCAGCTCATTTCCTTTATTTCATTGGTTTCCACCTCTCTGGTACTCATGACATGACACAAAATGCCCTATTTTTAGCATCACTCCCCCTCCACCCCCAGTGTACCCAGTCATCATTTTTTCACAGCCTTTAAGAAATCTTTGACATTTTCAAACCTATTATCCCAACACAAAACAGGTACTAAACAAACACTAATGGGGTGAAAGCAGCCACTGACTGTGCTCTGCTGGAAATTGGGGCTTTGAAAAATTCAAGAGGAAAAGTGCAGCTGGGAAAGCTCGGCTCTGAACGCTTGGCAGGTAGCGCCTTAGTGAAAACCCCATCACAAAAGAGCTTGGAGAATAGAAAGAGCAGACAAAAGATCAGAGCAAAGGCCTCTTTTTATGAGGGCAACAGGCATAAATAGGCATCACTGTGTATTTAAAACATGCTCAATTTTCCAACCTTAGCAAATAACGAGGCACAAGATTAACTAGGCAGAACTAGAAATTGACTGGAACCATTTGAGGCAGAGGCTTTTCATCTGGCGTTAATATACAAGCTCCTAGTCTTCACCTATAAAGCTTCACCTATAAAGCTCTTCACAACCTTGCTCCCCCTACCTCTCTGCACTTATCGCCCTCCATACTCCAGCCCGTGCACTTCGCTCCTCCTCTGTCCCTTCTCTCACCCTTCCACGCCTTCCCTGCTCCCCTAAGCGCCTTCGTCCCTTCTCACTTGCTGCCCCCCATGCCTGGAACTCCCTCCCTGTCCACATCTGCCTTGCCCCCTCCCTTCATACCTTCAAATCTCTCCTTAAAACTCACCTCTTTCGCTCTGCTCTGTCTGACTCTTTATCCTGCTGAGCCACTATTCCTATACCTACGATCGGTTTACCCTTATCCTTGCAACATGGACCTGCCTGCTGTCATTCTCATCGTAACCAAGCCAAGTACGTGCACTTGAGACCTCGCATCTTCATGAATGTTAGACCCCTTGTCTCTCCCTCTGTTCCCCTTCCTAAGTCTCTCCCCCAGCTCCTGTCTCTCAGATTGTAAGCCCTAGGGGCAGGGACCGTGTCTGTTTTATTACTTTGTAAAGTGCCAGGTACACTGCTGGTGCTATATAAATGTTTGTTAATAATAATAATATACACGCACCAACTTTTCCTAGTGCCATTTGCAAGCGTCGATAATAATACAGCGACCTCGTACTGGTTTCAGTCTTTAAATCACTTACTCCAGGAGGGATGGTACTCCTAAAGAAGACAGAACCTGCCCTTGTGGATTGGGGGGGTGACAATCCAGCTAGTCCTCCTGCTTATTTCTCTCTCCCAATAAGCCTTCCTTAGGATGGTTGGACTCGCCTTTCTTTAAAAACCTGCTGCCACCATCCTGGTCTTTTCTGCCAGGAAACATATAAGTATCACCACTTATCCTGTCTTACCTCTATAGTCCTTTCATCTCAGTTATTTGGCGTAAGGCCAAGCTAGGCGTGGGACATAAAGGATCACCACCTCCAGTTATAACAAATGAAATGTTGTTATAACAATGTGCGGTATAGGGACCATAACCGGTGGACATTAACTCACAGATCTCTTATATCTTCCCCTATAGCCCAAATCATAAAGGTACGTTCTGAGGTCAGAAAGAAAATATAGGAGATAAAACGCATCCAAGCGTATCTAACTCACTTAGCCGTCCTCAAACTAACTAATCCTACCATTAACTAACTCTTCCTTTTTCTTGTTTCGTTTTCCTTCATTTAATAACCCCAGCAGTTTATTTTTCTTTTGTCTTCCTGTTCTCCATCTGTCTTCCAGCCCCCCTCCTTTCTCTCCACTGCCTTAACTTCTGCCTTACAATTTTCATGCCCCCACCCCACCCCACCCCACCCCGCAACAACACCTGGTAAAGGAAGCTTGATTAACCCTTTTTACCCTGATTCAGAATTAAAGTGACCTTTAACAAGACTTAACCATCTTTTCTAGAAACCTTCTTCAAGCAGTTCTTCACATGGGGTATTAGAAGAGACTGGACCTTAGAATGAGATTTCTCCCTTCTAAACTCTGGTCTTTACGAGCTTTTCTCAGCGGGGAGAAACTAATATGGTTATTGTCCCAGAGTGATTCTGTCATTATAAAAAATCTGGCAATTTGTGTGTATAAGATGGAAATATTAAGAAGGAATCAAAATGCTGATTGGTGATGTAATTTGTGTTTATGAAACATTATGGAAGAGCAGTCTTATTGTTGCTGTGTGGGACCTCAAAATGGTGGGGAGGGGTGGATACTGGAAAAGTAACATATGATGTGTTACAAATTATTGCATATAATCTTAATTTGGTTGTTTAAGAATACGTTGTTCATATTCCGTGTCGATCTTATTTTTTGTATAGCGCCAGGTACATCACTGGCGCTATATAAATGCTTACTATAACAATAATAGTATGTTTTTATATGTTGATTTTGTAAAGTGAATGGTGAATAGCCAAACTATAAATCAATCACTTACTCCAGAGTAGTTCCACAAGCCATGGCAGGGGTGACATTGAGTTGGGGAACTTTGCAAGCAACCGGAGCACCACTAGGAAATTTTCAGAGTGGGCAGGGAAGGGAGCAGGAGAGGGGCTGGCACTTCACCCCAGCCCCCACCCACTCTGAAAATGTCCTAGTAACACTTAGACTGCTTCCAAAAGGCCTTGCCAGGAAGAATGAGTAGGCAGAGTTAGTGTGCTGGTGCTGCCCCCACTCCCTTTCAAAACCTTGGTGGGGTTGCTGCTGTTCTGGGGAAAGGTGTGGGTGTGGGTGGGTGGGTGTGGCGAGGCAAGGATGTCATCTTCAGTGGAAAGGCCAAGGTTGGCTGGGAGCTTCTATGGGATGCCCATGGCTGTTTGTGGGGGACTGCCCAAGAGTCCCACTTCAGCCTGCCTGCCTGCTCCTGAAGCTCCCTGAAGCAGGCCCCTTGGCCATACCCCCAGCAGCTCCCAGCTGCCCACCCCCAAGCAGCTACAGTGATCTCCCTGTGCCCCCCGCCCCAGAGTGGCAGCATGGCTCCCAATAGATTCCTGGCCACCCCCTACTCCCCAGATGCAGTTTGCAGTGGGTCAGATCCTCTGCAGCAGCAGCCTGAAGTGGGGGCTCTCTTCCTACCAAGATAAGCCTCTCCCCGGCAGAGGCATAGTTAACCTGGTGCAAGAGGGCTCAACTGAGCCTGAGCTCTGGACTATGGGGAGGGGTGTGTGTGTCCTTTTGCAAACGGCCTGAACGCTGCTAGGAAATAGTGTTCGTCACCCACTTCCTCCACTGCTCACTCTGACAATTTGGGGGGTGGGGGGGGAGCTCAGGCTGCTTGTGAAGGGCCCCACCAGGAAGGAAGTTTTCAGTGTGCAGGGGTTGAGTGCTGACTGCCACTGCCCACTCCTAACCTTTTTCCTAGCAGGGTTGCTGCCCCTCCAGGGGGGTGGGAGAGGTGGGTGTTGAGAACTGGGACAGCAAGGCTGGCCAAGAGCTCCCTTGGGAGCTTAGGGGATAAGGGCCACCCAAGGACCCTGCTGCAGGTCACCCATTCCTGAGCTCCTGGCAGTGACCTGCGGGAAGGCTCTTGGATGTCTCCCTCCTCCCTAAAGCAGTGGCAGCCTACAGTAGCTCCCAGTGGGCTCCCCAGAGTTGTGGCATGGTGCCCAAGTGGGGTCCCAGCCACCCCCACCCCCAGCAGTCTGTGACAATACAACAGGTGGATGAAACAGATACAAAGTTTTATCCCCTAGACCAGGGATGGGGAACCTTTTCCCTGTGAAACACTTTCAAAATCATAACAAGCTCCACAAGCCAGACAGGAGGTCGGGCAGGGATGCTTCAGGAGTGTGCTCAAGAGAGGGAAAAGTAGGGGAGGGTCCAGATCATGGATCAATGCCATATATCTGTCTTTCAGTGCATGCCCTCCTCTCCGTCCCCCCCCCCCGCTCCCATTTACAGTGCTTAAAAAGGTAGGGACTGGATTCATGGGCAGATCCAGGAACTGGAAAGGGGCCAAATGAAAACAAGTTGTGGGCCAAATTTGGCCCTCGGCCTGGGGGTTCCCCACCCCTGTACTAGACCTTAAGCATGCTACTACTAGAATCCTCCTCTGTTAAGATGGCACAATGACAAGCCATCTGCAATAAGAAAATGAAAATAGGCTTAGCTGCTCTTGGGTGAAGGCAATGGCCATTTAAGACCCAAGTAGGCCAGCATATGGTGTGCAAAGCAGAGGCTGGCCCCATCTGCTCTAATCCCAGCACCAGACAGGGAGGGACATCACTGGCACAGCATCCAGCAATAGAGAAAATGTCCACCTAAATTCCCTCTCTGCCAGCTAACAGTGGAGGCAAACAGATTCCCCCTCCTGTGTAGCACGGGAAAGAGAGGATTGGGGGGCCTGCAAATCCTGAGGCTAGTTCAGATTTTAAATGTCCTGCCTAGCAGGAGTGGGTATAAGCTTGGCAGGCTCAGACTGGCTGCAATTCCTTCCACAGTACCTTCCTGCTTTCTCAGAAACCAAAGGAATTAAAGTGAAATAATTACTCCACTACAGAAGTGTTCAGGTGAACAGGGTAAACTGAAGTAGTACTGCACCAGTTTCCCCTCCAGCTGATGTGAAATGATCACTGACCCATGGTTGCCTTGCCACTCTCACATTGCTACGTGTTGACACAAACACTTACTTTGAAATACAAACCAAAGGAGAGTATGTACTCCTGATTTTTCAGGAGTTCATATTTCTTTCCCTACTCCTGTATAATGTTAGTTTAGCACTCTGTTTGTATGAACACTTTAGGAGTAAAACAGAAGTAAGGCTGAACTACATGGAATTCACTGTTCATCAGAACATGACCTAAAGGCACACACCAGGGCTTCTTGCCCCTGTTTTAGATGCAGTGTATAATGCTTTCTAATGTCATAGCACATCATCCAAGGATATCAAAACTGATTTTCAAAAGGCAGGACAAAATTATAGAAAATATTTGACAGATGTGGAAACTGAGGCACACAGCTATTGTATAATGCACAAGACGAGCCAGTGATAGACGTAAGATGAGATCCTGGCTGCTCCCAATACCGGGCTAGATAGGCACTAAGATCCCAAATTCACACAGACACACATGTCTAGTCACAATGTTTTCTAGAGTTGGCAAAATCCACAGGCTGCAAAGCCTTTGAGTTATGTAGAAAGTGCACAGTAATTCTTTTCTGATGGCATTTTTTATATTTAGCAATTTATTACCATGATTTGTAAATCCATGTTAACTTGACCATATGAATGATGGCAAGCAACTGAGTTACAACACACTGGGACCACAATCAACGAACTGCTTACTCCAGAGTAGTCCCATTGAAGCCTTCTGGGATGGCTTGTGGATTATGGTCCAGGATTCAGAATACTCATCAGCTATTGTTTATCTGTCCATCATGCCCCATCTTTGACTGCTCCTCTCATTCTGAGAGCCTACAAGAGGCAACAGCTCACAGGTGCCTGGATGAAGGAGACGCCCACCACCCTTTGTCTCCTAAGAGTTTCTTTATGTAGGAATTGCATTTGTGAAAATGGAACAAAACTGCACAAGTGAGCAACGCATAGCACTGTCCAGAAACATACAAAACAGGTACACAGAGATATCTAATGGGAATTATGCAGGAAGAAATACTTGCTCCCCATCAGTGCCTGGAGCATGGTCAGGCGGTGGCTCCTGCTAATTGCAGGAACGGAAAGAATTTGCATTATGGACCATATTCCAGCAAACAATTAATTCTATGGAGTTGTGCCTTCTGTTTTACTCCTGCAACATTCACACTAACAGTGCTAAACCAACGTTATTTGGGAGTAAGAAGAGAAGCATGTAATCCTGAAAAATCCTTTTGGTTTTGTATTTCAGTGAGGGTGGAGACCAAGATTCAGTGATCATTACATCTCAGCTGAGGAGATGAGGGGAATTGATTCAGTACTATTACGGTTTACACTGTTCATCTGAATACTGACTTTGCCCAAACGTGGATAAAAAGGGGAGGTAAAACTATATCTCTACTGTCTCCACCTCTCTCTAGGGTAAAACCTGAAGTGGGTGGGGCAAAAGGGCTTTCACACCCCTTTTGGCGTAACCCGGTCCTTGCGGAGCACTGTGACATCATGGTGCCATGTTAGAAAGGGGGTAGGAAAGTCCCAGTTGCCCCACCCCGTTACTGCAGGGGCCCCCACCTCCTATCACCTTTGGAAGCCTCAATTCTCTGGATTACCCTAGACAGCCCTTCTCCCTAGAGCCCCGACGTTAAAGCCTGGAGGAATGACAACCCTTAACTGTGCCTGATCTAGGGAGAGAGAAGCAAGATGGCACCCTGCTATGGGCAACTGCGTGTGACACAGGGGACCAATCCCCAACCTGGTGGGTATGATCCCCATCACTAGGGTTGTTACCTTTCACAATTTGAACCGGAGACCAGAAGGTTGCTACCTTGTAAACAAGGTTCTTCGAGATGGCTCCGACCATTCTCACAAATGGGTTTGCGCTTGCGCGCCCTTCTCTTACCGGCATATACCAAGCTCATGTTTTAAAACCACGCCCCCCACCCTATATAAGGCACCTTCCCGTCCAAGCCCAACAGTTCCTTCCAACCCGGAGTGTGCATGAAGAAAATTCCATGCGGGGTCGGAAGGGTGGGCATTTGTGAGAATGGTCGGAGCCATCTCGAAGAACCTTGTTTACAAGGTAGCAACCTTCTGTTCTTCTTCGAGTGGCTCCTCCCATTCTCACAAATGGGAGAGTACCAAGCCTAGAG
>QEPC01001533.1:17574630-17593555 GCA_003113815.1 Sphenodon punctatus
TCGAGCGGGCTGCCATACTGACAGGCTCTATCCCTTCAATACTCCTTGCTCTTTGAGGGGATGGTGAACGGGCACGTGGAGGCACCGACGGTCCCGGGGCAGCGCACTCTTGTAGAGAAAGGTCAGAAATAGAAGGAGCTGCCACAGCAGTCCCCTCCGCCCCAATGCCAGGCCCCCTGGGCGAAGCAGTGTGGGAACGGGCTCTAGAGAAAATGTTTTCCGTTTACCCTCTAGATCATGTAGGAGCACGGGGAGTCTCAGCGCCCTTTCCCTCAGCCCCCGGGGCTTGAGGCAGGAGCAGTCTGGAGCATCGTGCTCTGTCCCCAGGCAGATAAGGCATTGGCCCATGAGGATCTTTACCTGTCATTCTCCTACCACAGGCAAAGCATTGTTTGAATTGATGTTAGTTCCTGTCATAACTGAGATAGTGAGCTAAGTATATGTCAGTAAGCCGCGAAGCGGTTGGAAGGAACTGTTGGGCTTGGACGGGAAGGTGCCTTATATAGGGTGGGGGGCGTGGTTTTAAAACATGAGCTTGGTATATGCCGGTAAGAGAAGGGCGCGCAAGCGCAAACCCATTTGTGAGAATGGGAAGAGCCACTCGAAGAAGAATCCTATAATCCACCATACTCACCTAGCGACGTTGAATTGAACTGCATCTCTACCACCAGCAGGGGTCGCTCTCACCAAGCCCTCCTTCTCTATGCCCCTTTTTCGGAGCAGGCTCCTTCCTGTGGCCGTTCTCTCTCCACAGACGCGCCTATTCTATGATTCCCCAGGACCCTCCCGCATTGGCCGAGCAAGTGCCTGCCCAGAAAGGAAGCTTGGTTGGAACGAGGCAGGACTTCCCTTAAGCTCGTTTGATCCCATTACGTTCGTTCTGTTGCCTCCTGCGGTTCCGTCCGGTCAGGCTAGCTCGTTAGCGCCACAGCGGGGAAAGTCCGCGCAGGGCTCATGGCAGCTGTTTCACACCCCTTTTAAAACCAGCAAGCGAGGCGTACAGCTTAAAAGCCCCCAACTTCTTTTGCCCTGGCTAAACATGGCCGTCATCCCCATTGGGAATAGCGCCTGGCGCCGAACTACCCGCACTTAAGATGGACGTGATTCCAGCCTCGCCCCAGGAAGCAGCAACGAGGCTGCCCTTAGTAGCCATGGCCGCCACTTCAATTGGAGTTCATGTGCCTGGCGCCTCGCTGCCCTATTAAGATGGATGCCATTTCGCTTCCGCCCCCTCAGGAAGTAGAAACGAGGCTGCCTTTAGTAAACATGGCTGCTGCCCCAGAGTTTCCCTCGGGGAAGCTGGTGGTGTCGTGTGCGGTGTGGCTTGGAGATCAGGTAGGAGTCTTTCCCTGGGCTGAGTTCATGCCGCGATGACACCTCCTTCCCCCCCCCCGCCGGGCCTCCCGGCTCCTCCAGAGCTGAAGCGTTAAAGAGACCCGATGAGGACTAGCCCCTTAAAATCTCCCTCCTGCCCCATGAAAAATACATGGTGCAGGGTTGCGCTGGAACCAGTGCAACCCTGCAACATGTATTTTTCATAAGCGCCCTCTTTTAAAGGAGAGGTGTGGCCATCCTAGCCCCCACTGGCCAGAGGGGACTCGCTGAGGTACCTAACCACCTGGAGCGGCTGAATCCCAAATGTACTCAAGCCCCTTGCTCTGAGGCTGGGGAGATGAGTATTTTAGAAAGCCAGTTTACACCTTCCCTACCACGTGTCCCAGGGAAGAAAACCAGATGTTGCTAATTTGGATCGATTTGTATGCATTGGTTCTCCTCCCCCCCCCCCCCCCCCCCCCCTTTTCTCCTTTTCCCCCCCCCCCCCCCCCCCCTTTCCTCTTGTGCTCATGCTGCCCCCAACTCTCTGCAGCCCCCGCTGTTGCCTGCCATGTAGTCACGCTTGCTCCTGGGCCTCTTGTGGCTGCCTCTCCCTTCATGAGACACAGGGACCCAAGGCTGGGTTAGCAACAGGGTAAAGGGGGAGCAGAGCCAGGCAGAGCTCAAGTGAGAATTGATTGACGCTGAGAATTAATCGAAATCCCAGAGATGGTGCTTGGAAATCCTGAGATTTGGGGTCGCTACCTTGTCTAAGCCGAACTTGAATCTTTCCCCTTCACAAAACTCCACCGCAGGAACTGCTGCCAACCTTGTTTGAATCTGGACCAGTGAGCAGGGTGTCCTATCTTCTCCGGTCATGCTCTGGCTACTGAAATGTTTTGCTGGTGCAAACCCCAGTAACTCACGTGGGGGTTTCACTAGTGGAGTTAGATTACCTGTGTAAACAAGTGTTAGAAAGCTGGAACCGAGGCAGCCGTGTGACTGGGTAGCTAAGCTTTAGGTTTAGCATGCTAAAATCCTGGCATCTATTCCTTGTTGTGGCTGTGGACTGTGGAGCAGGGCCTTGACTGAAAGGAAGTGTGCTGGAAGGAAGCATGGTCAGCAGGATACAAGATTCACTTGTAACTGTCTTTCTTGCATGTAACTGAATACAAAATAAACAAAATACTTAATTACACCTATAATGTTAAATATTTAATTCTAATATCCGCTAGAACAGCTGTGGAATGGCCTTGAAGGGCCAAGGCTCACAAAGCTACTATAATTACCTACATTTTCAGGGTCCACCTGACAATCTGCTGATATGCACCTTTGGAACCCACTGCTCTACCAGTACCTGTCTGCTGTAATATGGAGGGAAGTGCCTCTTGGGTTGGAAAGAGAGCTTAACTTCCAGGACCTTGCAGCCCTTGTCTTGAATCCTGAAACACTCTGTCATTACACCATTCATTGACTATGGTCTTGCTTTCCTCAGGAGGAGAGGGTTGTGTGCCCATATGATGATAATCATCAAATGCCAAAATCCTCTCTGGAAAAGCATATGGCATCTTGCAAACTGAGGAGACTGGAATACTCAAAAGAGGAGGAAGTGGGTACATTTCTGTGTTCTCTTTATTTCGGGGGAGGGGATTATCACTTCTCTTATGTTGAAAGGAAATGTTTTGGGGACAGTTTGTTATTGTGTGATCTAGATTTGCATGTTATACTTTAGCATTTGCATATGCTAGCCATAATAGAAAAATACATAATAAGAGCCCAATATAAAATTGCAGCCACAACCATACATTGCTATTTATGTAGCAGCAACCAATAAATAATTTATGTATTATTTATGTAGCCAGGTGCTCAATAGTAGACATGTCCTTGCCCCCCCAGGGGTTTCCAATGTAGGACGGATAAGGGAAAGGAATACGTAGGAAGATGCATTCAAGGCGTTTCAGGTACACATGCTTAGCTTGGTTACAGGGAAGGTGGGGGGATCTAGTAGGATAAGCAGCCACGAGCAATCCATTTTACATACATCTGAATTTGGTGAGGGTCGATATGAGCACAGGGGTTCCTCCACGTGGGTCCAACTGCGAGATTGGTGCCCTCACGTTTCTGGGCGATGATGTTTGAGCATGATCTTCCAACTGCTTCATGCCAGTGCTATCTCTTGGCACTGACAAATCGCTTTCACTTCAGTGGGATTTTTGTTGGCTTTAAGGGCTAGTGCCAGCACAAAGCATGTGAAAGGCCATGCCCTATATCTTAGCTGTAAACACTATCACTGCCAAATGGTATAAAAGATGTTTTTTGTTTTTCAGGCTGAAATGTATGACCCTACTTTTTTCTACGAGAGAAAAAAAATACCCTCTGTTGTTATGGGTAAGTGACATGTCAATTTTGCAGTGGCCGTACAGTAGAAGTCTGAGGGAGCGAGTAAAAAGATTTCCTCTGTTACTCCTGGTATAAGTCAGGGGCGGGCAGGGCTGTGTATCAAGATCTTCATATGTCCAAGAGTCACCATTGAATGTTACTCTAGCACTCACACGAAGTCACACGCAAAGAGTCTCTCAGAATCACTCCATACACACAGATATGCTCGCTTCATTGGGGCCACTGTCTCTGCTTGTCCCTACCTCAGCCTTCTGCTCACATCTCCTGTTGCTTCACAACTACCAACACTGTTCACCTCTTCTGCCTGCGCCATCCATTGCCATGGACTGCCCAGCACTGAGCACTCACTTTTCCTGCCACCTAGCACTGTTGCAAGTGCCCAGTCTTGATGCAAGCCAGCCCAGGAAAGATGCAACACCTGTCCAGAGAAAAGCTTCCAAGTGGTGGTAGAATTAATACTAGATTTGAATATAATTGGGCATGATAATCTCCCAAGTTTTACAATGTGGGATTTTGTGTGTAGCTGCATGTTACCTGCTGGCGCGTGGAGGAGGGAGAAGAAGTGGGCTCCCAGTGCTAGGTGGTGAATGTAGAGGGGGCAGAAATCAGACGTTCACATGGACATCCCAACTCCAGGCAGCCTTTTCTTCCAAGAACTGCTGGAGAGTTGCACGTGGCTCCTAAGCTGCCCTTTGCCCACTTCTGGTATAAGAGAAACGTCGTTGTTCCTACTGCGTGGTGCGCTTTAGTACACTTATCATAGCCATTTTACTTTAATTCATCCCTCGCTTCCAGCCCCCAAATCCACATAGAATGCTGTTACATATTTTGTGGTATTGATTTCCCATCTTAATTTTTAAGGTTTCAAGATTTGATCTAGAGCAACTTACCCCCTTTTAGATACAGGAGGACTACTAACCGATATTTATACTAAGTGCTGAGAATGCTCCCAATGCAGTATGAGGCACAAAGTGAAGAGAGTACTAGGCTGCAATCCACCAACCATTTACTCCATAGTAGTTCAATGAGGTTTACCCAGAGTAAATGCCTGGTGGCTCGTGACCCAAGTCTCTTGAAACAAACTATGGACTTGAGCCCAGGTGGGAAATGATTTGTGATAACCTTTTCTTCTCTGGTGCAGATAAGAATCTCCAGTTCCATATTATTAAACAAGCCAGCACAAAAGAAAATGGAGGCTACGTTCCAGGTAAATTGGGGTCCAAGCTCAGCCAGGGATTCTCAACCGTCCTTGCTGTGGGAGCCACCTCTCCTCCCATTCATAATCACAGGGAGCCCCTCCCTTTCCAGCTTCCCACAATTCTGTTCATGTGTTTACAAGTAATATCTGCACCAGATCCCATTGCCATCTCCCTAGTTCAAAAGCTGTGCGACATTGGAGCAGGGTTGGGTTCTAGCCCAGTACTACTCCTGTGTTAGTGTCGATGGTTTGAACCTCCAAACTTGGCAGTTAAACTTGAGCTAAAGTAACTGGTGCATGCTTTGAGTAGCTGTTGCCATGGAAACAAGCTGAAAAAGGGAACTAAACACTTTCCCATCTGCTAATTTGAGGGAGTCAGTAGCCTCCATTCTGACTTCACCTACAGGCTGACAGGCATTTCTAGATAGCTTACACTAAGCTATTGCCAGCTGCATGTTGATCTATCTAGCTGTCTATCTAATCCTGCCCCCTTCTGCCATAGGCAGCTCAGGGCTACTTACATTTTAAAAAAAAAAGTTAATTTGACAATTTAAAATATTTGAGGGGTAAACCATCCAGGTGAGCATTTGAGGAATATTAGCAAAGACAGAGCTTAAAACCCAGTTGATAAGTTATACAAAAATAACATTTTGTGAAGTGTGTGTTCTTCAGATTACATCAACAAATGTAGTTTCCAGACTGATGCAAAAAGCCACAACATTCCTGGTGACTGCTTGCCTTTTTCCCATAGTGTATTTTTGTAGTAGTGTTGTGATGATGCCAATTTGTTTGCATGCTCCAGGTGCTTACACCTCACAGCCTGTTGAGGTTCCCCAAAATCACAAACGCTTCCTCTGTGACCTGACACAACCTGACAGGCTTGCGATCTATGACTATGTGCTTGAAGAAACGAAGAATCAGAGGTCCCGATCCCAGGTCTCAGAAAATGACAGCGATCTTTTTGTAGACTTGGCAGCCAAAGTAAACCAAGGTATAGGAAGCATTCCGAGTCTTGCATTTCATACTCCCCCAAACGTAGGCTGATTTGCTTGGAAATACATTAAATGTTTGTATTTGTGAGATGAAGAGAAAAAAAAACTTGGTGCAAGCCAGCCCAGAGAAAGATGCAACGCCTGTCCAGAGAAAAACTTTCAAGTGTTGTTAGAATTAATACTAGATTTGAGTATAATTGGGCTTGATAATCTACAAGTTTTACAATGTGGGATTTTGTGTGTCGCTGTATGTTACCTGATAAACTTTGTTCTTGCTGCTGCCTTGTCTAAATAGTCATCCTGCCTTTTCACTCATTAACTGCAATCTACCAATCACTTACTCCAGGAGCGTTCCATCGAAACCCATAGGGTTTAAATGGGACTACTTGGAGTAAGTGGTGTTTGGATCATGGCCGTTGTATCCCAATGGCCTCGTTCTCATCCTCTTCTCCTCCAACTGGCTTGTAGTCTTTGTCTCACAACATAATGTGAAATGGGCAGGATTCTACTTTGGTAGCTTGTATGATGGCAGAGAAGCCTGGGTGACTAACAATAATATTGAGAGGAAGATACATGTGGCTGTTGGTGCAAAGTAAATTTGCTATTATAGTATGAACCAGCAAAATAGATGGAAATTTCCCCAGTTATGACTGAATTATGCCAGAGCATGTTTGCAACGGGACTCAATATTGCTTGGAGCTTGAACCCCCAAAGGGGTCTGTGTGTTTATAGATTAGGCACGGATAGGACAGGATTGGGCCCCAGGCACTCTCTTACTAACCTAAAGTGGTTCCAGCATTATGGGCTTTGAAAAGTGGTATTTTTGAGTTTTTAAAAACTTTTTTCAAGCTGTTATATTACTATTGTGATCTGATAGCTACTCAGAAAATCATGTACTGTTTGAAGATGGGTGTTGGGTGTTGAGTTTTTACTTGCATGCTGATCGCTTCATTCTACTTCGTTCTCCTCCCTGAGTGCTCTTTGTTCTATAAATTAACTACTAAAGAAACGTCTGTGGAAAAAAATGTGGTACAAACTTACCTGGAATTAGAGCGGCAACCAGCTACCGAGCAAGTCAGGCATCCCGTTGAATCTGGGGTGCCCGACTTGCCCCAGTTGCATTTTGGTACCAAGTAGTACCCAAACACGACTTGACGGACTACCCAGCTTCCCAGGCTGACTCATCTCATCGTGGGACATCTGCTTCTCCAGTCTTGGTTGCTGCTTGTTGCTCCCTGTGCCTCCCCGGCCTGCACACTGCTCAGCTGAGCCAAGGACTTCCCTGCTTGGCTTTTTTTTTTGAGCAGAGCAGGGGAGACTTCTTCCTTCCTGAGTGCACCTCCCTAATGGGTCCTGCATTCCCAGGGTGAGGTGAGTCGGCCTGGGGAGCTGTGGGTGCTGAGATCAGCATCCCAGGAAGGACGCCCCAGTAATACCCACATGTTCAGACACTGGGTACCTGAAGGGGGTCTGAGTACCCCATCAGGTGCCTGCTGGGGGTGGCCAAAAATGTGGGTGTTACCTGTGGGCAGCAATTGTGCTCCCCGCTGCAGCTCTACCTGGAATGGTACAAACTGCATCTCATCAGGATTATGCACACCCGGGTGGTGGGGAACCTCTGGCTTGTGGAGCAAATCTGGCTCAGACCTGTGTTGTGCTTGGCTCCTCTCCAGTTCTTGACTCTGGTCCATGGATCTACCTCCTTCCCTCAAGCACTGGGGCAACTGTGAGTTCAGGAGAATGGAACAAAGATGAGGGCATGCACTTACCCTCATGAGGGATAGGGGGTGGTCCCGTGAGACAGATCCATAATCTGCACCTGCTCCTTTGTTCCCTCATCCTGATTACACACCACCTCCAGTTCCTATCTGGTCTGTGGAGCCTGTACTAAGTTTTAAAGTGGGCTACAGGAGGGAAAATCTTCCTCACCTTTGACGTATGTGCAGGTTGGGGGAAGAGAGAGAGGGGGAGTACTTTTGCAGCAATATGGCCTTTGGTTTTTAATTTGCTTAACCTATTGATTTCTAACTCCCACTTTTATTAGATGATGGTCAGAAAGGTCCAAAGTCTCATCTTGAAATTCTAGCAGAAATGCGGGATTATAAAAGACGGCGGCAGTCGTACAGAGCTAAAAATGTTCATATAACAAAGAAATCCTACACTGAGGTGAGTGTTGCGAGACTTTGGGCATTCCCTAATAGACCCTGGTTAGTTTGGTAGAGACAGTGTTAATTGCATTGTCTGGCAAAATGCAAAGAATCTTAAAAGTAACTTTTTAACCAAGGCTAGAGACTTAGATTATTTAAAAGGCTTAGAAACACTATGGGTGAGGGATTTGAACAGTGTAAGAACCATTTCAGCTAGTCTGGTCTGAAGACACTTTTCTGAAGTCTCTGCCAACCAAACCAATCTGTTTTCCCTGAAACTAGTTAAATACAGAAACATCACTATTTGAAAACTGAACTTTGTATGTGGAAATCCTGCCTACCTACACATTGTAGCTAAACAACCAAATGGAGTCTGTTTTGAAGGTGCTTTTAGTATCATTACCTTGGAAGTTCCCATTTCAGCAAACAAGTGGGACTCTTGACCTGATAATTACCTGGTCTTTGGTTTTGTTTTTTGTTTTTTTTAAAAAATTAAAATGACCCCATCCTCTGCCTGGCTGTTCTCTTGTGTAGGCTGTTGTCCATTTCCCCTGATCATCTTCCAGCTTCCTTTTCAGTCAATGTAGTGATCTCCTCCTAATCTCTCCCAAGATAATTCGGGATGTGATTGGCGTGCATATGGAGGAACTTGTCAGCCACTGGCAGGAAGAGAGCAGGGGAGAGCATGCAGAGACAAGTGAAAGTGCAAGAGCATCTCTTTCAGCAAAATCTTCTGGAAGGTATTAAACCACGATAAAATGGTTCCTTTTCATTCCCCAGGGCAGCCTACCAATCGATAGTGACCTGCTACTTGTATTTGAGAGCACCTACATATCTTGACTGGTATTGGAAGCCCATTGGGCTTTCACAGTGGATAAAGCATAGCAAGAGGCTATCTTTATAAACACTTAATGACATAAATAGTAAAATCAAATACAGTTGACTAAAAAGGAAAAGATAAGGCTAGAATATATTGCCCAGATGACCTGTAATCATTGCCATCTTGAGATCTGTTCCTATATCTTTGCTTGAGTGCAAGAAGTAGTAAATTTGTCAGCATGTGGTAAGAACGTGGGGGAGACTGTGCTGCTCATTAAACAAGCGAAATGAAAACTGGTGCCTGATTATGTTTTCAGCTTTTCAGTATTTCAGAGAATACAGGTGAAAAATAGATGAGAAGCGTACTGTTAGCTGCAGTTTTTAATAAACAACGGCTTTTTCTCCAGGAAGGAAGAGCGGAGGTCAACTTCCGTGGACTCGAGACAATCTTGTGGAAGTTTTAAGGATGTAGACCGTTCTAGACACAGGAGGGATCTTAGCAGAAGTCCAGAGAAACGGAAAAAAAGTCGGGAGAGAGAAAGAGACAGGGATTCCAGAAGAAAGAGAGAAAGGTAAGCAAAACTTGCTATGGGCTCTTAAATTATTTCATATCCAGATGAGGGCATCTCTGGTGGCTGACTAGCACAGTGCCCAGCACTGGCTGGGTACCAAAATGGAATCCGAATGCTGGCACATGAAATTAAAACTGTGTTAGAGGAGTTTTTAAACTAAAGGCTGATGTGGGGAGGGGGAGGAGAGAAACTGACAGGTGCTGGGTCTCACTTAGTTCAGGTTGAGGTATCCTTTAAGGATGATGTCAGAAGGGAAACTACATCCTAGTAAAGAAGAAAGGAAAGAAGCTGAGAGCCTAGATGGGAACCGATGCAGAACAGACATATGATTCTAAGTCAACTAAAACACACAATTGTAAGCAGCAGAATTTTAAAAAAGTGCTTAAATATCTAGAAAGTAAGATGGGTGAATCAGAGTGTTTGGCAAATGACATTGATGTAATTGGCATCTCAGAAACCTGGTGGAATGAGGACAATCAATGGGACACTAATATGAGGGTACAAAATATATAGGAATGAGAATTAATTGTGCTGGTGGAGTAGTTGGCACTAACTCCCTTCTCAACACACACACATCCCCCCCTCCGTCCTCCACTCCCCTGTTCCCTCGATGCCCAGGATCTCTCCTCATTTTTCACTAAGAAGATTGAAAAAATCCCACCCCGTTGTCACGTCTCACTCTTCTCCTTCCCCCATTTGTCTCCTTCCTCTTCCAACCAGCTTCACTTGATGAGATCACCTCCCTGCTCGCCACATCCAGCCCCTCTATCTACCCCTTTGACTCTATCCCCTCCTGACTTCTATTGCCTCACCATCTCTGCTGCACATTGTCAATCTCTCTACTGGCTCCTTTCCTTCCACTTTCAATCATGTTACTGTCTCCCCTATCCTAAAGAAGCCATCCCTTGACCCCTTCCAATTACCACCCCGTCTCTCTCCTTTGCTTTGCTTCCAGGCTCATGGAGTGTTTTGTCTACACCAGCCGTCTTCCTATCTGCCAACTCTTCCCTTGACCCTCTTCAGTCTGTCTATCGTCTCCTCCACTCTTACTGTGATTGCTCTCACTAAAATCACTAATTATCTTCTCTTTGCTAAATCCAAGCACCTCTACTCCATTCTTTTCTTCCTTAATTTCTCTGCTGCCTTTGACACTGTTGACCGTTCGCTCTTTCTTGACTCGTTCTGCACCCTTGGTTTCTGGGGCACAGTTCTTGACTGGTTCTCTTCCTACCTCTCTAACTTCAGTGTGTCTCTTGCTGGTACCTCCTCTACCTCACTTCCTCTCTTGGTTGGAGTTCCCCAAAGTTCTGTTCTTAGTCTGCTTCTCTTGGGCAAGCTTATTGAATCGCACAGTTTCCAGTAGTACCTTTATGCTGATGGCACTCCACTCTCTCCACTCCAGCCAATCTTGTATCACAAGCTGCCTCTCTGACATTGATGTCTGGATGAGAGCCAGTGTGGTGCAGTGGTTAGGAGTGCAGTACTGGGACCAGGCGGTAGTGGGAGAGACCCTTGGTTCACAACTCACCTTAGCCATGAACTCACTGGGTGACTTTGGGCCAGTCACAGATCTCTCAGCCTAACCTACCTCACAAGATCACTGTGAGGATTACGAGTTGAGTTAATTAGTTAAATGTTCATTGTTAAAGTTAATAAGTTGAAATGCGAGCCACCCTGAACGTAAGGGCAAGAGTGGGATACAAATCGAAAAATAAATAAATGTCTTGCTGTCAACTCAAACTTCTAGTCTTCCCACTGTGAAGACTTCTTTTCCCTCTTCAGTTTCCATTGAAGGGGCCACCATTCATCCTGTCCCTCAGGCATGAAGTCTGGGCTTCATCTTTGACTCCTCCTTCTCCTTTTTAAACCTCAAATCAAATCTTTTTCTAAATCCTGTCATCTCTCCCTGTGCAACATCGCTAAGACCCATAGTTTCCTCACTGTTTTTATTGCAAAAAAACTCTAGTCCATGCTCTGGTTACCTCTCACCTTGACTATTGCAACCTCCTTCTCTGGCCTTCTCCGCTCTCACCTTGCCCCCCTCTCGTCTATTCAAAACTCTGCTGCCAAGATCATCTACCTCACCTGACACTTTGATCATGTGCAGCCCCTCCCCTCCCTGCTGGTTCCCTTGACTGCTGAACACGTTCAGCACAAGCTTCTCAGCTTTACCTACAAGGTTATTCATGGCTTTACCACGCCCGCCCCCCCCCCAGTCTCTGTACACTAGTCTTCTGCTATGCTCTCGTCTGAAAGTTCTGCTCCTCCTCGACCACCGCCCTCACTTGTTCATGGCTCCGCTGCTCCTCAAAGCCTGTTCGCCCGTTCTCCCTTGCTGCCCCCCATGCCTGGATCTCCCTCCCCAAATACATTTACTCATATCCCTCCTGAAAACCTACCTCTTCTGTCAGGCCTTCCCTAGCTCCTCATCCACTTAGTCCCCTTCCTTCCCTGATGTAACTAAGCCAAGCATGTGTGCCTTCAACCTCACGCCTTCATGAACGTAACCTCACCTCTTCCTCTTTTGCCCCCATCCCTCGTCTCCCCTCCCTTCTCTGTCTTAGATTGTAAGTCCCCCAGGGCAGGGACCTTGTCTGTCTTCAACAGTTGTTAAAGCACCAGGTACATTGCTGTCACTATATATAATAATAAAAGTAATAGCAATAACTAACAATAAAGTATGATAAAAATTCTAAGAAACAGTTCTGTAGAATATTTTTAGACAAATTCCATGCTAAAACAGAATGAATAGTAGTGGGGCTCAACTATTAATCACTTGAGTAGGACAGTGGGAGTGATTATGAAATGCTGAGGGAGATTAGACAAGATAAAAGAGGTAACACAATAATAAGTGACTTTAATTACTCCCATGTTGACTAGGTAAATGTAACCTTGGTGAAATTTGGAGATAAATATCTAGACATCATCGGTGACTGCTGCTTGGAGCAGCTAGTTCTGGAATCCACAAGGAGTGTCAACTCTGGATTTCATCCAAGGGCTAACTGCAGCAGTAGTGAGCATAATGTAATTAAATTCAATATACGTGTAGAAATGAAAATGCTAAATGGCAAATTAAATGTAAAACTATAATGAGGCATGCCAGGAGGGAATTAGATGAGCAACTTACTAAAGATTTGAAATCTAATAAGTACATTAGAAGCAGGAAGTCTGTTAGTCAGTTGGACCATCGAGGTAAAAGGAGTGAGTCAAATAAGATAAAGCCATTGCACACAAGTTTAAATTAATTGCATCAGTTTTCATTGTAGAAGATGATCAGGGACAAGGTATGACAACACAATTAAATAGTAAGTCACCAAGACCAAACAGTATTCACGCAAGAGTTCTGAAGAAACTCAAATATGAAATTGCAGAACTACAGTTAGTAATATATAATTTATCACTACAGTCAGCCTCTGTGCTGGAGGCTTAGAAGGGAGTGAGTGTAATGCCATGTAAAAAAAAAAAAAAAGTCTCCAAAGGTGACCTGGAAACTACAGACCCGTGAGCTTGGTGTTGGTACCAAGCAAATTGGTAGAGGCTGTTCTAAAGAATAGAATTACTAGACATATCGACAAACATGACATGATGAGGAGCCAATGTATTTTTTGCAAATCGAAGTCATGGCTCACTAATGTAATGGAATTTTGGTTTTTCAGAAACTTTGACAAGGTCCTTCAATGATTCTTGAGAAAACTAGTCATCAGATAAGGGTCGTCTGGTTAAAGGATAGGCAACAAAGGGTAGGAATAAATGGTTAGTTTTTACAATGCAGAAAAGTAGACAGCAGGGTGCCACAGGTGTCTGTATTAGGACTCGTGCTGCTTAACATTGGGTTTTAATCTTTAAAAGGGGATGAAGAGTGAGGCCAAATTTGCAGACAACAATATTATTTAGGATAGTTGAGCTGTAGGACTTAGAGGATCTCCTGCAACTTGGTCAATAAAATGACAAATGAAATGCACTGTTAAAGTGCAAAGTGATGCACTCCGGAAAAAGATATTAGAATTATTATGGACAGTTCATTAAACATCAGCTCAATGCGCAGCAGTGATCAAAAATGAAAACAATGCTAGCAATTATTAGGAAAGGGATAATATCCTATTGCCATTCTATAAATCCATGATGCATCTAAAACTTGAATATGGAGTACAGTTCTGGTTGCCCTATCTCAGAAAGGACATAGTAGAACTGGAAAAGGTGCAGAGAAGGGTGACAAAGATGACCAAAGGCGTGGAACGGTGCAACCGCACCTCGAATATTGTGTGCAGTTCTGGTTGTCCCATCTCAAAAAAGACATCGCTGAACTAGAGAAGGGCAACAAAAATGATCAAGGGCATGGAAGGACTCCCGTATGAGGAGCGGCTTGGTAGGTTGGGGCTCTTCAGCTTGGAGAAGAGACGACTGAGAGGAGATATGATAGAGGTCTATAAAATCATGAGTGGTGTGGAACTAATAAACAAGGAGCAGTTATTTACCCTCTCAGCTAGTACTAGAACCAGGGGACGCTCCATGAAACTCATGGGTAGCAAGTTTAAAACCAATAAAAGAAAAGATTTTTTTCACTCAGCGTATAATTGGGTTGTGGAATCTACTGCCAGAGGCTGTGGTAAGGGCCAGTACTATAGCTGAGTTTAAAAGAGGTTTGGACAAGTTTCTGGAAGATAGATTCATTAGCAGCTATTAGCCAGACAGGACCAGGGAACATGATAGGAGCTGGGAGAAAACAACAGGGAATGGATCCCCCATTGTGACCTGTTGGGTGCTTCTCCCAAGCCACCGTGATCGGCCACTGTTGGAGACAGGTGCTGGGCTAGATGGACCATTGGTCTGACCCAGTATGGCACTTCTTATGTTCTTATAGGAAGAGGGGCTCAACAGGTTGGGGCTCTTCAGCTTGAAGAAAAGATGACTGAGGGGAGATGATAGAGGTTTAAAAAATGAGTAGTGTAAAATAGTGAGTTTTCCTTTCTGAAAATACTACAGCCAGGAGCCACCCTGTAAAATTAACTGGCAGCAAATTTAACACTATTAAATGGAAGTACTTTTTCACTCAGTGTGCAGTTAACCAGTGGGACTCATTACCAGAGAATGTTGTGAAGGCCCAATAGCATAACTGCATTTTTAAAATGTGGATACATTACTAGAGGATAGGTCCATCAATGGCTATTAGTCAAGTAGGGATAGGGAGACATCTGACAGTTGGGACCTGCTGGGAGTGAATAGCAGGAGAGAGACTCCATTATGGCTTTGTGCACTTCTTTTCGGAAGCATCTGAAGCTGCTGCTGTTGGAGACAGGATGCTGGGTTTGGACCACAGGTCTGTCCCATTATGCAACTGCTTAGGTTCTTATCAACTGAGAAAAGAGAGACCTCTCATGAATCAGTAACTGGTTAAAGGGTAGACTTCTCTCCAACCTCCCAGAATGTTCTTACTCTGCTTTGCACTGTGAATTAACCACACCTTGTTTTTGATCATTGCTTTGCACCGTGAATTAACCACACTTTGTATTTGATTATTGCTGTATTTGCATTTATTCAGTTTTAATATATACTTCTAATGATTCGCCAATTATACCATTGACACTTAGCCCTGCCAGCTATCCCATTGTTTCCTAAGCTTTGAAAATAGCGTTGCTGTTTGAATTGAGACCACAACCTCCCCTTTAAAAGACTGGTTAGGATTAGGAGTTATGGTGGCACATGCCAAATGCAAGCGTATAGAATGAGAGATCAGGGGTGGATTAAGAATTTCTCCAGTCTATTACAGGGACATTGCCATTATAGTGAAAAGAGAAACAAAAATTATATAAAGGAAAATGGGATGGGAAAACAGGAAGCTAGGTTAAAGAAAATGCATCTATCGAGCACCACAAGGGTTCCTGCACGTAAAGCAGTATGACAGTAGATGAGCATACAAAAGCCCAACAGACAGGGCAGCGGGGCAAAGTAGTGATTAGAACAGGTAAAACTATTGAACAGCTTTTAGAAAACATGAGGCAAGGGAGGTATACATCAGAACAAAGCCGATGTGACTGGTTCCCAAACGTCTGACTGGCTTCAGAAGAAGGCTCGACGCTCAGCAGAAAAGTATGAACAGTTCAGCAACATATGCTCCACAAAAGACGGACGTTATTAGCCAAGGAATCGACATGACTCTGATGCTGCACTGGGCTTTGCTAGTGCAGCCACATTGAGTCCGATTGACCCCTGCAGGGCTGGTGCCAGGCTGCCAGGAAGTCTCTCTGCAGTAGCTGGGCTTCTCTGTGGATGCAGAAGCTGGCTTTGCTTTGACTGGGTGTGTGATATCTCAAGTAGACAAAAATTTGATCCTTTGGCTGGAATAGCTGATTAGATAATGAAAGCAGTATCTGTGCATAGTTGATTATCCAAGATACTCTAGCAGCCTACAGGATTATAATGCAAGGTTTTTGAAAATCTCACTAGAAATAAGTCTTCTAAGGGGAAAAAGCAAAGCACTTCCATAAAATTTCAGGTTTCTCTATTTTTTAGTCGAAGTTCAAAACAGTTTCTCCCTGTTGAGATCTTAAGCAATGTCACATAATAGCTTGTGTTAATTGCAGGGATGAAGACAAACATCACAGCCACAAGAGGAGAAAATGATGTTTTCGTGCCAACTGTAAAAGATACAGACTTAAGTTCTTCTAGTTAGAACTGTACGTAGAGAAAGCTTTTGAAGTGGAAAGTGCTGTTTCCTGCTCCTGTCAGCATTCCAACATTCTTGTACTTGATTTCCTTTTTGTCTTTACAGCAGAAGATGACCTGTAACTTGTATTTATTAAAATGTATGTGGTTTAATGCTGATGGAGAGAAAGCAAGGGACATGAAGATTTGTATCTCTACACACGCACCATGGTCTTGATAAAACTGAGCAGTGCTCCTGTGCTTCAGATTCCATTAATAAATGCAGAGCAGAGCGAGGAGATGGGTTGCTAAGTAGGTTAGTGTATCTTTGGAGAGCTGGGTTAATCACAAGTCAGGGTGTTAAATGATTTTAGTCTAGTTCCCAGTTTTGTGTGTTGCTGAACTCCCTTGATCAATGAAATTAGCAGGTCAGACTTACAGTGCTTTGACAGAACAGCATGGTGAAGGTATCCTACTGGATGCCTGTGCGAGCCCTGATCTAAACTCCTGGGCTGTGAGCCACAAACCACTTCTCCATCGTAGTCCTATGGCCCTGTGCCTGGTGGGCTTTGATGGGACTACTCTGGAGTAAGTGATTTGTAGACTGTAGCAGCGGTGTTTTAGGTGAAACAAAGTAGTATAGTTGCAAACACTAATACGCAAGCAGTGGCTCTAGCAATGGAACCATGTTAAATCAGGGTTCACTAGACCTGAGACGTATGGTGGCTATTCACAGCCTCTTCTCTAAGCTAGACCCCATCGCTATCTTTTTGACCTGTTGATTGTGATCCAGATCCTCTGCAAGGGCAGAGCCACAATTGGAGCAAAAAAAGCAAGTTGACGTGTGTGGGCTAGGTAGGAGTGGGCAGTTGTCTTTTCCAGGGGAATGCTACACGAATCCTGATTTAGACAAAAAGCACAGCCTTGTTTCCAAAGTGACCTTGATCCATTAAGAGCTCAATATACAAGCTGACTGGTTCAGCTGTTGTCCATATCCCCTGAGGCAGTACAGCCTCAGTTATGGTTATGAGCTCCTGCTAGTTAAAGCTATGGAAACAGAGCTGGATTTGAGTGTTTCATGGGATGAATTCTGTCTCCCTAAGTTTCCAGCTGAGAACAATGCAACCAAGGAGGGAGTCCTATTGAGTGGAAGTGAGTTAGAGTTATACTTCCCCCTGCTTCAGGGGAAAGTTCTGAAAGGCTCTGGGCCGTGGGCACACTGTAGGGAAAGGAAAGCATCTTCCCTCAAGTCCTATAATGGGACAGAGCAATGATGGGCCAGGTTTCCTATCAATAAGAGAAAAGGGATCATGCAGCCCTTTTCTGACAACTTAAAGTTTATTATATAAACATAATGAATTAAGTTTCAGGTGTGGCTCCAGGCGGTAGAGGCTAGCCCTGGTCTGCCCCTGCCTGGTGATTCAGTGCAGGCAGGGGTGTTTACTCCTTGTTGATCAGACACAGAAGATACCCATGAGGAGCAAGTTAGCCCTATAGGCCCTGAATTGCTGCTGGTGGGGATTGTGCCCCAGGAAGGAACTCCAGCAGAGGAGGTTTACTCACATACTTAGCACCAAGTACAAGTTTCTGCAGTGGGAGTTCCAAGTTCACACATTTTTGTCTGTCTCTGTGAGGATGGATAATAGTAAAAACAGCTGTAGGCAAGCAGGTCTGCGTGATTTTGTCATTTTCCTATATCCTCCCACGTTTCTTATTGTGACCCCTCTTCCCTGTATCTGCTTGCTTTTGTGAAGTGATGGGCCAGACTCTTGGGTGCTTGATGACAATAATATAAATACACATGTCCCTGCAAAGTGATTCACAAATGTGAATGAAGTTAGGACATATAACTCTTCTATCAGCATTTCTTCTTCTCCTCAGCTGCTGCATTTCAGACATCAAGGCAGAAGTAAGTTTTAAAGTTATTTCTTTAGGCCTTGATTCTGCAAACATTAAAACAGTCACATACATAGCCCCCCCCCCCAAAAAAAAACCCCCCAACAACAACAACCCAAACACATGAGCTACATCACACAAGTGAAATGTTTGGACATGCAGGTCTTGGTGCTCAGCCTGATCCACATGATTATAGGTGGTTGGCAGGACAGTGTGCCATCTGCCACATGATCCTGGCACCAAGATGCCCCCTCACCTTGTTACCACTGCTTGGCGGGTAGGGGTGGGAATTCCGGTTCTCCCGAGATCCAATATTGCCGGTATTTGGGTGTATCGGCTTAATCCGATATTTACCTGTACCAGCACACCGGATTTTTAACATTGGCCGCGATACCAGTTTTTTTACATTGCGGCCATTGAAGTCAATAGCTGCAATGTGTAAAAATCCGGTACTGCGGCCAATTTTAAAAATCCGGTATGCTGATACCGGTAAATCCGGTACCAGGGAGAACTGATACTGGTACATCCGGTATTCTCCCCGGTGTCCCACCCGCGGGTATAGAGCTTACACACCAAATTTGCCAGGCACCGCATCCATAGTGACTCCACACACAACTGGTGCTGTTGGGGGAGAGGGGGTGCAGACAAGGCTGCCAGTTTGAAGGCAGAAGGCTAAAGCTCATTTATCTAATTAATAGGTTCATCACTCCTGCTCCAGGACTAGATGTTTTCTCATCAGAAAATATATTAATAAAATCTTCACTCCCAGCTCCCAAGTCAGACAGCTTTAGGAAATTCCAAAACACTTGCTGTTTCACAGCTCTTTATAATAAATAATTATTTATATTATAAAATATTCATACTTAAAAATTCTTAGCAATATGAGTTTGAAAACTTGTATACTTAAGTGAGACAGGATAGACATTGCTTTTGTACTAAATCAAC
>QEPC01001533.1:17597231-17617181 GCA_003113815.1 Sphenodon punctatus
TTTTATGTTTTGTGCATTTAAGTGTTTTTTAAAAACTGTTAATTTTGTTGTTGTTAATTTCTTGTGTTTTTTTCCTTGTGGTTTGTTTAGTTTTTTGTTATGATAGTTGTTGACTTAAGTTTTGTTCTCATTGTATGTCATTGGTCATGATGACAAACACTTTATCTCCACACCTAACAGCATCCCCTGCTCTGGCCAGCAGACCTGTCCCGTCAGTATCCCCCAACCAAACCGCTCCACTCAGTACCCCCTCGTTCCTCAACCAAACCCCTCCCTTCAGCAATCCCCACCCCTCCAAGCACCCCCTCATCCTGCACCCCACCCCTCAATACCCCTTGATCCCCACACCTAACAGCATCCCCTGCTCCCACAACCAGCTCTGTGAAGCACAAACCTTGGTCCCCTAACCGAACCCCTCCTGTCAGCAATCCCTGCTCCTCACACCACCTTTTTCCCTCATGTGTCCTCTGGGTTGTCCCACCAAATCAGTTATCACACTTAGTGTCTACAGTTATGTGGCTGCTGACAGGTACCCCTCCCTTCAGTGATCCCCACCCCTCCAAGCACCCTCAGTAGCCCTTGCTCCACACACCTAAAAGCATTCTCTGCTCCCCCCACCAGACCTCTCCCCTCAGTACCCCCCAACCAAGCCCCTCCCCTCAGCAATCCCTGCTCCTCATACCACCCATACCTCCTAATACCATTTCCCTTGTGCTCAGGATCGTCCCACCAAAGCACAGTTATTGCTGACTGCTCAGAGCTTCAGCTGTCTGAAGCAGAAAGCCTTTGTGATGTCACCAGGTGCTTAACTGATCAGCTGGTGACATAAGTGAAGCACAAAGCTGAAAACTTCGTACGTACTGAGCATGTGCAAACCAGCAGAACTGATTTTGATCACTAATAACTCGGTTTTGGCTGCATCAATCAGTATCATATTTCAAAAGCACTTGTTATTGATCTCGTTCTGCATATGGCTGCGTCCATATATTTCCAGACCCGACCTGGCCATCCTCATCCATGCCTTCATTACCTCGAGGCTAGACTACTGCAACGCACTCTGCGTGGGGCTTCCCTTGATATTGGTTCAGACGCTGCAGCTGGTGCAGAANGGGCTTCCCTTGATATTGGTTCAGACGCTGCAGCTGGTGCAGAACGCTTCGGCTCATGTCCTGACGGGGATGGGTCCACAGGAACTCCACCCCTATGCTCCACGCGCTGCACTGGCTGCCTATAGCGTACTGAGCCAGATTCAAGGTGTTGGTCTTGGCCTATAAAGCCCTACATGGTCTTGGCCCCTCGTAGCTCAGGGACTGCCTCACCCTCCGCGTCCCAGAGTGTCCCTTTCGGTCTGCCAGGGGCGCCTTCCTGGAGGAGAGGGCATTCTTGGTGGCTGGGCTGCGACTATGGAATTCCCTCCCAGAAGAAGCCCGTCTGGTCCCAGGTCTGTTGACCTTCCGCTGGGCTTGTAAAACCTGGCTGTTCTCCCAGGCCTTCGGAGGAGGGGAGGGGGGATGGGATAAAAGGTCTGGGGAGGTGGTTGTTTTTAGGTGAATTTTTAGATGTTTTAAATTGTGTGTATTATTGTTATTGTATTCATTGTTATTTTATAAGTTGTAAGCCGCCCCGAGATGCCATGGACATGAGGGGGTGGCTATGAAGTGCAAATAATAAATAAATAAATAACCCAATGTACAAAAGAAATGAGAATCTGGGTGACTCAAGTTTTAGAACTAAAATCAGGGGAAGACGCTGGGCGCTCACCACTTTTTAAACAAGGCCACTCATACATGGATTAAGGGACATAACCTGAGTTATCCAATTTTGAAAATCTTGGTCCTATGGGAACAAAGAACTCTGAAAAAATAACCAGTCAGCTAAGATATGAGATCTATAAAGCAAGAACAAACTCTCAGCTGATCTGTGTTGTTCATTTAATACTTACGCTGCTCCCTTAAGAGCGTGGAGAAAAGCCTCAACTTCACTTTCTGGTATCTCTCCATCTACGATAGCCAGGTACGAGTAAAGAAATGAGAATGTATCAAATGGAATGCGAGCAGGTCCTCCTTCTGGGTCAGTTGTTAGAATTTCACAGGCATGTTTCATAGCACTGACTAAAGACTACCAAGAGCCCAACCATAGAGAAAGAACATAAAACATGATCAGCATCTGTGCATCACAGTGGTTCAATACAGCGTGAGAAATTAACAGCTTCTGAAATACAGTGTGAAAAGAACTAACACTGTATTTAACTTCCCAAGCTGTGTAGCTGTATTATTACAACTCACCTTCAGCGTAGCTGCATTGGTAATAGCAACAGTGGAGCTGTAGGACAGACAAGGTTCAGGCACTTTTACTTTGTGCCATCCAGCATCAGCACTGTTTATACTACAGTTTCTATTATTCTAGCACTGTGGGAGCTGTGGTAGAGGTGAATGATATCTACAAAATTTGCTAGTTTAAATAACAGCCTAATGGAATCTGTAACTTTTTCAATTAATCAAGACAGAAAAGTAGTATATAATTAAGCAGCTAATACTATCATGTTTGACTGTACTAGATACCATTCCACTGCCATGCTTACCAATACAATACTAGGTAAAAACTACTAATGGCTGCCACACAAGGCTTACCTCACCTTACCCGACAATTGTTATTCCCCCATATGGTGATATTATCACCAACCTCAGTGAGTGTGAAAATACAACCAGCCTGGATTAGAATTTTTGTGACAATAAGAATAGTATTTTGTATGACTCAATGGGTGCTTTTGGATGGACCTGGGAGTGGACACCCCAGGTCTGCTCCGGCAGCAGGGGATTTAAACAGAGGCTGCTGTAGTCTGCCCATGAGGTGCCCCCCACACCATAGAGCTGCAGGCGGATCACTGGTGCTCCAGGTTCAAGCGGCCTGCTCCACTTGTAGATGTTCCAGAGCACCGTGAGCAGAGCTGGCCCAGAGCAGGTAGTGCCTGCTCTGCCTCACCCCAGGGTGGTCGGCCTTTACACAGACAGGCCACCCGGGGTGGGGGTGGGGGTGCAGATGTCCATCTAAAGATACCCAATGTAAACCAGTACCAAGAATTAACATTTTGAAGGTTGATATAGCATCTACAGTAACACATTCCAAAAAAGGTCTGAAAATTGAGTTACATGTTCTCATTTTTTTTAAATTATTTTTAAAAAATATTGTTATAATGATTTGGTTTTTAAAATGTAAAACAATTCTGAGTTGAGGTAATTATTTGAAAACAAGTTATTAATTATAACTTTTATGTGTTCCAAATCTGTGTGGTTTTTGTGAGGGTTATTAATCACAATTCTTGTTTATTGTCTTCTGAACTAAAACATGTTTTAAAACATCTTGTATGAGTGTTTAGTACACAGCAGGAGCACTGTATAATTTAACCACACACTGCAGCTGCTAAAGCAAATTAGTAGCCACATAAATGACAGGGCTAATATACTGCAGAACTAGACACTCACTGCGGTTTTATTTTTGAAAATAAAATAAATAAATCCGTAAAGAGGGTAACTGTGAACATATCCCGAATTCCCTTTCTCCTCTCCACATTAACGTTCATAACAACCAGCAGCATGCATCTCTGTATTGTCCTGCATTCCCACTCCTGATGGGCATGCTTGCTGTAGGGTGCAATCCTACCCATTAATGTAAATGGGAGTTTTGCCATTGAGTTTGATGGGTCCAGGATTGCCGCCACAATTAGTGGGAGCAGCATCCTTCTCCCTTGCCTCGCCCAGAGCAGAAGATGATCCAGAATGAAAATAAATAAGTACCAATATGTGACTAGTCTCTGCTGCTGGTTGTACTATTTATTTGCTGGTGTTTGTCCCAGGTATAGTCACTATGTGATAATTGCTTTCTGGCTTAAAAGCGTTTTAATGTACCTACTTACCCCACCAAGAGCACTGCACCCAAGTGCTAAGACTTTCATCCATTCCAATTCATCACCAAAGTTATCCAGTCGCAGAAGGGCTCTCAGCTGCTCCATTGGCAAGCACAGATGTTTCCATTTCGTTTCAAGCTCTGCCAGTGTCACATGGCCTTTTGGAGAAAGCTTTAAAAAACACACACCACAAATTTAAATCATACACTAGAAAATACCATGGAAACATCTCAAAATAGTCACTTTCAGATTTTTAAAATTAATTTAGAAATCCATTCGGAGGGACCCCCTGGCTGGTGGTCTCAGAGACTCAGCTGTTTAGTGCCCCATACCTGTGAAAACCTCTACAGATTTTCCTCAGCAATGTGTGCTTGGTACGTCTGCTTACCTGTTTGTGCAAAACTTTAAGGAGCCCTGGTGTCAGTCCAGTGTCTATTTTCTGTGTGGCGACTGGCATTTCAACCCTGTCCTTGACAGGGAGAGGATCTCCTTTCGACAGGGCTGAGAAATACCTATGTTAACAAAAATAACAACATGTTTGAATGTTTAAAAGCAAAGGTTTAAAGCCTTTAAAAAAAAAAAATCTGTTGGTAAATTTAAATACTTATGAAAGTGAGAAAATGGATTCAGTTAGCTCTTTGTGTAGACTCAAGTCTTCAGCTCCCCTACTTCCATGTTCCTTTAGTATAGAGTTTAGCTTTTATATTGTTTATTTATGAGACAGTAAGTTACGACACTCCTTTCTCTGTGAAGCACTCTGTGCTCATTAGTAAATATTTTTAGTGTATGTATGTAAGAGCAATGTAAAAGCTTCCCATGCACATCCAAAAAATGCATCTTAAGCATTACTTCTAGTGTGACTGGCAGGGAAGATGGTCTGTGGACTTGGAAGATTTGTATTCCTAATGCAGCCCCAGGTGTCCTGCCGGATCTTCAGCAAGGCACCCACATCATGTGGCTCAGTTCTGAATAGTAAAATGGGGATAAACCCTTCTCTCCTGTATGGATTTTATCAGGGTAAAATCCATCAATGACTATGGGTGTTTTCAGACGTTATGAGATCACAGTCAACCACAGTGAACCACACACAACCCCGTGGCAGGGCCAAAGGGCCCCGAACGTCTGTTCGGCGGCCGCCAGATGTTCACCACAGAGAATCCCCACCAGGGGACAAAATTAACCACCCTTCCAGAGCTCTGGCCTGGACCATGGCGTGGTCAAAGCAATTCCCACCGGGAAACAACAAAACGTAACGTCTGAATGGCAAACACCGGCTGGAATCAAGCGAAACGATTCCCAGCCGGGGACAAATCACGCAGTCACTGCCAGGCAACGAGCAAAAACACAGGCCGGGGGGGAGATTTAAAGGGCAACTGGCAGCAGGGGAATGTGGCAGGATGGAGCGAGGTGGAAGGGAGAGGAGAGTGGAGGGCAAGAGAGCAAGGGAGAAGAAGAAGGAGGTGGAGGAGACGCAGGTGGAGGAGGTTGTCGTGCCACACATGGAGGCGGTGGAGGAACATCAGCAGCAGCAGCAGCAGCAGCAGCAGCAGCCAGGACAGGCTGCCCCAGAGCTGGCAACCGGCCCAGTGGATGAGGCACCCCAGAAATGGGTAAGGGGACTGAAGGGGGTGGACAAGGGGAAGGGCCGCAGGGCTGAGGCAACCCAGCAACCAACCTCCCCCCCTTATGACCCACAGACACAGAAATGGGCCCAGGAGCCTGAACCCCCGGAGGTGGTGGGAGCCAGCCAGGTGGAGGAGGAGGAGGTCCAGGAGGACCCATGCAGAAGATGGCCATACCACCAAGGGGGGCAATGGGGGCACAGGGAAACCCAGTACTTCATCAGGATCTGGGGGGACCCTGGAGCACCAGCTGGAGCTAGCGGTCAACCAGAGGAACAAGCACATCTATTTGGAGATCGTGCAGGACATAGAGGCGGCGGGGCACCACAGGACCGTGGCCCTGTACCGCTCGAAGGTCAAGGAGCTCAAGAGGGGGTAACGGCCATCAGGGACAACAACTGGTGGTTCGGGCCCGGAGCCTGGACCACCCCCTACTATGATGCCCTGGACCGCATCCTTCACATGAAGGGCTCCATTGTTGGCTCGTGCCTCATGGGAGCGCTGTAGTCCAGGGCAGGGAACGGGCCAAGGTACCCCCTCCCCTTGCTGCCTGCCTAGAAGGCACTGGCTCCAGGGGCCCAGCCCCCCAAGAGGAATACCCCAGGGCCTCGGGGACCAGCAGACCCCCCTCGCGCACCAGCCCAGAGGGCCCCCAGCCCCTGTCTGGACCGGGAGAATCTGAGGCCAGCACACTGGTCACCCTCAGCCAGTGGATGCAGGGGGACCCCAGTAACACAGAGGGACTGGCCTCGGAGGGCTCAGAGACCGACATTGAGGGTAAGCAAGCAGGTGGGAGGGGAGACGGTTGGGGGGACAGCCAAGGGGGGAGGGGGGAACACCGGGCACAGGGCCGTCCCCAGCAAACATGGGCACCCCAGACCAAGGGAAGGGGGCCTGGGGGCCCTCTGGGGGATACGTTCAGACCACCCCCACCCAACCCCTCCCCACAGGACATGTCATGCCCCAGCACCTGCGACAGGCGGGCAAAGAGGATGGCAGAGAGCAGCCCTGGGAGCAGCCAGAGGTCCCAGGTGAGGCACACCGGCAAGCGGGGGGTGAGAGGGTGCCGTGGGAAGCCAGGCAGGGGACCCGGGGCACGCTGTGTGGGGAAGGGGGGCTGGGTGCAGGGGAACGCCAGGGGAGGGCACTGGCCACCAACCCAAGGGGGGGCCACAACCCCCCAGTCATGCCACAGGATAGGGGGCAGGTGACTGGGGCACATAACCACCCCTAATGTGTACCCCAACAGGGTGACCCAATGAGTCCCAGCAAGCTGGCCCCATGCCCCCGGTGCAACGGATGAGGGAGTACCGGGTACGGGAATGACACCGGAAGAAGGAGCAGGTGGAGGACATAGTCTGCTCTACCACTGAGCAGGGTGAGCAGATGATCGTGGCCATTGATCAGATTGAGGCAGCCATGGAAAGGGCCGTGCAACAAGCAGAGGCAAGGGACCGGAGGCTGCAGGTGGAGGTGCGACTGGAACTGAGGCGGGAGTGCCGGGAGCACAACAGGCAGGTGGAGACGTTTGGGCGGCTGGAACTGGCCATCGACAGGATGGTGATGGAGCATTCAGCCAAGATGGACCGCTCCCACGACATCGGCACCTCTGCTCCTGCACGCGGGGACCATGAGTGCGTACATGATGGCAGCCACCCTACTGAGCAACCTGCCGGCCCTGATGCTGGGCCCCTCGGCACCACCACCACCTCTGCCACTGCCCCAGCTGCCAGCACACCTGCTGGGCCCACGTATCTGCCTCCCAGTCCCTGTAGGCATCCAGAGGGAGCAGTCATCCAGGGGGGCCCCACCGGCCCCGGGTCTGCCTGCCCTCCCAACACCGCCTGCCCCTCAGGACACCGAGGCCTCCCAGGACACTGTTGGGGACACAGACAGCAGGGGGAGGGGAGCTTCCAGAGCTCCACGGCACCCACAGGATGGCCGAGGGGGAGGCCCCAGAGATGTGGGGGAAGGGGGAGGGTGCCCTGAGGGGGGGGACACAGCACCGTGTGGTGGGTGGTGGTGGTGGTAGTGGGCACCTGTAGGTGGTGGTCACAATAAATGTACGGGCACCACTGTTTCCTCCATGATTCTGTTCATGGGCCCAAGGCTGGGGACGGGTGGGCATAGAGGGGCACACCCAGGGTGCTGTTGGGGGCCCTGGGTTGGTGGAGACTGGGGTGTGCACCCTCACGCCTCGACCTACCAGCTAATCCACCTGGCTAGGGTAGCACGGATACACTTTGTGTACCGGTACTCCTGCAGGTTCTCTGCATTCACATAGAGTGGCATGGGGCCGGGAGGGCGCCAGGGCATGGGGTAGTCGAAGGCAGCCCCATCGGTCTCGCACATGTTGTGCAGCACACAGCAGGCACCGATCACCAGGGCCGAGGTCTCCACCGTGTAGTCCAACTGGCCCACAAGGCTCCTCCAGTGCTGCTAGAGGGTCCTGAAGGCCCTCTTGACCATGGTTCTGCTTGCGCACAGGTGGGTATTGAAGAGTGCCTCCATGGGGTTCCTGGCGACCAGGATGCAGGGGGGTATCAGCACCCCCTTGATCCAGGTCATCCCCATGTCTGCAAAGTCCCCGCGATACATCCAGGCATAGAAGGGTGAGATGGTTATGATCCGGGCATTGTGGCTGCGCCCTGAGTGGCCCATGAAAATGTCTATGAACCACCCCCAGTGGTCCATGATTGCCTGCAGCTGCAGGGAGTGGTACCCGTGTCAGTTGACATATTCCGCAGCTTCGCCCTCTGAGGGGAGGAGGATCTCGATGTGGGTGCCGTCTACGGTGCCCATGCAGTTGGGGAACCCTCCAGCCGCGAAGCCAGCCATCACGTCCTCCTGGTCCACCAGCTGGATTGCTCAGTCCANTCCTGGTCCACCAGCTGGATCGCTCGGTCCAGGAGCACGCCCTCCACCGCCTCGCAGATGTCCCGCAGGATCCCGGCGACGGTGCTCACCCCAACGTTGAAGTGCTGCGAGATGGACTGGCAGGAGTCGAGCATTGCTAGGGCCCAGACCCTGATGGCCACCCGCTAGCCTGAGTGGAGACGGGTGGGGGCGTCTCATGTTAAAAGGGTCATTGTAGCAACTGTAGTGTTGCCAACTCTCATATTCTATTGTCAGCTATAGTTGTTTTTCTTAAAGCCCAAGCTCCTGGAGGTAGGCAATTACATGAGAATATCAACTTTTACAAAAAATAAAATCAAAGTAAACAAAATGAAATTTTTTTTTATTCCGCATGGTTTTGGAGAAAACCTCATGACCAAGAACTACAAAGGTTCAAAATCAGAAGACAATAAAAAGAAACCAATAGCTTAAAAAGCTCATGGTTTTCAAATATGCCAATACTTAATATTAAGCAAAAGAGTTACATTTTGCCTCCTTCACTTCCCACATTTTATAAGCAAGGTAAGATTAAAGTTGCTAATATGTTTTGGTATGTCTACAAACAGGTTTAGACTCTGGCCCTTTTCACATGAGACGCCCCCATCCATCTCCACGCAGTTTTGGAGTGCTGCGACTTTATTTGCAGACGACAGGGCACAAAATCCAGTCCTGTCATCCGCGAGTAAAGTTGCGGCAGAACCCTGTTCACACCAGCGCTACTTCAGGCATCTGGCTCCTCCCTCAGCCGTATCTTTGCCTTGCGTAAGTTTCAAAGCTGTTGCTGCCGCCATCAGGTATGAATGCAGCCTCAGAGTCCTGCTCATGTGTTGGGTTTCTCAGCCTAAGCTGGGGTGGGTAGACTGTGTGGCAGCTACCCACATGCCTGCGGAAACCATTCTGCGGGCTTTCCATACAAATAGTGGCTGTATGGGGGCCCCAGCAAGCTCTTTTCTCATGTGTTAACATCCTATATTATCTTTAGCAAACACCTCTGATCCTGCAAAGGTTTACACACACGCTTAAAGTTAAGCACTAACAGTAATTGCAGTGAAGTCAATGAGGCTATACAGTGTGTTAAATTAGATATATTTCTAAATTTTTGCAAAATGTGGGCTAGCAGAAGTTATCTAAATATATTATTATTAGTATTAAATATTTATATAGTGAAAGCAATGTACCCAGTGTTTTGCAACTGCTGAAAATAGACAGGGTCCCTGCCCTGGGGGGGCTTACAATCTAAGGAAGATAAGGGGGGGCAACAGAGGGAGAGGCAAGGATACATTCATGAAGGCGTGAGGTTGCATGTGTATGTCGTTAGACATAGTTACATCGGGGAAGGAAGGTAGACTAAAAGAATAAAGAGATATGGAACACCTGGTGAAAGAGGGATTTGAAGGTTGGGAGGGAGAGGAGTGAATGTATGCAGGGAGGGAGTTCCAGGCATGAGGGGCAGCATGGGAGAATGGGTGAATGCTAGTGGTGGGACCCCGGGCCCATTACCGGCTACCGGATTTACCGGTTACCGGTTCTAGGAAAACCGGATTCCCGGATTAAATCCGGTATGCCGGTACCGGATTTAATTCATTGGTTTCAATGGGGCGCTGTGTCCCCATTGAAACCAATGAAATATCCCTCCCCCTCCCNCCGGTACCGGGTCCGGATTACCGGGCCGAATCCGATAATGCCGGTACGCCCGATACCGGCATTATCGGATACCGGATTCTACCGGTTTCCCACCCCTAGTGAATGCACTTTGAGGAGCAGTGGTGCCATGAGCAAGCGAGGGTGGTGGTAGAGGAGGAGCGGAGCTTTCAGACAGGAGCATAGCAGGAGACTAGTATAGAGAAATTGGTAGGGGGCAAGGCCATGGATAGGCTTGTAGGTAAAGACGAGAGGTTTGTGCTGAATGTGTTCAGATAGAGAGAGGCAGTGGAGAGAGGAGAGGAGGGGCTGCACGTGATCAAAACAGCAGGCGAGATGGATGATCTTGGCAGCAGAGTTCTGAATAGATGAGAGGGGGGCAAGGTGAAAGTGGAGAAGGAGGTTGCAATAGTTAAGGTGAGAGATAACAAGAGCATGAACTAGGTTTTTAGTAGTAGAAACAATGAGGAAAGGACAGATCTCAGCAACGTTGCGTGAAGAGAAACAACAGTATTTAGCAACAGATTCAATAGGAGGTTTAAAGGAGAGGGAGGAGTCGAAGATGAAGTCCAGGCTACGTGCCCAAGGGACAGGCTGAATGGTGGCCCCATCGATAGAAGGCAAGACATCCAGGCACAGATGTCAGAGGGAGAGTTTGTGATATGAGATTGGACAGAGGGAGAGAGAGAGAGAGGTTGGAGGGAGAGAGTTGAGTGTCATCAGCATAGAGGCACATTACTACACAGTACTTATTATTCAGTGAGATTAATTAGGGCAATTCATAATGCAACAATATTTTGTAGATACAGCACTGCATAGCTTTAATGATGGTATACTTACCCAGCTGACCACTGCAGTACATCATGTGGCTGAGTTCTGATGGCAGCTTTGGTAAATTGTTTCAAAATATCTGGGAGCTCGGGAGGAATTTTAATCTGCTGGGCACAGAACATAGTGTCTGGAAGAGGCATGGTTCTTACGAGATCCAAAAACAAAATCCTGAAAAGAACTAAAAATAAGTTAATTCTAAACAGATGCATTTTATCATAATATAATTTTAAATATTCTGGAAGTTTTAAAGTAAACACTTGAAGCTTTTTAAAATTAAAGAGAGAACATAAGGTAGAATCAGAGGGCTGGAAAGTACCTCAAGGTTATCTAGTCCAGTCTCCTGCCATTAAGAGGGTGTTTTTAAAGGCCTCCAAGTGATGAGGCCTCCACAACCTTCCTTGGCAAATAATTCTGCTGCCTGGCCTAGTAGTTAGAAAATTCTTCCTAATGTTTACTTTAAATCTTTTCTTGTTTAATTTAAGCCCATTCGTTTTAGTTCTAGCTTCAGTTGCCAGAGAAAATAACGAGGCACCATTGTGCTTATAGCAGCCTTTTACATATTTGAAAACTGTAATTATGCCCACCACCACCCACAAACAATTGTCTTTTTTCCAGGTTAAGCATTCCAGTTATTCAACCTCCTAAGTCACTCCTTTTATACTCTATCATCTTTTCTGCTGTCTTCTGAACCCTCTCCAGCTTGCCAACATCTTTCTTAAAGTGAGGCTCCCAGACCTGGATGCAGTATTTTAGGTGAGGCAATTTAGAGACAATGTTTGACTTCACAAGTTAAGATAGTTTCCCAGGGATGATGTACAATTTTACTAGGATAACCAAAATTAACAAGTAAGAAAATTTGAACCTCAATAGCAATACCTAACACCAGAGCAAGCAGAGATGATTTAGGTCACTGTGATACGTGGTTTTCTCAAAGACAGGAGTGTAGCAAGGGCCACTTATACCCTGCCATCCTCCCAAAGCTCCACTCCCAAGCCTGGTGCCCCACTGGGTGTTTCACACACATTTCTCCTGCATGTTTGCTGTTACATCCTGAACTTTCCTTGTGTCTAAATTACTTACTCAGATCTTAAAACATCTGGTTCTTTGAACTTCTGCACAGAACTTCTCCCAGAACTTTTGTGTGTAAAACGGTCTCCTGATAAACTGTTTTGCTCCAGGCAGCTGTGGTCACTTGGGTTTTCATGGCACTCCCTCACGTCTACAGCTGCAGTTACTTTAGGCTGCCTCGGGGCAGTGTTTGTGTGAGAAGAATGCATCTGCAACTTACTTGTGGACTTGTAAACCCAGAAGATTGAAAGACCAGCACTTTAAGGTGTGTGTAAAAATGCCCACTATCACTGTCAGGTGAGGGGAGCTGTACTGCTGCTGGTAATGGTAGAAAGGAAGAAAACAGCTGGGCATTTGCTGTTATAGTAATAGTGACATCACAAAGCCTATTTCCTGTCTCCATCTGATGGCAGGAGATTGTATTATCCCATTTTTTTATGTGCACTTAGGTGTGCAGAGGAGTCTACATGTTATATTAGTCATGGGAGAACTCAGCTCCATGGCACAAGCTGTGATGTCATCCCCATGGTAGGACAGTCTGAACAATACTCACTAATTTTAGTTAACCTAGTACAAATGTTCAAACTGTTCTGAGTTTATGCTGCCAAGCTATGGACTCTGACTACCAGAAGAAGCCTATCAAGTGACAGCTTAAATGAGGAGCCATCTCAAGTCCTGCAAGCATTGGCTGTGTGTACGTGTGGGGCTCGAGGGGGGGGAACTAACAAACCAAGGTTCGGCCATGAAATTGACAAACCTGCAGCTCCCAAGCCCAAGAAGGTTGCAGCCTTGGAGTGAAACTGACAAGCAGCTCAGGGTGATCTTGTGGATTTTCTATCCCCAAAGGAAGTAGAACGTCCCTTGGTGGCCAATGTTCCATGGCAAAGTGCCAGCACTGAACAAACATTAAACGTGCACTCTGTTTTTGGTCGCACCACTGGTCTCCTCATTAGTATCTAGATATGTTCTGGGCAGCAAACCACCATTGCAAAATCTGTGCTTGAATTAACCAGACATAACACTTGCCCCTGTACTAGGTGGCAGGAATGATGGAAAGTGTCACCTATAGTATACAAGCAGTACAAGAGGATGCAGCAATTCCCTCCTGTACAGAAGAAATCAAATCTCTGATTTAGAGAACTTATTCTAGCCCTGTCACCAGCATTCTGAGTGAACAATCAAACCTCCCTATGGAATTGGATCCTCCAGGGGTTACAGGTTTTTCACCTCAAAAGCAGCAATCATTCTGTCCAGGAGGGATTCTGATCAGTAACTGTGATGCTGTCGCTCCAAAGATCTGTCAAGCACTTCCAAATCTAAACACCCGAACCATGGAGCTATAAAGCTAGAACTCGGGAGCTGAACTATTACTGACCCCTTTATGCCTCATGGAACAGGCCGGGAGTGGAATTCATACACATCCATAGGTTACATGCCACCAGCACCCAACTCTCTCAAATACACCCCCATCTTAAAGGACACCATTAATTTTAGTCCACATGTTGTGCACAGGTTTTGTGGTTTTCCTTCAGCTCCAATGGTTGAAAATAACTCATGCTTAAAACAGGCAGTCATGGCAAGAGATGGAGGAAAGCAGATTCACACAACAGCTCCTGTCCTCTCAGTTTGAAAGGGAGGGAAGAGACATGATGTGGCAAATGTGCACATCTGGCTTGAGCAAACCGACATGAGCAGGCCTGTTTCTCTACACAACTGTGATCCCTTTTCCTGTTTCCATCATGCCTCCTTCCCCTTAGTCAAATTGTCCCACTCATTTCCTCCCCCGCCACCAGTCCCCGTGCTCTGTTCTAACCCCGTGTACCCTCCCCTCGGCTCACGCCTCAAAATTCCACTCAACACCTCACTCTACACCCCCCCCTCCACACACACACTTCGACCAACCCCTCCTTGTCCCCCATTTGCATAGTCCCCTACTGCCCCCAATACTTTCCCCCGGGACACACTCACCCTCCTTGTCCCCTGTCTCACCCCACATCCCTAATTCCCCTCAACAACACCCCCAGCGCTGTCACACCCACCCACCTCTCAGGTGGGGTGGGGGGGGAGACGCTCACCGGGGGGACAACTCGACTCCTAAGCAGCCAGGACGCGCAGCCCAAACGTCCCTCCCTGCTTCACTGTTTCCATAGTAACGCGTCTTTCTCCCCCGTCTCCAAGCAACCGGCCACGCACTTCCCCTTCACAGACGTTCTTCAGAGCGCACAGGGATCACCATATAACGCATGCGCAAGGGTGTAGCCTCAACGCAGCGAGATGCTCCCGTCTTTTCACCGCGCATGCGCAGAACTGTCTGCAAGGGACAGAGGGCAATTGCTGGCGGGGGTGCGTGCACGGGGGTGTTTTCGGGAAACTCCACTGCAGGCAGATGCCAGCAAAAAGGGGGAAGGAAAGCGAGATACTTTGCTTCTGTTGCACGGCAAAGGCTAAAAGGAGTAAGGAAGGCAGCCTTGCACAGTTCCTAGTGGATATAATTAGAGGATTCCAGGCTTCAGTCATCATGGCGGCTTCAATAATAATGATAATGCTGGGGTCCTACTTGCTGAGCCTGCAGGGCACAGACTGCACCCAGGGCTCCTGCCCCTCCCCCATCGGTTTTGTTTTATTTAAACATCTAACCTGCCCAAAGACTTAGGGCAAGTTACAGAGAGACAAAGTGGTTCGAATGATATCTTTTATTTATTGGAACAACTGTTATTGGTGGAAGTAAGCAAGCTTTCGGGTCACTCACAGCTTGCTTATTTCCACCAACAACAGTTGGTCCAATAAAAGTTATCATTGGAACCACTTTGTCTTTCTGTCATTTGAGACCAACATGCTCTAGGTCTGGATGGCAAGTTATAGTGCATACAAATATTTATTTATTTATTTAATAAAATTTAATCTCCTGCTTCTTTCGTGCCTCAGGCCCCTTGGAGCAGCCAACAACAGGTGTAATAACTAATATGAAATGAAATAATGATTTTATTGCTGGCCATAGGCCTTTGCAAATTTATTGAAAATTACAATTAATTTAAATACCATAGTAAGGTCAAAATACAAGATACAATACAGCAACAACATAACAAAACAGTAAATACAACCACGCTGCGCATCTACGTTTGCATGCACACACACAACACTGATAAGAATGCCTTGCTCTTCTCGGAGCTTGTGGCGGCACACTTGACCCCTGGGAGATTTTACAGTTAGACATAAATATAATAATAAAATAAAACATATTTATAAAGTAATTATGATTTGAATCACACATCAGTGACTGCACAGGTAGACTTCCAACTACCATAAAGGTGGCTCTTCCCTCCATCAGCATGAAATGAGTCAATTGATGTTATCATAACCAAAATAGAAATACAATAGAGTTAATAGGCCCTGAGTTATTAGGTGTTTTCAAGACTCTGCTTGTAAAGAATAACACAAGCACAGTAGGCAGCCACTGCTCTAGATTGAGGGGGGTCATGGCCGTCAAGAAGTTGATGTACCAGGATATTCTTTGAGAGCCCTTTAATATTTGCTTTCATGAACGGATCACTATATTTCCCTCTTAAGATGTCAAATTTTGGGCAATAAAGGAGAATATGTTCATTGGTCTCAGGGACTGCCAACTCACAATGGGGACATAGCCTCTCTGCGGTGGGGATTTTCCGGTATCTACCGTTCAAAACGGCAGACGGAAATACATTGCAACGCATCAGCATTAAGGCTCTCCTCTGCAGGCAATTTGGCTAGTTGATTATATATGCCGGGAGAACAATCCTTGAACTAATATATATAAAGTCCGGAGCAATCTTTTGGGAGCACAAGGCAGAGTTTTCGAGCTGCAACTCTGGATCATAAATTCTCCTCTTAATCAAGGATATTGTTCCCCTAAGACCTAGTGCGTGTAGATCTTCCTTAGAAAAGCCCAATTTATGCAGATCCTGCTCAACACAGCTACACCATTGATCTGTTATACATTCACTAGAAATAAGAGCCAGCAAGGAAGTGGAAACCGGAGGAAAAAGAACGACTTTTAGCCAGAATTTAAAGATCGCAATCGAGGCCTGGGATCTAATTGATCTTTTGCCTGTTTCGGCTCTCAATATAGCCTGGGGAACACACCTTGGTAAACCCAGAATAGTACGTAAGAAGGAATTCTGGGTTCTTTCCAGTTTACCCAAATAAGGATGGCCCCAGATAGCAACGGCGTACAGCAGTTGGGAAATCACCTTGGCGGTGAATAGTCGCAAAGCAGGCCCCACTAACTTGCCGCCCTGGGAGAAGAAGAAACTACCAATTGATTTGGAAGACTTACAAGCTTGCTGGAGCATGGCCTTGTAGTGAGAGGCCCAACCGCAAGTGGCTGAGAAAACTATTCCCAGATATTTAAATGATTGGACTTGTTCTATTATAACATTGTCCAGGAACCATCTGTGTTGTTGGCATGATTGGCCGAATACCAGGACCATTGTCTTGGCATAATTTATAGACAGGTTCTCCTGACTGCAATATAGAGCAAACCTTTGCATGCTCTGTCGGAGACCTACCTGCGACACTGAAAAGAGGACAGTGTCGTCTACGTATAATAAAACAAATAACTTCTGGGAGCCTAATTTTGGGGCATGGATGTCACTCATAGACATAAAAGGTGTTAAATCGTTGAAATAGAAGTTAAATAAATCAGGAACCAATATGCATCCTTGACGGACTCCTCTAGCCAAGGAGATATCTCTGGTAAGTGAATTATTTAGGGGTGAGCAGACCTGGAGAGTGTTATTTAGATGTAGTTTTACTAATAAATACAATAGTTGGCCATCAATAGATGTTCTTTTGAGTTTTAACCATAAGCGTTCCCTGTCTATTGTGTCGAAGGCCACTCTCAGGTCTACGAAACAGCAGGAGCAGTCTTGGGCTGAGATAAAGCGTACTTTGTGGACAGGTGCTGGAGAACAAAAGCATGGTCTAAAGTGGACTGGGCAGATCTAAAGCCAGCCTGTTCTGGGTTAATGATATCATTTCCATCCAGCCAGGATTGAAATTTACCAAGCAGGTATTTTGCGTATAATTTTCCGACTACGGAAAGAAGGCTGATAGGTCTATAATTAGACGGGACACTAGGGTCACCTTTTTTGAAAATTGGCACTACTAAACTCTTAAGTCAACATTTGGGAATCAATCCCAACAAGTTGATTACCGTAAAAAGAGGCGGCAAGAGGGTTGCCCACCAATAAGCTTCATGCTTGAGGATTTCGGGAGGGATGAGATCTACCCCCAGGGCCTTACCATTCTTAAGTTGAGCAATAAGATCAAGTACCTCCATTATGGTAACAGGTGGCCAGTCCTGGAATCTGTTAAACTCATGGAGTTCTATAGAGATTGAGGGATTATTGGGCATAGCAATCAGCCCTTCAAAGTACACATGCCATTGAGCCAAAGAGGGCAAGGAGTCCCCCGCTCGCTCTTATCACTTGAGTTCGCTTGTGCAATAAGAGCCCAAAACTGCCTACAATCATTTGCTAAGACGGTCTGATGTAGCTGATTCCATTTGGCTTTATAATGTTCAAACTTTTTATCTTTTATTAAGAGTCTATAGGATTTCCTCCTGCTAGACACCATCAGCCTATTACATCTTGTCGGGAATTGCTTCATGCACCTAATAGATTTCCGAAGGGAATTCCTTGCCTGGACGCAAGCATTATCGAACCAGCTAGGCTTAAGAAAAAGACTGAGAGGACTTTTACTGAGAGGACTTTTAGTTACTGAGAGGACTTTAGCCAATAATACACTTTAGTTACTGAGAGGACTTTTAGGCAATAATACACATTTGCCAATAATAATTTGAACCCATTGTGTAAATTGCAATACCATAAAGCAAATTGGGACCCAAAAGAGTCAAGTAAACGTACTGTGGCATGCAAAGCTTTCTGTAATAGCAAAGCAAGTCCCCCACTTAATCTGCCTTTAGTCCTTAAAGAGGACGCATTTAAAACATAGGCATCAAATCCCCGATAGGAAATGTTCTCATCTATCCATGTTTCCTGGAGTACAATAATATCACATTTGCTGGACAAGAATTTGAGGTCCAGATTCCCAGCCAGAAATGTTCCAGGTCACAATTCTCAACATGCCCTGGCAATCATTATTCAGTCAATCCGTAGAAGACTGTCTATCAACAGATGTACCTGGCTCATAGATCACCTGGGAGACCCCAGGGGAACAGATGGGCAGTCTGCTCTGCCCACGAATCTCAGCCTGGGCAGCAGGCCCATTCACAGATAAAGAAGGCTTTGCCGCTAAGGTAGAGATTCGACCTGCATAAATAGATTGTGGCTTAGGTTAGCTAACCAGGGAACCAGATTCCAGCAAAGGTAAAGAACAATCTGCCAATGTGCCCCGGGGGAAATATAAAGCCGCTTTACCAGGAATATCGATAGAGAGAGGAAGTTGAGCAAACAGATTCGCCTGAGATTTCAGTGAGCTTATATCACAAGGGGCAGGTCTTTCTATAGCTCCCCCCCCCCTCAAATCAAGAGGAGATTGAAGTAAAGTGGTCCTACTCTCACTTAACTTTGCTAGATCCCCCTGAACCTCGAGTCCATCCAACAGACTAGATTGATTAAGAGTTGGGATAACTGTTTCATTTGGGCTGGCTAGTGAACCTGTTCAGCCAGGCTTCTGGATTAAAATACTATGTGAAGTGGAATTATTTGCTAGCACTACAGATTGTAGAGTAGCAGGGCATTCTGGCCTCCCAGGGCTAGATGCATAGAAAGAAATACGTTTCTGACTGGTTTTAACCCTTTCCAACTTGGAATAAATAACCTCCATTTGGTTATTAAATGATTTTTGATTCCTAGCCTCACTACTATTTGGAGTACAGGGAATAACAACCCTTCTACCCACGTTTTGGGAGGGCCTCCTAGGCTGTTGCTGCTGCTCAACTTCCATCTCCACTTCATCTGTAAGATCAATGAGATTACCTCTATTAGCTTTTGGCATTGTCAGACATGTCATCTCTTTGATTTTAGGACAACCAGGGGGTAACCCTGGATTGGTTTTCTGTTTTGGTCTAGAGGTAGAAGATTGAATAGCCCTAGAAAACTTAGGGGAACTTAGACAGTAGAGTTTAATAAATCCCACCCCCACCCCACCCCGGCTTAGCGCTAAAGGCTCTAGAAACAAAAATATTCCTAGTATTCAGGGACCTGGCTTGCTGGAAAATAGTAGATACCAGGGCACGATTATTAAACAGGACATTAATTACCCAACGATCCTTCCAAATACGTAAATGGTCAATACTAATAATGTCACGCCTAGTTACTGGTTCCTTCAACAATAATCTCAGCTGCTCTGCAATATCCAGCTCTGTGTTCCAAAAAGGGAGCTGCCCTAAAGGAAGGGGCAAAACTGTAAATATTACATTTAAGGGAAGGCTGGAGTAGTTTGCCAAATTCAGGCCTTTAGACATCTGATGAAAAAGGTCTGCAGAGGCCTCAAATCCTGGGGGTTGAGTAAAAGTTTCTTCCCTCTGGGGCTGCTGAGATAGTTGCTGGGGATAATAACTAATATAGTAAAAAGTACAAGATAAAAGCAGTTAAAATCCCTTATCCCGACCTCCCCTCCGAATAGAAAAATCTTGCATTGCCTCCGAAAGATAGGGATGGGCGAACGCGGTTCGGTAGTTCGGTGTTCGGCCCGAACTCGGCCTGTTCGGACAACCGAACACGAACACGAACGCACCGAACGGACCGAACACCGAACACCGAAATGGCGAACACACCGAACGGAACCGAACACCGAACTACGAAATGGCCGAACACACCGAACGGAACCAAACACCGAACTACGAAATGGCCGAACAGTTCGTTCAATTCGAATCGCGTTCGGTTGTGTTCAGGTGGCTAAAACATGGTCTTCTGTCAGGTCACTGGAAGGCCAAATGTAGCAGGGAGGGGGAAGTCATTTGACTCAGCTAGGAGCAGACTTCCAGGC
>QEPC01001533.1:17623198-17643944 GCA_003113815.1 Sphenodon punctatus
CTTACAGCATTCTTATTGGTGGCCTGGATTGGGAAAGCAAGTCCGAAAGCATTTGGCTCAATGTGAACTTTGCCTAAGAACAAATCCTGGTCCTGTTACCAGACCACCTTACTTATAAAATCCTACACCTCTGTTCCCTTTTGAAAAGATGTCTAGGGATTACATTAGTCCTTTACAACCTTCCCATGGACATAGTCATTGTTTGGTTTTTGTCAATGCTTCTATGGATATACCCCACTCAGCATCAGTTGGCTAATAGCACTGTTAAAATTCTCACTACCTACATTTCGCTGGGACTTCCTCCTATCCTTCACTCGGACAAAGGAGATGTCTTTACCTCCCATCAGATGTAAAATTTTGCTAAGAGTTTTGGGATAGTGTTGGAATACAGCACACTTCACCACCCTCAAAGTGCTAGGGTTGTGGAAAGGAATAATGGAGAGCTTTAACAAGGCTATTATTGGGGAGACTTCATCAGTGGTATTCTAATGCTTGCTCTGGTACAGTTTGGACTTAATCTACGTGGGAGTGACTGTCACTTAACTTTTTATAGGCTATTTGCTAAAGATATGACTACTCCTCTAGAACAGCTGGTGTTACCTTTTTCTAATTCCTGACAGGAGCAGTTGGCACTAATAGATGAAATAAGAGTGGAACTCGCTCCCCAGCAGCCTAACACTGAAATTAATTTTGTTCCTCGAGTTTGGATCCCACAGGAAGGCCAGCTGGTACAGGAGAAGACTGTACGAATATTACAGCAAACATTATGGGTAAGTGTACAGCCAAGGAGACAGTGAGTCTAGGAAACAAGGATTGGTTTAAGATAGTACAAGGCCATTTATTTAACAGTACTCCATTTTTTTTGCTGATAATTAGGCTGTATATTCTTTATATCAGAAATGTAAAAGATATGCTTTCTTATTTACAATACTCAGGACACTGGAAGATTTTATTACAATCCCAGAGGAAAATGAAGACTATCCTTGTTCCCATTCCTGTTATAATATTTCTTTATTGCAGTTATACCCCAAGGAGAGACATATGGGCAAACTAATAAACGTATTCATGATAATATTTTAGAAGTTCCTGATAATGCTTTTGCTAGTTTTTCCCATTCCACATACAAAATTAAGATTTTACAAAATGGGGCAGTCTCCCACTGATGTTTTTGGGAGAATGAAGTATTTACTGCCAGTAAGTGCACAAATTATGGGTATTTGTTTTGCAGAAATAAAGAAACCCTTCCTTGTGACGTTATACATAATAGTTCTTCTTGCCCTATTAAAGTTTAACCTACTGATTATTCTTTTGTTTTTATTGATTCTTTAATGCATCTTATTTGGTTCTGGCTGGGAAATCTGAACACAACACACCAGCCTTACAGCCAACAATTTACAGTGAATGACACTTGTTTTCTGTTATGGCAAGAAGTTCCACCCCCCGTTCATGTGGGTTCACTTCAGTCTTGTGAGACATTTTTTGTCCCTCATTTTTCTTTACAATTTCCATTATTGACAGGGATTGTCACTAAATTGCACAAGACAGAAATTACTCTTTTGAACGCACATTTTAAATTTATTTTATTTATTTAGGCAGCGTGGGGCGGCTTACAAAATGTTTAATACATCGAGGGATCACTAAAACAATAAAAAACATCAAAGGTAAAAAAAACCTACCCCAAAGGCCCGAACAGTCAGGTATTACAGGCCCGACGAAAGGCCAACAGGCTGGGAGCTAGGCAAGCTTCCTCTGGGAGGGAGTTCCACAGCTGTTGTGTAGCCACCGAGAACGCCCCCTCCATTGTGGCCCCCCAGTTCACCCGGGGGGCTGCCAAGAGGGTGCCCCCGGCAGACCACAGAAGTCGCCCCACGGAGTGAGGCAGTCTCTCAGATAGAAGTGGCCCACACCGTGTAGGGCTTTAAAGATCAAAACCAGCACATTGAATCAGACCCGGAACTTTATAGGCAGCCAGTGCACAGCCCAGAGTACTGGTGTAATGTGCTTCCTAGGGCCTATCCCCATCAAGAGACGGATCGCCGCATTCTGCACCAGCTGCAGCTTCCGAGTCATCACCAAGGGCAGCCCCACATAGATTGCAGTAATCCAGCCTTGAGGTAATGAATGCACGGAAGAGGATTTTCATGTCAGAGCTTGAAACATATGGCCAGATCCTCTGCACAAGGTGACTTTCCGGGTGGTGCGGGGGCTGGTCAGTCCGGTCTCCCTCCGCCTGGATGGGGACTTGTTCCAGGCCTGCTGTGAAGAGTTTGCCATCTACTTTGCAGACAAGATCGCTTGGATCCAGAGCAACTTTGACACTGGATTAGGGGCAGTAGAGGGAGAGCATGAGGTGATGGAAGCCCCGGCTGGTCCATCTTTATGGGATGAGTTTCGGGAAGTGATGCCAGCCGATGCTGTGGATGTTCTGGGGTCTGTTAGAGCCACTAGTTGCAAATTAGATCCATGCCCATCCTGGTCGGTGAAAGCATCCAGGAAGACTTTAGGGACGGTGCTGGCGAGGGTAATCAACGTGTCCCTTCAGCAGGGGAGTCTGCCCTCCAGTCTCAAGGAGGCTGTGGTGTGCCCCCTGCTGAAGAAGCCATCTCTGGATGTGGATGCACTTGCCAGTTATCGACCTGTCTCTAATCTTCCTTTTAGGGAAGGTTATTGAATGGGCTGTGGCACTACAGCTCCAGGTGCACCTTGATAGCATCGGTTTCCTTGACCCATTTCAATCTGGGTTCCGCCCCGGCTATGGTACAGAGATGGCATTGGTGGATGATCTCCGCTGGGAGATGAATGCAGAACGTTCGACATTCTTGGTCCTGCTAGATCTCGGCTGCTTTTGATAACAGCAACCCATGGTCTGCTGTGAGACGGTTGCGAGCCCTGGGGGGTCTGGACGGGACTGTCTTTGGATGATTCCACTCATTCCTCTCAGGGAGAAACCAACGGGTTGTCCTGGGGGCTTAATCATCTAGCCCCCGGGCCCTGGAATGTGGTGTTCCGCAAGGTTCCATTCTGTTGCCGTTATTGTTTAACGTATATATGCAGCCCTTGGGGGAGATCGTGAGAGGGTTTGGTGTGCGTTGCCACCAATACGCTGATGACACAGCTGTACCTCTCCTTTTCAACTGTCCCAGGTCCTACTGTCCCAATGTTTGGAGGCCGTGGATTGGTTGCAGCAGAGCAGACTGAAGCTCAATCCTGATAAGACAGAGGTGATGGTGGTGGGTAGGGCGAGGGAAGTGCTGGCTCCCCTCGTAGAGGGGGTCCGTCCTCCTGTAGCCCAGCAGGTTCGGAGTCTGGGGGTATTATTGGACACAGGTCTCCATCTGGATCGGCAGACGGAGGTGGTGGCTAAAGCCGCCTTTTGCCAACTGTATGTGGTGCGGAGGCTGCGCCCGTATGTCTCCAGACCTGACCTGGCCACCCTCCTCCATGCTTTCATCACCTCGAAGTTGGACTACTGCAACGCACTCTACGTGGGGTTTCCCTTGATACTGGTTTGGAGGCTACAGCTGGTGCAGAACGCAGCGGCTTGTCTCCTTATGGGGACGAGCTGACGGGAGCATATCACTCCTGTGCTCCGCCCGCTGCACTGGCTGCCTATAGCGTATCATGCTAGATTCAAGGTGCTGGTTTTGGCCTATAAAGGCCTACACGGCCTTGACCCCTCATACCTCAGGGACTGCCTCACTCTCCGCGTCCCAGAGCAACTTCTTCGGTCCACCAGGGGCACCTTTCTGGAGGTCTCCCATGTAAAATTGGAGGCCACGATGGAGAGAGCGTTCTCAGTGGCCGGGCCCCGATTATGGAACTCCCTCCCGGAGGAAGCCCATTTGGCCCCGAGTTTGTTGGCTTTCCGCCAGGCCTGAAAAACCTGGCTGTTCTCCCAGGCCTTCGAAGGAGGGGAGGGTGGGTTGGGTTAAGAATGGTTGGGTAGGGTATTTTTTTATGTATGAAGTTTCATTTTTAAAATATCTATATTTTAATTGTTATTTTAACATACGGTTGTTTCTGTGCTGTAAGCCACACCGAGATGCAGTGGGCCATGAGGGGGTGTCGAAGAAATGCAAACCAATAAATAAATAAATAGGCAAAAGGCTCCCTTTGCCACCGCCACCACCTGACAATCCAGGCAGAGAATAGGGTCTAACAGAACCCCCAAACTCCGCACCTGCGGGGCCAGTGGAGGACAGATTCCCTCCACAAGGGGAGCCATCATCTCCATCTTATCAGAATTCAGCTTCAGTCTGCTCAACCTCATCCAGTCACTCACTGCTAGCAAGCACTGGGAAAGAACAGAGACTGCAGGACCTGGGTTCGTTGAAAGAGAGAGGTAAAGCTGGGTATCTTCAGCATACTGGTGGCAACACACCCCAAACCATCTCACGACCTCACCCAGGGGTTGCATATTGACGTTAAATAAAAGTGGAGACAGAATTGAACCTTGCAGTACGCCACAAGCGAGATCCTGGGGGCCAGATGTTTCTTCCCCCAGCACCACCTCGCTGGCTGCTCTGATAAACTGTCTTACATGCCTATGAGCTGAGATAGGCCTGTTAAGTACAGCTCATAACACAGAATTTAGGGGAGAAGCCTGTCTGGCAAAGGTTGGTTTGAGACCCTTTTCTAGTCCCGCCTGGAGGAACTCGAGAACCTCACGGATCCTTTCCCTTAAACTATTGGAGAAAACCCTCCAGGTGGTCCTGTACACTCTCCTAGTGGAGCCATCTTAAGACAGTCCTGTCCACCCCCCCCCCCCCCCCCCGGTGTGTGACCAACCCATGGTCCACCGTATCAAACGCCACCGAGAGATAGGACCAGAAGTGTTGAATGTCCTAAATCCATCTCTCGGCGGCAGTGACCGTCTACCAAGACCACAGGATGCGAGTCAATAATTTTACAGGATGCGAGTCAATTATTAAGAATTGATGTACATGAAAATGATTTTCCTCTTTGGCTATCTAGACTGGCTTCAGCTGTATCCACAGTCTAGCCAGATGCAACTAATGTTGCACATTCAATAGTTCATGCTGTCACTTCCCTGGCCAGTACAGTTTGGGGCAAAGGTTTTCAATTCTTTTCCTTCTTTAAATCTATTGACATTGCTTTCGTGTTACTTGTTCTATTAGTTATAGTTAAGATTTATAGGTTCATCGTTGTCTCGACCTATGGTGTCTTTCTCCAAAGATGACTGATGACATCTCTTCTTTGAGAGGAATGAAGAAAATGCTTGTGGACTATGGACTTATACATGTCTTCTGGAAGACTTGATTTTATTATTATTCTTTCTTTAATGTTTTGTACACAATTTGAAACATAATTTTGTCAAGGAGAGGGTGTCATGTACTGGGATGTATTTTTAATGTATTTTTAAATAATCTGATCTTGGCAAAACTACTGTTCCAAATTTCTGTCTTAGAATGTGACATGTGCCTTGAGAATACTGTCAGTTAACGCTCTCCCAACATTGAAAAGAATGAGACATCAGAACTTTCTGAATGTGCCAAAAATTTTTTATTCTAGATTAATATTTTGGTTTGTAGTCATACTTTAATATTGCAATATCAACACTTTTAAAAACAAATCAAGCTTACCTTGCAAGTCTTAAAAAAGCTCTTATTTCCCCATTTGTTTCAATGCCGAGATGCATTTCAAACGTACATGGTAGTACTTGCAAGAATTGGAACAATAATTTATTAACCTTATATTTATTAAGGCTGCAACCATTAATCAAACCGATTTATTGATCTCTTTAAAATTGATTAAAATGTATCCCCCAATTAATCGGTTAGCTGCTAGGACCTTCTGACAGTCCATAGTTCTGAGTCCGTAGCTCAAGGGGACGCATTCCAGCGGAAGGCAAGTTTACCCAACGCACGCAAATTAGGCAAATCTATAATTATGTAAATGTATGCAAATTTAATCAATTCATCAATCAACAAAAAGGCTTAATCGATCAACTAAACTTTCTAGTTGGGTTGCAGCCCTAATATTTATTTATCTGAGGGGACAATAGCAAGTTACAATACTTTCCCTCAAATTTTGAGTTTCAATGGCTGATTAACTAATAGCTCAGCAGAAGCCAAAACTAAGAACTGACTGAATAAGAGGTCATCAGCAGGAAACAACTTGATGTTCCTTTGATTAAAACCTTTATAATCAGATTCCACCATCTACTAAACAATCTCCTGCAAATGGAGGTTTTGAAGCTAAGTTGCTAGTTCCACCAGACTTTATTCTGTGAAGCCCACCCACTCTCAAAATATGAAACATTAACAGTGCTGTCATTTACTTAAGCTCATTTTCCTTAAGATGAATGAGCACAACAAAACTTTTTACACTAAAAGCTAACTGAATAGGAGTAAACTAACCCAACTCAGTTTGTGTTTGCATTAGGATTTTTAAAGTAACAGCAATAAAACAAAGCAGGAAGGCTTTTCTTAATAAACTTTAATATTCTTTGAAGACCAGGTTGTCTGGATAAAAACAGAAAATTACAAGAGACTGCAAAATGCTACAGAGAGAAGCACAGCAGTGCTGGCAATATCTCAGTGGTAAGACTGTTTGGAATTGTTTACCAAAGTCTATCAAGGACAGAATTTTGGTGCAACTGAACGTATTTGTTACCAGTAAATTTAATCTTTCAGGAAAATATTTAGCTTACAGAAAGTAAACCACCATAAATATTGAAATGTAAAATGTTTGCATGCCCAAGCAGGATGAGATCTGAGGCGTGAAAAGACCAACTTTAAAATTTTGCATGATATTGAACTGGAGGAGAATGCTTTTCCACTACTGCAGTTCATTGGAAATTTTGTACGAGTCATTCCAAAAGTGTTAACACATTTATACCATAGTTCAAAACATCTAGAATGAGGTAATTCTGTAAAATACCAATTGGTGACCTCCTGGTAGCAATAGCCCAGTCCTCCCTCTGCTAAATAGATGCATTGTGTATGCATGCAGGTACCAAGAAGTCAATTTAAAATGTTGGACCAATACAGCTCAAAGGTTTCACTGTCAAACCAATGGTAAAGGTGCAGTATCTTTCTTTTTTCCTTTCAAAAATAGATACACCCTGAAGGCATCAGACAGATTCCCTGGTATTTTATTCTGTAGTTAATTCCATGATGCTCAGGGAGACGGTCCTGAGTTACAGCATAACGGCATAGCATTAATTTTCTAATTACAAGAAATCCAAAACAATTTCTCTTGCTCTACTGAAAAGGATACTGCATCTTTCTAAGCATACAATTCAGCTCATTAAAACTTTATTACTATCCTGTACTTTTCCTTAAAAGACATCTGCATTTAAAAATCATTATCGTTGTTGGAAAGAAAATTTATCTAAATATAAAAATATCAGAAATTGTTGAACTTGATTTGCTGGCTTGTTTGGCTGTATCACAAACATTTTAGGTGATTTTTCTTTAACTCTGGTTAATACTATATGGGTTCTTCTCCCCCCCTCCCCCCGCCTAGACAATATATAGTCTGTACACATAAATCAGCATTGCTCCCAAGTGAAATCAATGTTGCCTGTTTCAAAAAGGTAGTTCTTTTCTTTTAGGAGATATTTGTAGCTTTGGTAGGAAAAAGTTAGATTTTCAAATTCTTGAGTGAAAGCATTTCACAGGATGTTTCTTATATGATACTCCATGCTGCTGTGTAAACATGTGCACCACCACCTCCCTGCTCTGGGCAAATTCCAATATTGAAGAAATCTGTCACTTAAAATGTAAAACTTGCAAAATGCAAGGAAATATTGTTTAAGCATTAGGAGACCTATAGTTCTCTCATCAAACCCACAACGAGCAAGTTTAAATATTCCACCACTACGCTCCAATGAACTTTGATTCAGTACTTAGATTCATGAAATCTTGACTTCCAGTGCCAAGAAACTAATGCCACTGAGCTGTACAAACATTTGTAAAAATTATCCAAAGTGGAACTATTTTTCTTGATCTACCAGATACTATACAATATTACAAACTTAGACATGGAAAAAAACCCAAACAATCAGGCAATAGAAAATGTACAACAGCTTTGGTGGTATACAAAATAATAAAAAAGTACTTAGCTCATGTGTTCTTACCACAACCATTTCACTGCTGATGTAATGGTTGTTGCCTTTTTATATTCTTGGTGAGGCCCTCTGCCCAAACAATTGTGTATTTTAAGAACTGTCATCATGACCACCATAAAATGAGCTCCAAATTTTTATAAAAGTGTCCTGTCTCTTTGCACTATTGCTTTGTGGCACATTGTCAACAGAACAGCAGTCCAAAATAAAGTGACAAATAGATTTAATAAATTAATATACTTTTAAAGATGTACAATGCACATTCTTTTTAATCCAAGGTTTAGGGTATCAGGAGATTTCTATTTACACATATACAGATCTCAAACAGCACTGATAACATCAGAAAATGCAGATAAGGAGCAAGCCCTGAACTGCTATCTGAATGCTATGAACAGAAGCCAAAATTAAAAAATAAAAATACTGCTGAGAAGACCATTGGGAAGGATACCCAAAGAATGGAGAAAAGTCTATGGAAAAGGGCATGTGAAGGCAAAGGAAAGTTCAAGTTGTTTCATGTGACCCTTCTACTCTTGTGAAGATTGAGGTGGTGGTGGCGGAGGCATGCCTTTGCCGGATTTTCGCTCGTAATTCACAAGTCGTTGTCCAACAAGATACCTAAGGTTTTAAAAAAAGGTACAGCAGTCAGTGTTGGGGAAATGAACAGTTTTTATTCATGTGAATGAAGACTTCTCACCTTTCCTTGCTCCTATTCACTTGTCATTCCAGGCAGTTCTCTCTCAACATCCTCATCCTCTGCATTCTCTTAATGCATTAAATTCAACATCCTTACCTTAATCTTTTAGATGATGTCTTACCTACTCTCTCAATTCCTTCTACCTCACCTAACTACATTATGGGTTTTTTGGTTTTGGCCAATTCATTCATTCTACACTGCTTTTGCCACCCCATCGCATGCTTTTACCATGGGGATTAGAGCACTTGTTATGTCCTCTTCTCATCATTCCAGCCTTAAGATCACTGTGTGTGTGTGTGTGTGTGTGTGTGTGATCCTTCATTGCCGTCAACATTTCTTCCTCTCTGTTCCTTCCCATACTGTCATCCTGTGTTTTGCGTGCTTCCCTTTCAAACTTTGTCTTGCATCACATCTTTGGGAACTGCTATCCCATACAAAGCAATTCAACATGTATAAACATTTTAAAACTAAAAGCATCAATCCTGCATTAACTAGCACACTTATTTGCATATTCATTTTAAATTAAATTCTAGTTGTAACGTTTTCCATATATAAGGGGGCTGTGATGCAGTTTCCAATAGAACCCTACTTGGCCTGAACCCAAACCAAGCTGGAGCTCAATGCAGCCAGTGTCCTCCAAACCAAATGTCTTTGTGGGGCCCTGTCATCCCACGAGGCTCTACAAGGGATGAAGTAACATTATTTATTTATTTTTCTATTTTTACCCCGCCCCTCTCGCAAAAGCGACTTAGGGTGGCGTACAAAGTTAGAAACAACAATAATCAATATAAAAATACAATGTAAACAAATAACATACATTTTAATTAAAAACTGGCTAGTTCATAAGGAAAAAATAAAAATAATAAAAAGGGATGGGGCTCACTGCCCCTTTCCAACAGGGTCAATGAGTGACTTCCTGGCACTCTGCAGGGGGCATGGCCTTCCAGTTGGGAAACCTGGTCTAGCCCAAGCCTACAGAGCTCGGAGACAGTATTTGACTTGGGCTCAATTGGACCAGTCAGGTTCCATTGTGCTCAGGTCAAAGGCCTCTAATTCCAGGGCTTAAATAGAGGGAACCAAGACTCTGAGGTTGTAGCAGTTGCTGTGACTCAGGTGGGCAGGGCTGAACCAGCAGTCAGAGCCCAGATTCAGAAGATTCTGTGTCTGAGAATTTAATTTGTGCTAATAATTACTAGGCTTCAAGTTCTGCATCAAATCAAAACACCAGAACATTAAAGTAGCACAGACAATCATGTGGGACTAGAATGAACCTATAAGAAGGTTCTTGCCTGCTTGCGAGCTCACAGCATCCCCAAAACAGATTGAGAAACTCCACAGCTGTGTAAAGAGTGTGCTCTCCACATCCTGCGATAAAGCACCAACTGTGGTGCATTGACTTCCTCTCTCAATTGAGTCACCTTCAAAAGCCACAAGTACCATCAAACTCTACAAAGAGTCAGTATGCACTCACTTGTCATTTTTAATATGTTCATAAAGGCGCTTGAATTGGCGGACCTGGAATGATAATATTCCCATCAAAACCACCACCATGAGTAGAAAAGGATAAATACGACGCTGTACTAAGTTTTGCATTTCAGCAACAACACCTGCAAAACAAAAACAAACATGCTAGTGAATTCTGGAAGTTTGAATATAGTCTTCACATCCAACAGGAATATTGATTAAAATGTATTTTCGAAATACTCTCTCAGATGTGCCTTACTTAAAGACACATCAGTCACATTTATAACAAGTATGCACTCCATTCCTTCAAACAAGGATGCTTGCTTTCACTTTTTCTTAAATTGAAATTAGTCAATGTCACTTAATCTAGTGTCTACACTCTTTATTTTCAAGTATGAATTCCTTTTCCTTGGCTACATACAGTTTAAATCTCATATAATGTAATGCTTCCACCTATGCTACAAAGTGCCTTGATTCAATGACATTAGTCACAAGTGGAAAAGATGAATAGAACTTCCAGTGAGTAGAGACCGGATACAGACTGAGGTTACTTTCCTGTAACCTAGCTTCTTCGAGATGGGCTCTATCACTTATACCCATGAATTCTGCGCCTGTGCAGACCGGCCTTGGAAGCTTCTTCAAACAGTTATCCACACGCCATCAGGGTACCTTCACAATTGGCTGCTATTCTGGCAGACTTCCATCGTCAGTATATAAGGCAGGGAGAGGCGTGCGTTACTTCTGTTCCTTAACCTCCACATCTGAAGTCACTAAGTAGATACAGAGGGGAAGGTGGGTGATGTGAGCGACGGAGCCCCCATCTTGAAGAACCAAGGGTACAGGTAAGTAATCCCAGTTTCTTCTTTGAGTGGGGCTCCATGACTCACCCCCATGGGAGAATAAGAAAAAAAGCAGTCATCCCAGCAGGGAGGAGGAAGTCTACTTAAAAAAGGTTTGAAGGACTGCTCTCCGAAACCCAGCATCTGCATAGGCTGCAATGTCCAAGGCACAGTGCTTGACAAATGTGTGAGCAGGCCTCCATGTAGCTGCCTTGCCTGGCAGGGGAGTGCTATATAAAAATTATTATTTTTATTTGTATTATTTTTAAACTATGCGCCATGCAGCAGATGTAGACATGGCCCTAGCAGAATGGGCCTTAAGTCCGTCTGGGGGGTTGCTTATCTGCCAGAGTCTAGCAAAGTTTTATGCACTCCACCAACCAAGAAGAGAGAGTTTGAGGCAATACCTTGTTTCGCAGGTGAGGGTCCCCCTGAGCTTACGAAGAGGGAGTTGGATTTACAAAATGGTTTAGTCCTTTCCAAGTAAAAAGACAAAGCTTTCTTGACCTCAAGGGTATGAAGGCCGGATTCCCTCTTGGAGGAATGAGGTTTTGGGAAGAAGACTGGGAGGATAATTAGTTGTGACATATGGAACTTTGTGACTATCTTTGGTTTAAATGAAGGACGCAGTCATTGTGGAACGAAAGAAAAGATGGCAGCATAAACATGGCCACTATTTTACCTGCTCTCCTAGCTGATGTAAGAGCTACCAGCATGCAGACCTTTAGCGATAGTAAGTGCAGGGAGCATGTAGCAAGAGGTTTGAAGGGAGGTAAGGTAAGTCTTCCCAAGACTAAGTTCAAGTCCCATGGGGGGCAAGGATCCCATACAGGTGAAGCAATGTTGAAAATTTCTTTCAGGAAATTTTTGAGGACTGGGTGCGAGAAGATTGGTCAGTTATTTCCTGGATGTAAACATGCAGATATTGCCGTACGGTGAACCTTTAGGTACGACAGTCCAAGAACCCAGGATTTTAGATGGAGTAGGTCAGTTAAAAGTGGATTAAGTGTTGCTGACTGTGATTGGTAGACCTGCGATGCAGACCAGATAGAAAACCGTTTCTATTTTAATTCGGAGGTTTTATTTAGAGTCCTTGTGGGCACTCTTCAGGATCTGTACTACTTCATCAGGTAAGTCTAGGAAGCCCTGATGTGTTAGGGCGATATCGGCCCGGCTGTTAGATGTAATGACTGGAGAATGGGCTGTAGAATCTCACTGTTGTGTTGATGGAGAAGATCTGGAAGTAGAGGTAGGCGAATGTGGTCTTACCATGGTATGGAGACGTGTGTACCCATGGCTCTCTGGGACAGTTTGGAGTTATCAGGATGCAGCGCGACCTGTCGAGACAGTTTCCTTAGGACTCAAGCGATTAGGGGGAATGGAGGGAAAGCTTACAGTAGTTCATCTCCCCAGCAGAGAAGGCAGGCATCAGTTAGGGAGCCCATTCCTTTCCCTGCCTGGGTGCACAACAGCAGAGACTGAGTGTTCTGAGTGCAAACAGGTCTATTTGAGGTTGATCCCACTTTGAGAATAGATTTAGGGCAACCAACCTGTTGAGTATCCACTCGTGTTGTGAAGTGGGAGCTCTGCACAGTATGTCTGCTATCACACTACACTGGCATGCTAAGTGTGTGGCTATCGAAAGAATATTGTGGAGAATGGACCACTTCCATAGTTTTATCGCTTCTCTGCACAACCTGGAGGAGTGGGTGCCGCCCTGTTTATGTACCACATTGCTATGGTACTGGCAGTAGCTATTTGAACTATTTTCCGTTTGATATGAGGAAGGCAGGCTTTCATGGCTAGTCTGATTGTTCACAATTCTAAGAGCTTGATGCATAGGGAGCGCTCTCAAACATTCCAAGTACCACTCACTCAATGTGTGTTGCAATAGGTACCCCAACCCAGCACTGGTGGTAATCTGTACCTGTGGGACAGGTTGGGCAAAGCGTATGCCCTCAAGCAGGTCTTCCTCTCGGGTCCACCAGAGTAGAGTGCGTAAGACGGATCGTCAGGGGGTAGCCAATGTCATTTACTGAAGGCGAATACTTCCATGCCAACCGATCCTGTAGGGGTCTCATTCCAAGCCTGGCATATCTGGCTGTAGTAATAGAGGTCTTATGGCCAAGAAAGCGGAGGAAAACATACAGACTGGATAGGTGGGTCTGAAGGGTAGCAACAGAGTTTTGGACAGGGAGGAATGTTCTGAGAGTCAAGGTCTGCACCTATAAAGCAAATATTCTGTGAAGGGGATAGACAGGATTTTTTTTTATTCTTAGGGGAGGATGATGCTGGGGCTAGTGTGGAGGAGTTACCCTCCTTCGGTGCAGAGGTAGTGTCACCTGCTGGTGCGGAGGAGCCCCGTGGTGTGGAGAAATGTGGTGCCCTTGGTCCAGAAATGGATGGTGCTGAAGGGGGCATCACTTCCAATGAGGGAGGGGCAGAGTCGGTCACCTTGGGAGAAGGAATAGCCTTAGCGCATGAAGACAGGAGAGTGACCCCATGCTTTCTCTGTGAGGAGAAACAAGCAGCATCTTGTGGTCCTTGAGAGCACTTCCTGTGAGGCCCACACAGGTTTGGCAGACAGATGTTTTGTGCAACTCTGCAAGGCAAATAAGGCATTCCTCAGGTGGGTCAGTTCGAGGAACTGAGACCGGGCAGTTTTTATGCTTTTGGAAGCCTCCTTTCTTAGGAGCAAAAGGTATGTTGATGAACAGAGTGCTCCCCCCCCCCCGTGAAGGGCAGGGAGTGTGGAGTTTTCAAGCACGTCTAAGTAATTTCTAACAAATAAATATCTGACTAAATAATTTTTCTTATTTTTAAGAGGTATAAAAAGTTTGAACAAAGAATTGCTAAGGAGAACACTTCCTTCAATGGCCGAGCTTTTGCGGTTAAAAGGAACTGAGGTAACGCGCACCTCTTCCTGCCTTATATACTGATGACAGAAACCTGCCAGAACAGCAGCCAATCACGCAGGGACCCTGATGGCATGTGGATAACTGCTTGGATAAGCTTCCGAGGCCGGTCTGAGCAGGCACAGAACCGATGGGTGTGACCCATTCGAAGAATAAAATGCCCCAAAGACATTGTGGAGTTGGATAAACCTCAGCCACAGTGGGATTACTGTGTTGCTCTTTTTGGACAGTTAGTATCTAACAGGACAAAAAGTATTTACATTGCTGATGCGTGTTGAACATTATTATATATTCAGGGGGCATTCAGCACTTCATTATTTTATTTTATTTCTAGTAGACTTAGCCAAAAATGCAGCTATCTTTATGTACACGTTTAAAATGCAGATGCCTTTATATACACATTTGTCCAAAACGTCTCATGAGGCATGTTAACAGATTAACAAGCATGGAGTTGGATAAAGCCAGCTGGAGTTTTCACAACATTGTTACTCTATGGGTGTTTATGAACAAGATGATAGCCCACTGAAGTCTGTTTGGTCCCGGAAGCTCCCATGTGCATGTTTAGCGTGTCGAGCCTAAAAAACAGGTAATCCCCTCCGTGCATGTGTTTCATGTGCTTGCAGGCAGCACAGCCAATTCATACACAGGCAGGCGTTCTTCCCTGCCACATTCTGGCCACCAACCTCACTTCCCCTTCCCACGGCAAACTATGGGAAGAAGCTGCCCCAGCTGTTTCTTCCAGAAGGTGTTCCAACCCCTATCCCTGCCCACCAACAGAGGATGGGGAGCACTGGGTGGCTGGAAATTACCTTTTGCTATGCACAGAACTTTGTGTTTATTGAGCAAATAGATTACTTTATTGAATGCCTATAATGAAAATTGAAAGCAAAAGTAAAAATTGAAAGCAGTCAGGCCTTTGTATATTCACTCATCCCGGTTTCTCGCATCCATGCCTCACAGCAACGTGTGGGCAAGTTGAATACATGCACGGTAGCAGAGCCGACAGGCAAATCTCCTATGCATTTGTAGATTATCTTTATAGATCTCTCTCTACAGATAAGAGAACTGGCTGGAGCCTTTTGCCAGATTATGCCTCGTTGGTCCCCCACCCCCACCTCTCATGTGTGCATGCAGAAAGAGGGGAAGAAGTGGGCAGTCAAGCAGATCTCCAATGGTAGGGAGTTCCACAGCCGCGGCACAGCCACGGAGAACGCCCTCCTCATAGTCAACACCCGGGAAACCTGGGGAACCCCAAGGAGGGCTCCCCAAGCTGACCGTAGGGGCCGCTCCAGGACCCGGAGGGTGAGGCAGTCCTGCAGATACTCGGGGCCCAAGCTGTGTAGGGCTTTAAAGGTCAGCACCAACACCTTGAATTGAGCTCGGAAACCTACCAGCAGCCAGTGCAGAGAGCGAAGCACCGGTATTATATGCTCGCGTCGGCCCATCCCCGTTAAGAGATGGGCCGCCGCATTCTGCACCAGCTGCAGTTTCCGAACCAGTACCAAGGGTAGCCCCACGTAGAGCACGTTGCAGTAATCCTGTCTCGAGGTAATAAAAGCATGGATGATTGTGGCCAGATCCGAGTATGAGACATACGGCCTAAGCCAACGCATCAGATGTAACTGGCGAAATGCTCCTTTTGCCACAGCTGTCACCTGAGCATCCAGGCAGAGCTGTGGGTCCAGAAGCACCCCCAGACTCCGGACCTGAGAAACCAGGTGGCCACCACCCCCTCGGCCTTCCCCACAACCATCACCTCTGTCTTGTTAGGATTTAATCTCTGGTGGCTAGAGCCCAAGAGGCAGGTTAAGGAAGCACAGTGAGGTGGACCTACCAGCTGGGCTCCCACCCCCATTCTCTGTACAAGAAGCAAAGCACGCTGCCCCAGTCAATCTCCACGCCGCTGCCCTAACCCCCAGGAAGCACAATGAGGTAGAGTTGCCAGTCAGGCTCCCAGCCCCATCTTTGTATGGGGAGCAAAGCAGGCTTGGAGCAGGTAGGCTCCTGCATAACCCAGTCAAGGAGGCAGGTTAGGGAAGCACAGGGAGGCAGATCTGCCAATGAGATTTAATGGGTCATTATTAGTTCATTAACAGCCCAAGGAGCAAGGGCTACCGAGGGCTATTAAGCTGGGACTACATCAAAAGGCTTCAGTTATTGAAATATAAACCTCTAGTAAGAGTGGAAGTTTCTCCCCTGTCTTTCCTAGATTCTAAGCCCCTCTGGGAAGGGACCCGTCTTTAATTATGGATGTCTCTAACCTTCCGTTTCCTTTCCCTGTGTGCTCCCTATCAAAATTTGCAGACAAGATGGTGGCTTCCAGCTCCTAAAGTGGCATATTCTTTCCCCTACCACTATTCTCCATGTGCTCTCCCTGCCCTCACATGCAAGTGCATGGCTGAAGACTTTTCACACCCACATTTTTGGCCCCCCCTACCCTCCCTGCTTCCAACCCACAAAGCAGCTTATCACCATGTCATACTACTATTCTGCACACACCCCTCCTCCCCCCGTTCCCTTCCCACCCCCAGTCAGACCAGAGGACGTGCCAGGTTGGTCACCGGCCAAGCTCTCCAGGTAAGCAGGGCATGGGAGCCAGGAAGCTTGGCGGTGTCTGACTGCAGTGCCTCAGTGGAGAAGAAACATGGACATCATGGAATATGAACAAAATAAAAATTCTTATTAAAAAAAATGAAGTTTTTCTTTTTGCACCTGTGGCGGCAGCAGCAGTTGAGTCAATGCCAAGCCAGCACCTGGCCTCCATGCTGCAGCCGCCCAGCCAGCTCAAGAAGAAGCTGGTGCAGAAGGTGCCTTCCCTGACCAGACTCAAGGATGTGCCCAGTTGCTCACTGGCCAAGAGCTGCCACAGCAGTCACCCCGGACTGCTCTCTGGGAAGTAGGGCACAGGAGCTGGGCCCTTGTGGCAGGTGGGAAGTGGCAAGGATGGGTCACCTGAGAAGGGGAAAGCACTGCAGCCTGCGGGGGGCAGGGGCTCATGATAGGGTGCTCTGGGCAGCTCTGAGATGTTGGACTGCAGCACCTTGCTGCAAATCTAGCGCCCACAGGAATGAGTACCCCACTGCCTGCTTTCCATATTGCTGTTCATGTCAAGTGTTATGACACAGGATAAGTCACTCCAGATAAGGCAATGGTTTTGAAAGAGAGAACGTTGGGCACATGCTGCAAACCACGATGAGCTGAACCAATGTAGGTTTGAATTTGGTGCACGTTGGGTTTTTAAAGGCACCAGTGAGAGTAGAGGGGGACAGGAAGCAGGTGCTGCTCAGAGCACTCTGGGCTTTTTGCCCACAACTCTATGATGCTGGCAGACCTGTACGTACATGAGACTGTACATAACCTAATGGACGGAATGCAGCCACCTGGAGGCCCATTACCCCACACTTGTCCGCACAGCGGGCCCTCAATGTCCTTGGACTGTACCGTGAGTGATGAATTGGTGATGGTTAACACCTGGCAACCACCTAACAAACAAGTGGGTGGACATGCACCTGGTGTGGGCTATCATCTCATTTATAAACACTATATGACACGTTCTCATGGTCATTCCTAAACTTGGCTCAGTGATTAGATGATTAAACTTATACATGTTTCTACTCACCTAGTAGTGGTATGACACCAAAAGCTATGATGTAAGGAACACACAGGGAAAGCAGCAGAACTGAGATAACTGGTGCTGCAAGTTTACGTATTATAAAGTGTAAGTCAATATTCCGAATTCCATTTGCATAAAACTGGAAGAATAAAAGTCTATTACAATGTGTTAAGAAGGAATTTTCTCAATGGATTTTGGCACATCGCAGTATTTTATAGAATTAATAAAAAACTTCTACTTTCATGAAGAACAAAAGATGCCTGGTTTGAAGGCAGAGTGATTCTTTCCTAAAATTTCAGGAGGGATGTTTTTCAGAAGGATAGCTAAGATACTCAGAGCACCACTGTTAAGCTGCAGAATTTATCTTCAACCATTAGCATAACTGCTAATGACACTGAAACACAACTATGCTACAGTGACTGGTTACTGACAGCATATGATTATTAATATTAATCTCATTTTGATCCATAGTAAAAGTAATTTGGTCATCCTGGTATAAAGTTCTCATTTTCTACTATTAAGTTTAAAAGCATATGTATGCTATATTGCTCCAAAACTTTTCCAGTTCTCATATTTTTAGCAACCCAACAATATATGGGATCAAAAAGGATTTAACAAGTTTTGCTCTCAGGGTGTGATCCTCTTGCAGTCAGTATGCACCAGCAATTAGTCTGGGCGTAAGTCCTATTGAAACAAATGGAACTTGCACCTGGACTCAAATGGAGGGTGAAGACGGATCTAAATGGCCTCTGGTCTAGGCTAGGGTATCCCAACTCAGTCTTATTCTTGTTTTCTCATGTCATTCTTAAAATTATTTGTAATGTGCACTAAGAGGGTTTTTACCTTTTCTTACCTGTTCAATAACTGTTTTCAACCACCACTGAGGGCCCATCAGAGTTATGGCCGCAATTATTTTGGCATGCAGAACTCCTAGAGCCCAGTCCTAATTATGTAAAAAACAATAGTAAGTAAATAATTTTGCTTAAGTTATTCTGTATTTTCCATGTGTGTCTCGATAGTTTCTTTAATAGAACTTTAGTCTATTTTAACAGTAAAATTACTTAAAATCATTAGGAAAATCATTTTTTTTACATCTACAAAGTGGAGTAGCTTATGAAAGAGTGCATATATAGCAGGGAGAAAGCAAATGTGACATTGTGAGGCTCAATTAGCATTTGAAAATAATTTTGAACAATCACTGGTTAAAAGTCACTCGGTACCAAACAAGGTAAGAATTTTAGTGCACACCTGAACTTTAAACAATTAAGTCCAGTACACCAAAAAATAAAACAAAGTTGTTTTGGTTTGTAAAATTCCTTTGAACATTACAATTTAAGCCTCCTTACAAGCCAGATAGTGAGATTTACGTTTAAATAGATTGCCCGCTCATAAGAAAAAGTATGAAATGTAATGTGTGATGACTACATAGGTGAAAACGTCGCCCAGTTGAAAAGGCGTTCCTCTCTACTGTTTTCCTCAGCTGGGACAGGTCCCACTAAATGGATCTATTCCAATAGAATGTTTCCATTATCCAATCTAGAGCAGAATCATCTGTGACAAACACTGTATTCATCGATTTGCCCAATTCAAAATTGGGTCAGAGTAAATGGTTACAACACTTCTGCTTCATGTGAATCTGTTCCAGGTTTTTTTAGTTGATTTTTCAATCATTTATTTTTGGATTTTTGGTAGAACAACTGAATATCTAAATCAAAATGGAAAAAAAATTCAGGGAAAAAAATGGCATGTTGGTGAATATGCAAGTATTCGTTTTAGTGCAAATATTCACTTGGATATTCAGAGTGCTATCCAAAAATGCAAATAGCATTTGAAAATACAGAGTCTGCTATTCATTTCAGCTATAAATTAAATCCTTTTGCTCAGGCTTACTACCAATATTAAAAAAGTATTTTATTGTGCTTATTCCAAAATTCAAGATATTTAACAGAAGCAAGCAAGCTTGAATTAGGGAGATCTTGCAGAAATGTTTTGAGTTTTTCACCAGAATTTTTGTTGCATTGTTACAGGATTGCCAATGCTAAGAACTCAAAAATGATAAGCTTGAACTGCTCAAATTATGAGATTTTAATGAAATAATACATCTGGGACTCTTATCTACCTTGTGGAGTCTAAACCGATTACTAGGAACTCACTTTGTTTTTATAAAGAAAGATCTTTTTGGAAAAAGATCTATGGACGTTGGGGATAGTAACATCAATTTATGTGCAGAATAATTACGTTTCCAAATGGCTATATAAATACATAAGTGCAAGATATTTTAATCTGTGCTATAAGATTTTAAGCTACAATTAAGTATTTGTAGTGACAGCAATGTACCTGGCACTTTACAATCAACAATCCTCAACAGGACCCTGCCCCAGTAAGTTTACAGTCCAAGAGGAACAAGGGAGGGGAAACGAAAAGGAGGGGAACAAAGGGACAGACAGTACATTTAAGAAGTTGTGAAGGTACATGTGCTAAGCTTACTTACAGGGTAGAACTAAACTAAACAAGTACACATGCTTAGTTTTGATTTTCAGTAGGGATTTGAAGATAGGGAGGGAGCAGAAATAGAGGTTACTTACCAGTAACTCTGTTCTTCGAGAGAGCTCCATGTATTCTCACTCTTGGGATTCACTTCCTGCTCTGCAGGCACCGGAAAACCTCTCGTCAGCTGTATCCAGGCAGATTACGCCTGGAAAAGACTAGAACATGGTGAGGGCTCCGCCCCCTCCATCCCGAGAAAAGCGCGGGCCCGCATCACGAGGGATGGTAGAATAAATAGGGGGGAGGAGCCCTCACCGCCTCCTTTCCTTCCAACCCTGGTCCGGAAGACCCAGCAATGTCCATCCAAGACTGAGGGGAAGGAGGGTGGGATGTGAGAATACGCGGAGCTCTCTCGAAGAACAGAGTTACTGGTAAGTAACCTCTATTTCTTCTTCGAGGATCTCCGTGATTCTCACTCTTGGGAGAGTGATAAGCAGTTCCAACCACCTACCTCAAGGAGTAGGGAGTCGAGGATGACCACTCAAGAATGAGTCGAGCACTGCTCTTCCCACTTGGGAATCTGTTCTGGCCGCAAGATCCAAAGAGTAATGCTTTGTAAACGTATGGACAGACGCCCATGTG
>QEPC01001533.1:17660354-17719056 GCA_003113815.1 Sphenodon punctatus
TTTTTTTTTTTTTTTTTTTTTTTAAGAAGTGCGGAGCACAGGAAGTAAACCAATTAGGTCCCGGGCGGGCACCTACCGCAATTTCAAAACTGTGCCCCGTTTCAAAAAGGCTCGACGGAGCTGATGCGACGCGCGTCCCACCGGCCGAGGCAGATGAACGAAACTGAAGAGGCCGGGTAGCTCCTAACGCATGCGCAAAAAGAAGTTTTCAATCATCTGCCACCTACCGGCCAGCAGCAGAGCTACCCAGCGGAGGAGGTGAAGGAGGTAAGAGGAGAAAGGCAGGGCCTCTATTTTTAAAATGCCGTTACACCAGTCTCATCCTTTAACGCACTGAAGTTGTCTAGACAAAGTGAAGGGACAAAAGGATCCTGCAAAATTTTAACCAGTGACTCCAGAGAAGCAAAGCATTCAAGGTGTATAAACTTCATCTACTGGTTATTCTTACTACACAACCACAATAGTAATTAGAAATGCTTTAAAGTTTAGTTAGACAGGAAGCCAACCATCTCCCCATGCAAAAATTTAAAAACGTTAAAAACAAAAATAGTTAACTAACCTGCCATGGGTAGAACAGAGGAGTATGATCCAAGGGAACTCTCAAAGGAGCAACAATGACCAGTTCAAACAGAAGTCCAAGCAGAAGTGGAACTACTCCACCCAGAAGTATGGTCACAATCAATGTCTTCATTATCTAAACGTAAGACAAAAATGTTTGATTTATGGACACAGTCAGTGGATGAAAAGCTGGGCCTTTAAGTTTAGAGAACTTTGTACTCTTAAAAATTACGAGAAAGGCAGAAAAAAGTTTCCCAGTGAATGCCAGACTAAGTTCTGCTGACCATGTTACAACATACCAGTAATAATAATAATAATTATAATAAATATTTATATAGCGCCGGTCATGTACCTGGCGCTGTACAGAACAGAGACAGATGCGGTCCCTGCCTGTGGCTTACAATCTAAACGATGAAATTTCACATCCCTTTTAGTTTAGAGTAGAACTAGCGAGGAACTCCTTGCCAGGAAATGCTGTAAATCGACAGCATAACCAGGTTAAAAAAGGATTAGGTAAGCTCTTAGAAGATATGTTCATAAGTAAGCATTAGCCATGTTGGTCAGGGTGAGACCTCTGACTGCCCGGAGTGGGAGTAGATAAGCAGGAGATGGATCACTCCATTATGGTCTGTTGCGTATTTCTCTGAAGCAACTGAAGCTGCTGCTGGAGACGGGGTTGTTGGGCCAAATGGATCATTGGTCTCATCTGTTATGGCAGCTGCTGCTGGAGACTATTGTGCATTTCTCTGAAGCAACTGAAGCTGCTGGTGGAAATGGGGTTGTTGGGCCAAATGGACCATTGGTCTCATCTGTTATGGCGGCACTTATGTTCTTATGGCCCATAAATCCAGATTCTTCAAATAGTTTAAAAGTAATATTTGACTGTCTATAGGTTTACCACCACAGCATTTAGGCAGGTAGAATCCTTCCATAGCTACAGAATTATTTCCGTAACTATTTCTTTGGTGATCTAAGTTAGAGATACGCTGCTCATTGCATTTTTGTATAGATTCTAGCAGTTAGCCTTAAAAATTAAAATGTGCAAAAGAACAAAGCAGAAACAGTGTGTGCTGATTAATTTGGTCAGTACAGAGTCCAGTACTCCAGCTCTAAACACTGACAGGTATCCATGCAGTTTATAGATCTAGTGAGATGAGTGTGACATGCTCAGCTGCATGTCATGTCGACTTTTTAAAAAAGTTTTCCATTCTGTGCAAGAGGAGGAAGATTTGTTTTTCCAGAGTCCTATCAAACAGAGGCCACTTATCAAGACATTTATGAATATACAGAGGGGAGAAGACAGGTTGAAGGGTATACTTGATTTTTTGTGACAGTTTCTTTAGGGGAGCTAAAAACTGCCAAGCCGACAAGTCTTGTCTGGGAACAACTAATAAGATGTAGATGGATCTTCCACCAGCTGCTGTATTTTCTTTAGGCTTTTAAAATTCTTCCTTAAAAATGGAAATGTACTTAAGCACTACAAAACTAGTACTAAATTTAGTAGGAAAACGTTATAGATTAAGCCAATTTAGGCAAATGAGATCAAGCTTGATCATATTGAAAGCTCCTGCCAGTGGGCATAAAGGCATCACTGGTGCAAATGGCATTATGAAATCTGCCTTATCACTGCATGGGAAAGAAAAGGCATTCATTTAAGCAGTGCAATGAAAGGACCAGAAAAAGCTGAAAGTGTACAAGGCAAATTCTTTCCATATCTGTCTATGATCTCACGTTGTTCAACTGCTCAGAAGTTTAACACATTACTTTCCCATATAACTCTAAAAAGATAATGTTTTACAATTTTCAGTTTGCTATAGAAGTGAACAGTAAAAGTAAGGTCACTTTCTCACATTACCTGAGAGGGGAGGAAACGTCCATGAAAGTAATCGCAGCTGTATTCTCACAGGAATCAGTACACGCAGGAATATGCTGTGAAAACAATTGCGTATGACCGGGTCCCCTGATGTAGCTTTTACAAATCATGGGTGTTCTTGTGGCATAAAAGAAAAATAGCACATTCCTACATGCGGTAACTGTTGTTAGAATACAGCCGTGATTGTCCTTGCAGATGGTTCCGTCCCTCCCAAGTAATGGGAGAAAGCAGCCTCAGACTATTTCCTCAATCACACAGTAGAGGATTTTGCTTGGCGTTATCTTGAAGTAGGTTCACTTTAAAGGAAAATAAAAAGTAACATTTTGTATTACTATACTATGGTTGAACCACTTCCTGGCACTATGAAAACATCAGACACACAGCACTGGGATGAGCTTTTTTGGGGGTGGGTGTTGAAGAGGGAAAGAAAAAAGGTAACAGGTGAAACCAACCAAATAGTGAGCTTGATAACAGGAGGAAGCAAGCATTTTATTATGCTCCACGCCCCCCCTTCCCCAAAACTTTATAACTGTCTATAAGAGAACACAGTATAAATATGTCCAAAACTTACCATGAGGAACCACTCTTTCACTTTCTGAAAAATTACTTGGCGACCTTGCGGCATCCACGCAACTAGCACTGTCGCTGCCCGAATAATTAGCCAGCAGATGTATAATCCACAAGCAGCTGTGTACAGCTCATGGATTTTGGCAGTCCCCGTCCAAAATGACATTAGCCAACGACCGGCAAACACTGAAGACAAAGAGTGAGGCAAATTATACCATGGCTAAATAAGAGTGTTCTTTATAACTGAAAAACAGTAATTATACAGTGAACTTGTTTCACTTGTAAATTCAGTATTGAAAAGGATCTTAAAGTTTTTGTACTGAAATCTCAAGGATCCAATACACTAGCTGCAAACGGCAAACATTTTTGTCCTACATTCTGAAGATAACGTATCCAGTTCAATTGCCACTTTAAATGCTACTTTTGAAGAATAAAGTCAAATTTTAACTGCAAGTTTTCAAACTTCATTATCTTATCTTGGGCTAGAGTGCTGCCTCTTCCTGTCTAACTGATTTATGCTGCAAATCAGGTGGTCAACACCACGACACTTGGGTGTGGATAAGCACCGTTATAATCATAGACTTACCCTTAAAGCAGCTCACATGATAAATGTGATTTGTCTCTGTCTACTGCACCAACTTGTGGTTAAACATCCAATTCATTTGCACAACCATGGTAGATTAGCACTAACATCATTTAATAGTCTAGTGAAGACAGGGTGTGAAAGGACTCCAAGGTTTGCAAATAATTTAGACACACACAAAGTGGTTTGAATGATGTATTTTATTGGCCCAACTGGTGGAAATAAGCAAGCTTTCAGGACGCACAGGGCCCTTCCTCAGGCACATAGCATAGCCAGTCAAAATATATAAACTGAGCAAGTGTACAGCAGTTATATATGAGGGGGCATGGAATAGGTGGGAGTGGATAGAATAAGGTGGGAGGGGGGTAAAGAGAGAGAGATATGCCAGACATTTAAAAACAGCTGTAATATTACATATTGGTGTAGGAGACAAAACAGAGAGAGGGCAAACATATGTGTTGGGGATATAGTGGGAAACAGCTTAACAGAAGGGAATACGCATATCAAAGGAACTGGGTTCACAGTAACAGGTTGAGAATTCACCTGTCTCTGTCATTTGGGACCAACATGGCAATCACACAATCAAATCATTTGAAAGGATAGATGCCCTCAACAGCAGGAGGTGTTATTAAAAAGGCGGTTCTTGGACATGGAGGAATCCTCTGATCTGGGACAGAATGTGAATATTCAGCATCCCCTAGCAGTGTTCATATCTTTTTGAAGCCAGTCCTTTCCACAGCCCCTCTTTCCAGGTATCTGCTTTTGAATGCAACAGTAGCATTGTCATATATTGGGATTAATCTTTGATGTATTTTTAATACTTGTTATTGGCAAAACTATTGTTTAAAAACTTCCTTTATGTGATTTGAGAGTGCTGACTCTGACACAGGCTTCCCAGCACAGGGTTTATAGTTAATGCTAAACCTACGTGGCTAAGGAGAGACATGTAGGCAAAGGAGATAAGTTCTCTGTAGACAGTCTTTGTTAATTAAAACTGATGTTGGTCAGCATCAGTTACTGGTTCTTGGTAAATAAACCAGCCATTCTATTGTCTTAGCCTAAAATCAACAAAAACTGGAGCTTTCCTCCTCAGCTCTGGCTGAAGGTACTCATTAACTTAGTTAGCCAGCATGTGAAACGTGCTTGATATCCCAGAGGTTCGTGCTTAAAAGATGGCTCTCAAACAAGGGAATTTCAGAAAGCTCTCTGGAGGCCTTCTCATACAGGCAGGCTGGGAATGCAATCTGGTAATAGGAAACACTGATCCAGAAATGAAAGCATATTTTTCCTTTAAGGTTTCGACTTTGATATAAAAGACTTTCATTAAACAACATTCATTGCTTAAGTTTTTAGTCTTATTGTTCAATTTGTTGTAACTGAACTTATTCTCTTTTTGAACCATTTGATGCTTCTTTTTAAATTCAAGTAAACATATGCTTTTTAATATATTCTTTTGTCTCGTGTTCCTTATAAATATTTATAATTACTTTACTTACTAGGAAAGTCTTACCCACATAGGTATAATCTCAGTGAAATCCACACATTGGAAATAGCTACCCTATACTCAGGCCAGACTACATTTGGTTTGGATCACTAAGTACTTTGCGACAGTATGTACAATTTCTCACCTGTCAGTGAGTCCAGCTCCATCAAGTTCCCTTCTGGGGTCAGTATTTTTAGACTTGTGGGCAGTGGGACCTGAACTTCAGGTACTGGTCTTTGAGCTCTGTGTGGAGATGGACAAGGTCTCACCTAGCAGGGGAATGGTCCGTCCTATGATGTTCCTGGAACTGGAAGAATCCCAGAAGGACATCTTCCAAAGCCCCCTCAGTGCTTCAAATGCCACTATTCACAGATGAGGCCTACATAAAAGACAGCTAGTGATTTCAGGTCCCATTCTAAGTCACCTCTTGGGCAGAGCCTAACCTACAGTCACTCTGCTGGTAACAGCAAAGCAAATAGGATGCCTCCTCAGCACAAAGCGTACTTGGGAAAAGAGAGTATTACAGGCTGGTGTCCCTAATCTTGCCCCTGTTCTATTCCTTCTTGTCTGCCCCACACTCACCAATTTTTCTGAGGGCAATTACTTGTTATTTCCCACTAATCAGTCTTAGAAGATCCTTTGTGTCAGAGGATGGCAATTTCTCACCTGTCCGTGGACATTCTGTGGCATTAGTGGACATTAAATACCATTGGGTCAGTTCCAGATCAGAGGAATCCCCTGGCATGAGTGTATTCATTGACAGGTAAGTTTAAGTACTATCTCTCTCTTGTAGTGAATCATAGATACACAAAGGCACACTTTGAACAATGCAAAAAAGTACCATGTGTTAAGCTCTAAATTATCAGATTAACATTCTATGACAACTTCCTTTATGGCTAAGAGTTAGACACCCTCTATGCCAGTTATATTGTTTACAGAACCTGTGAAGTCAAGCAGAGATAGTCACGTTGTCTATCTCAACTGAGGAATAACTGCTTCTTCATAAAGACAGTATACAAAGTTCTCCCATCCTCCTTTCCTAGACTGCACATTCACACAAAAAGAAGTTGCAGTGTCCTAATGTATAGTTTAGCAGCTTCCACAATATTGCAATTCTAATGCAATTACTTCATACAAAGGCTCACAAAATGAAGTATCATCCATTTAGCTGAGGCAATAATATAGAATGTTGGTTTCATATGCGCCAATATGAATGACTGTACTTTTGCAGGTACAATGGCCCGATATTAGAATGCCCTGACATTGTTTAGACCAAAGATTACACAACTTTGGATTGTGACCCCAAGTGGGCTTGCACGATCTCCAGATCAAGTGATGACCTCAATCAATTTGATACACTTTGCATGGGTTTATTGCTGTCTGGAGTAATGGAATTATAGGTTTAAATATGGGATCATGTAAAATAGTCAATATAATGCTGCTTCCACTTATTAATGGAAGAAATGGGATTTAATTTTTCCATACATCTCAGTAACCCATATCTTCTCAGACTTAAAACATTAACAGACTTGGGCTCTGCTTGGTTCTCTTACAGCACAACCCCACGACATGCATCAGAACCCTTTTAATTGTCACCTATAACTCCCCTACTCAAGCTCCTTCAATCTATCAATGATCTGTAAACTGTCTTGGATAACAATGCATCCTTTAAGCTAGCCTTCGGGGAAAAACCTGTCCTAGCTTACATATGCAAGCCCCATAACCAACCTTAATCAATTACCTTCTAGCAAGAGAAGTCTCAACTCCAATACACACCAAACCACCATGCCCAACTGCCAGTGTGCCCATTCAACACCAACCGCATCATCAGTGGACCCACCACCACCAGCTACAGCATCCAGGTTTAATTCACCTGTTCCTTTGCCATCATCATACCAGCTATGACTTGCCTATGCTGCCTGATTGCACACACACTTGGCTATACAGGACAGTCTCTCCAGAAAGGAAAATTGGGTACTTACTGCTGAATTTTCCTTCTGAGGGGGATCCTCCTGGCCGGCCAGTCTGGACAGCAGGGTAGATCCCACCGGGAGCCAGTAGGAGGCAGACATCCAATTTTGAGGAGCCTACTAGGAGGGATCTATCCTCAGCTCCCCAGTCTGAAATAGCTGTACTTGAGACTAAAAATACCCAATAACCGCTAAATCTTAACCTAAAACTATTAGTAAAGGTAACTGACTATAAAGGTGAACGAACTCAGCTCACCTGAACTAACTGAGTTTAAGTGAAGCCGCCAAACATCTTGTTACGGCTGGGAACAAGAGTTCCCCCCCTTGGACCACCACAGAGTTGACCTCACTCCGGGTGGGAGGCCAGGAGGATCCCCCGCAGAAGGAAAATTCAGCGGTAAGTACCCAATTTTCCTTTCTCCCGGGGGATCCTCCTGGCCATCCAGTCTGGACAGTAGGGACGTACCAAAGCAGTACGCTACACCCCAATCAAGGGAGGGAAAGACTGACTTAAGGAGGGGGCTCATGGTAGGTGTCTGATCTCCAGACGTGCCAGCGTACGTCTCAGAGGACCGCCTGCAGTACCTGCCTCCCAAAGGCTGCATCTGCTGAATCCTGCAAGGGAATCTTATAATGAGTGGTAAAGGAATGAACTGATGCCCAAGTCACAGCCCTACAAATTGCTGAGTATGAGGCTGCGTTCCTGAAAGCCTGCGAAGTGGCAGCGTCCCTCAGAGAATGAGCAAAGAGACCCGAGGGGGAAGCTTTCCCTCCGCCTTATAGGCTTTGGAAATGCAGAGGGTCATCCACTTAGCTATCAGGGACTTGGAAGCCTTCAAGCCCTTTCTCTGAGGGTTATATGAAACGAACAAAGCTGAAGATTGTCTAAAAGGCCTAGTTTTATCCAAATAAACTTTAAGAGCCCTTCTCATGTCAAAAGCGTGCCACTGACGCTCTAGTGGGTGAGTAGGGTTCGGACAAAAGGAGGGCAAAGAGATCTCTTGTTCCCTATGAAACCTGGAATCCACCTTGGGGCTGAAGGCTGGATCCAGTCTAAGGGTCACCGAAGATTCCTTAAAGGAACAGAGAGCGGGCTCAATGGAGAGGGCTTCTAGTTCTGACACTCTCCTGGCTGACGTAATCCCCACTAAAAAAGCTACCTTGAGGGAGAGAAAGTACATAGAAACCTCCCTAAGAGGCTTGAAAGGGATCTTAGTGAGAGCTCTCAGTACAAGGTTCAGGCTCCAAGAAGGGAACCTGTGAATCACTGGGGGGGATAGAAGCCTAGCTGCCCTAAGGAAACGCCTCGCATGAGGATGCCCCGAGATCCTTCGACCTTTGAGAGTGGCCAGCACGCTATTAATGGCTGCTAATTGCCTTTGTAAGGTACTAGGCTTTAGCCCCCTATCCAGACCCCCTTGTAAGAACTCTAAGACTATACTGATGGAGGCTTTCTCTGGGTCCTGAGACCTGGTCTCACACGATCTCACGAAAGTCGCCCAAGTGCTCTGATAGATTCGCCTCATTGCAGGCTTCCTGGACTGTAACAAGGTGTTTAATACCCTTGCCGAGTATCCTAGTCTCCTCAAGGCCCTCCTTTCAAGCTCCAGGTTGTTAACCTGAGAGAGTCTGGGTTCTCGTGTACGATCGGCCCCTGGGTTAGTAGGTCCGATCTCGAAGGAAGCCTGAAGGGAAGATCCTGACTGAGTTCTTGAAGATCTGTGAACCATGGCCTCCTGGGCCAGTATGGAGCAACTAATATCACTCTCGCCCGTTCTTTCCTGATTTTCGATATTGTCCTCTGAACAAGAGGCACTGGTGGAAACGCGAACAGGAACTCCTGTGGCCATGAGCAGTTCAGCACGTCGAATCCTATAGCTCTGCTCTCCGGGTGTCGAGATATGAACCTCTCCATCTTCGCGTTCTCCGAGGATGCGAACAGGTCTATGGACGGAGACCCGAACTGTTCTGTTATGGTCCGGAAGGTCGACTGTAGGGACCACTCTCCTTGGTCGATCTGAACTCAACTGAGCCAGTTGGCCTGAGTGTTGGAGACCCCCCTGATGTGAAGTGCCCTGATGGACCTCAGGTTGTTCTCCGCCCAGCATATGAGAATGGTGGCTAATTGGTGAAGAGCCTCGGACCTCGAGCTCCCTTGATAGTTTATATAGGCCTTCGCTACCGTGTTGTCAGTATAGATTAATACGTCCTTCCCCTTCAGGAACGGTGCCAGTTTTTTCAGAGCCAGGTAAATCACCCTCAACTCTAGCCAATTGATATGGTGAGACTTCTCCCAAAGTTGCCACTTGCCCTGAGCTGAGTGGCCTTGCGTGTGAGCACCCCAACCTCTTAGACTTGCATCTGTGGTCAGGGTTGTTCTTTCCGGATCTGAGAGGGGCATCCCTGGGGAGAATCTGCTGTGGTGAGTTCACCACACTAGGGACTTCTTGAGGAGTGGTGTCACCTGGATTGATGGGTTCTGTCCTTGAGTCAGAGCATCTTGCCACGGACGAAGGAACCGTTGAAGGGGTCTGGAGTGAAGTCTTGCCCATTGAACGATGCCTAGGCAGGAGGTCATGGCCCTGAGGAGGCTTGCCAGTGTCTTGAGTCTGGACCAGGGCTTCTCCACTATCTGCTGGATGAGGATCAATAGCTTAAGACGACGTGGTTCCGAGAGGAACAGTCTGCTCTGCTTGGTGTCCAGGATAACCCCGAGGTGTTCCAGGGTCTGCGAGGGAGTAAGATGACACTTTTTGCGATTGATGATGAATCCGTGGTCCTGCAGACACTGTATGACGTGGTGTATGTCCCTGCGTGCCTGACTGCAGGATGATGATCTGACCAGGATGTCGTCCAAATAGGGATGGATCTTTATTCCCTCCATCCTCAGAATCGCTACCAGAGTGACCAGCACCTTTGTGAAGGTTCTCGGAGAGGTTGCTAGGCCGAAGGGCAGCGTCCTGTACTGCCAATGTTGCCCTGCATAACAGAAGCGGAACCACTGGCGGTGGTTCTGGTAGATCGGGACATGAAGATAGGCCTCCTTCAAGTCGAGCGCCGTCAGCCATTCATCCTGCACGATCGCTGTTCTGATAGACTGCAGAGTTTCCATCCTGAACCTCTGAATTTTGAGGGCACGATTCAGTCTCTTTAGATCTAAGATAGCCCTCCATTTGTTTAGCTTCTTTGGGACTAGGAAAATGGTGGAATAGTCCCTGTCCTTGTTCGTGAAGAGGCACCTCTTCTATTGCCCCGATGGTCTGGAGCCTGACGATTTCCGCTTGTATGGCTTGTTGTTTGACCAGATCCCTGGGAACGGCTGATGAGCAGAAGTATCGCAGGGGAGGGGCGGGGGGGAGTGCTTTAGCTCTAATACATACCCCCTTTGTATCATCTGAATAACCCACAAATCTGTGGTGCTGTTTGCCCACTTTGAGGCGAACAGCTGAAGTCTGCCCCCTAGGTTGAGCTGGTCTAGAGGGCAGGGCTGTGCAGTCAGGCGTCCTGTTTAGGTCTCCCCGCGCCCTGTCGTTGCTTGTTCTTGTTGTCGGCGCCCCGCTGCTTCTGCCATCTTGGTTTGTAGGGTTGTTGATTCCCCCCTATGGGGAAAAAAGGGTCGCCTGTTGTTCCCCGCTTGGGTGTAGGATGTGTTGCTGGGACGAAAATTCTGCTTGGGGACCCCCACGCTCTGTAAGGTCTGTTTCTTTGACTTGTCCGCCGCATCAGTCAGTACCTTATCAAGGCATACGCCGAACAGCTTACGCCCCTGGAACGGGCCACCTACCAAAGCGTTCTTGGCGGTGTTGTCTCCTCTCCACGATCTCAGCCACAGGCGACGCCTGGCTGCTACATTGGAAGCAGCCACCTTTGCAGCCCAGCGTAGCATGTCGGTGGATGCATCAGCCATGAAGGAGTACGCTAGCTGAATCCGCGTGGAGAGAACTCTGGTCATTTTATCCGAAATGCTCGGGTCAGAAGCTCTCTTGATCCACACCATTAACGCTCTGGAGAAGTACGACGATACCGTGGCCATCTTCATCACTGCTGAGATCTCATCAAAGGTCCTCCGAAGGTTGCAATCTATTGCTTTGTCCGTCGGGTCCCTGAGGAAGCAGTCCCCCCCCCCCCGTCGGAAAAACGGAGCTCCTAGCTGAAGATGCTGCCGTCACATCCACCTTTGGAGTTGAGAAAAAGGCGTTCTTTTTTCTGTTAAAAGAGTAGAGAGAGAGCTGAGACCTGGTCATCTTGGAAGGTCTGTTGGGGTTCTGCCACTCCTTGCAGATAATTCTTTCGTAGGCTTTATCCAGCAGGAGCCCCTTGTCTCGGCCCCTCGCTCTGGGGAGGTAACCCCTTGCCTCCTCTTCCTCCTCGGAAAAGGATGAAGCTTCCTTTTCTTTTTTCTGCTTTAAATGGAGGGCTTTGGTGAACTGGTCATAAATCAGATCACGGTACTTGCAGGGGAATTGCCTATCTGGGTCTAGACAGGGTTCTATGCTCGCCTCTCCTGATTCTTCCTTGTCAGCCGCCTCCTCCTCGCTGACAATTTCCCCTTCTGAGGCCCCCCCTTCTTCCTCCACAGCCTCTGTAAGAGCAGCGTCCCTGCCCTGCTTGGTTCTGCTCCACCGACCCGGGCTGTCGTCCTCCTCAGAGTCTAGGCTGGAGAAAAGGTCCTCCTGCTCCTCCTCAGATGAGACCGGGGAGTCAATCAGATTGGAGGATCTGCGGGACTTCTTGGGAAGAGGCTGTTTGCCCTTAGCTGCCCCTCTGCATCCACCCTTGTAAGGTCTGGGGCCTCTAGTTCTAGGGGGGGGGGGAACCTCTTTCTTTTGAGCTCCAAGAGGATTTCTCTTAGGAACTCCGTGTGAGGATCCTGCCCTGCTAGCGGGGCTAGGTCTGTGGAAGCTACCAAGGGCCCTGCAGAGGGGGGATGGTCTGAACTCACTGCTCGGGGCTGCTCGGATGAGACCCCTGAGTCTGCAGTAGCGGCTCTCCTTTTCGCCGGCATTTTCCTCTGGTCCTGGGGCTCCCTCATGCGCGAGGCTGTCCCCAACAGCAGGAAAGGCTACAACTCGGCCTCTGCCAGCAGCACTAGAGGCGAGATTGGAGGACAGCAGGGAAGGCTTCAGCTCGGCCTCTGCCCGCAGCGCTAGAAGCGAGAATTGATGAGATAGGCCCGCTGGTGCCGCGGGAGACCCCCGAGAATTCCCTCACGGCTAAACTTCCCCTGGGTCTGATCACTAACAGCGGGGAAAAGGTGCGCGCAGCGAGACTCTCCTAAGACTTCCCTCGCACTGAGCGCGGCCAAACTGCCTGTGAGACGCGTTCCTGATTGGAAGCGGGAAAAAAGTCCGCCAAACTCGCCCTAGGCCGCCGGCGGAAGTTGTCCTGCGTCGCAGGGAATGAGAGGAGCCTTCTGCCAGCAGGAGGGAGACTCCGCCCCAGAACTAGGCTATGGGCCCGGGCTCTTTTCCTCACAGGCTCCCGCAACTGAGCCGGGTGTAACAGCGGAGGGGCAAATGGTCCCGAAGGGGGAAAAACCACTGCTCCCTGGCCGCTCCGGGGATGCAAGTCCCCGCGCCCCTTCTGAGCTCCCCGATCCCCTGCATGAGAGGGAGGGTGGAGCGGGGGGTTAAGAGGCTGCAGACAGGTCCCGATGGGGGCAGCTGCTGCGTACCAGACCAATGAGTATCGCTGTTCCGGAAAGGGGGGAAGTACCCGCACGAGGCCCCACACCCTTGAGAACCGGGTGGGTGAACAGGGTGGAGAATTTCTCTCCCCCTGGCACCGGGCCCGTTCCTCCGCCGAAAGAGTGTACAATCCTGATAAAAAAAGGAAAAACCTGTGCCTATCCTCTTCCAGCACGCTTGCCTGCTTCCTCACTGCACCAAGGCAGACAAACAACTGGGGAGCTGAGGATAGATCCCTCCTAGTAGGCTCCTCAAAATTGGATGTCTGCCTCCTACTGGCTCCCGGCGGGATCTACCCTACTGTCCAGACTGGANCAGCTGCTGCGTACCAGACCAATGAGTATCGCTGTTCCGGAAAGGGGGGAAGTACCCGCACGAGGCCCCGCACCCTTGAGAACTGGGTGGGTGAACAGGGTGGAGAATTTCTCTCCCCCTGGCACCGGGCCCGTTCCTCCGCCGAAAGAGAGTACAATCCTGATAAAAAAGGAAAAAACTGTGCCTGTCCTCTTCCAGCACGCTTGCCTGCTTCCTCACTGCACCAAGGCAGACAAACAACTGGGGAGCTGAGGATAGATCCCTCCTAGTAGGCTCCTCAAAATTGGATGTCTGCCTCCTACTGGCTCCCGGCGGGATCTACCCTACTGTCCAGACTGGATGGCCAGGAGGATCCCCCGGGAGAAGAGGATGAATGGACAATAGGAAAGCAGCTCGAGGAACATGCAGAAACCGGTGGCTGAATATTTCAACCTTCCTGGTTACTTCAGCACTGAAAGTCATTTAAATGGGCTCTCCTTAAAATAACTTTGGAAGCCAACTTGAACATGAGGTAGCAGAATAAGAAATCATACAAAAACTGGACTACATTAACTTCAACCTTAACAGGGACTATAGTTTCATTTGACACAATATTGATTGTTTTCCCTGGTGCTAACTGACATTTCCCGCCTCCCACTCCCTGCATCTCGAGAGCCCCTTTTACATTTTTCATCCCACTAGACCTTGGATTTCTCTAAAGAAGCTATCCAGCTTTCCTAGCCCCCTCCCACCATTCGTCCTCCTCCTAGCCCTACCATCTTTCCTTATATATAAAATATACTCCACTCATTTTGCCAGCTCATTTCAAAACATCTGATGAAGTAGGTCGTCGTTTACTTTCATCAGTTTCTTAATGTGCTACTCAGCCTCTTTTTCTGCCTGACTCTAAACTAATGTAGCCAGTATCTCTATACAACAATCTAGTAGGATACAAAAACGGGCATCTATCACCCCTCCACTGAATTGAAATCAAGATGCTGATTTATAAAGCCATTTTGTTTTAATTAACTCCATCATAACATACAAAAAAGAAAAATGGGAATATGTTTTCTTACTTTTTTCTTATGGCTTATATTAAATTTAACTTAAAACCAACTGCTATAAGCATGTCTCTTGGGGTGGGAATGGTAGGTTAGGATCAGGGCCCCGATTCTTCCGCGAATTTTTTTTAAAAATTCCACGGGAGTCAGGGCTCAATTCTGCGCCTCGCCGCGATTTACCATGCGGGGTAAGCGGGGCAGGAGATTCCGCGGGGGGAGGGGAATTCCGCGGGAAATCTGCGAATCGCAGACCCGCGTTTCCCTCGGGGCCCTGGTTAGGATTAGGAGTTGTTTGCCACAGCAGCCTACTGGCTATAATGCACCAAACACAAGAGTATAGAAAGAGAGAGATCAGTGGTTGACCAAAAACAGCCCTTGGAGTCGGGAAAAAAGTCTATTTTATCATAGTGCTGTTGTGAAAAACATACCTGGTAATGTAAGGCAGATAAGACTGGCAATCAGTAATGTTACACACATGAAAACAATCAACAGAAATATCTGAAAGACAAAAAGGGAAGGTATATTAACAGAACACAGAGTTGTTTAATTGCAAGAACATCACTGCAGAGAACGCTGGGGATACACCCTCTCCAGAACTATGCTTTTGTAAGGTAACAAATCTGAACAACTGTCATAAATCAACTTGACCAGAAGGTTTTTTAGAGCAAAGTGAAAAACTAAACAGAAACAAGTCACCAGGGCCAGACAGTATTCACCCAAGAGTTCTGAAGGAACTCAAGTATGAAACCACAGAACTACTATTAATTTGTAATCTATTTCTAAAATGAGCTGCTGTTCCTGAAAATTGGAGGGAAGATAACACACCACCAGTTTTTTAAAAGGCTCCAGAGGTGACCCTGGAAACTACAGACAGGTGAGCTGATGTCAGTGCCATGCAAAATGGTGGAGACAGTTTTAAAGAACAGAATTATCAGACATATTGTTAAATATGGCATAATGGGGAAGAGCCAACACGGTTTTAGCAAAGGGAAGTTGTGCCTCACTAGTCTCTTGGAATTTTTTTGACGGTGTCAATAAGCATGTGGCTAAGGGTAATCCAGCTGATATAGTGTATCTGGATTTTCAGAAAGTGTTTGATAAGGTCCCTCAAAAGAGACTCTTGAGGAAACTAAGAAGTCATGGGATAGGAGGTAGTATCCTGTCATGGATCAATACCAGATTAAAAGGATAGGAAACAAAGGGTAGGACTAAGTGGTCAGTTTTCACAATGGAGACAAGTAAATGGCAGGATGCTCCAGGTTTCTACTGGGACCTGGGTTGTTTAATATATTCAATAATGATCTGGAAAAGGGGAATAAAGAGGGAGGTGATCAAATTTGCAGATGACAAAGTTATTAAAAATAGTTAGGACTGGGGCAGACCATGAGGAATTACAGGAGGATCTTATGTAAGACTAGGTGACTAGGCAACTAGATAGCAGATGAAATTCAATGCTGACAAATGCAAAGTGATGCACACAGGGAAAAATAATCCTAACTATCCATACACAAAGCTGGATTCTAAATTAGGGGTTACTACTCAGGAAAAGGATCTCTAAGTCACTCCCTCAGCTCAGTGTGCAGCAGCAGTCAAAAAGGGAAACAATATTTGGAATTATGTGGAAACGGATAGAGAACACAACAGAAAATATAATAATGCAGCTATATAAATCCAGGGTGCAACCACACCTTGAATATTGTGTGCAGTTCTGGTTAGCCCATCTCAAAAAAGATATAGAACAAGAAAAGGTACAGACTGAGAAGGGTGACAAAAATAATGAAGGCTATAGAACGAGTTCCGTATGAAGTGAGGCTTGTTAGGTTAAGGCTCTTCAGCTTAGAGAAGAGACAGGGGGGGTATATGCGTGGCATGGAGCAAGTGAATATAGTTATTCACCCTCCCAAATAGTACTGAAACTAGGGAACACTCCTGGCAGCAGATTTGAAAGAGAGAGTAGTTTTTAAAAGCCACACACAATTAACTTGTGGAATTCATTACCAGATGATGTGGTCGAGGCCAGTAGCACAGCTGGGATTAAAAAAGGATTGGGTAAGTTCCTGGAGATTAGGATCATTAATGGCAATTAGTCAAATAGGCTGGGGTCATAACCTCCAACTGTCCAGAGCTGGGAACGAACGGAAGGGACTGGATCACTCCATTATGATCTGTTGGATACTACTCCTAAGCAACTGAGAGTGACCATTGTCTGTGACCACCGGAGATGGATGTGTGACCTAGTAAGTCACTTCATAGGTTCTTATGTATTAAGAGATGCATTACCTAGAAAGCAATGACAAACAGAACTCCTATTTGTTATTTTCATTCAGACAAGTACAAAAGATTTGTGAAAAAAATAAAGTAAAAAGTAAGGGAATTGTCCATGGCATCCTTCTTGCATCTCTGGAATTTTAGAACGTTCCTATGGAAGATGGCAAAGCCTCAATATCTGAACCTACTTCATAAGGAAAATTTGGAGCTTACCTGGTGAATTTTCCTTCTTGTCTATGATGCAGGCAGGCAGTCCTATACTTTGATTGGCAGCCTGAACCCGGAGGAGCAGCCACCCTGGCTTTGCCTCCAAGAACTAAGACTGTCAGCGCTTAAGAACTATCATTAAAACTTATTCCAACTATACCAACCCTGGTGTTTCTCAGCTGTGGGCGACTGGATAAGGGTGAGTTGCCTGAAGTTGAATCCTGACAAGATGGAAGTGATAACTGTGGGAAAAGCCAGGGAAGTGATCATTGATGGGGTCCGTCCTCCCCAGGTATCTCAGGCCCGTAGTCTGGGGGTGTTCCTAGACCCACGGCTCCACATGGATGTCCAGGTGGCAGCTGTGGTCAAGGGCACATTTAGCCAATTACATCTGGTGCAACGGCTTAAGCCGTACGTTTCCAACACGACCCTGCCATGATCATCCATGCTTTTATTACCTTGAGATTAGACTACTGTAACACGCTCTATGTGGGGCTACCCCTGGTGACAGTCCGGAGACTGCAGCTGGTGCAGAATGTGGCGGCTCGTCTCCTTAGGGGGACAAGTTGTCCCGAGCACATTTAGGTAATTCAGCCTTGTAGCACCCCCTACTGTGTTTCATCACACAGGCTGCCTTCAACAGAGGATGCTGTTTACATACAATGCTGCTGTCTGGGGTTGCCAACTTTCAGGGAAATTAAACCCCTTGGGAAAGCACAGAATGTTTTCCTCTGAGTTGCTGAGCTGCCCTTGGGCAGGAGGGGCGGGAAGTAAGTTTTAAATAAATATTTATTTAAATAAATAAAATAAATACTCTACTTATGACACTGCACTCTGCATGATGGGAACATACCTCAGGAACATACCCATATTTTCCAGTCAGAGATTTCCAGAAGTGCCCAAAAGGTGAGCTACAAAGGATTCCAAGATGAAATGTGGCTGGGAACCACTCGCCTCCCAATGCATTCATATGAACACTACCTCTGGGCATTAATACCTCTTCAAGAGTAAGGACCACCCCCCACCCCCAGCTGCACTTGGGAGTTTATATTCTACATACAACCCCTTTTCTCCTCCCCAACTTCATAAGGGTACAAACAAATAGCCTTGAGGTAAGGTAAGGGCAGAAATCCCTGGGTGACGTCTATGGACAAAACCTGTAGTCAGGAACCCGTGTTACAGAATCTTCCATGATTGGTGGCAATGGGGAACATTGGTTCCTGCTGATAGTTAAAAAAAAAAAAAAAAAAAAAAAAAAAAGAGTATCCATGAGTTTTGTTGAGTATAAGTTTTTTTAAAATTTACCTACCCTGAGTGGGAATTTTAAAGGCCTACGATAAGGTTGGAAACCAACAGGTCCGCCTTGTTGAAGTATGGCTTGGTGGGCTGCATGAAGACCTTCTCCCACAACTGGAATTGCATTGTTATTGCGAGCATGCTGGTTATTAGGTGGCTGGTTCGCATTGTTTTCATTCTCCTCCTGGTCTCCAAGTAAGTAAGAATGGAGGTCCCTGAAACAAGAAGCAAAAAATTGTGTAATTTCCTCAGAATGTGTGTTAAAAGTGAGAACTTGCAAGCCTATAAAAAAAATAAACCTATAACCTAACCATGAGACAGCCATGTGTGTTTGTTTGATCAGGTTGACAGATCCTGAAATTTTAGGATCATTCTCAGATTACTGAAAAGAGGCATCTTAATAAAACAACAGTAATCGAAGTAGAGATACTTCTCATCTACTTTTCTTCCACGAAGTTTACCAGCTGAGATTATGGACCTCATCCAAGGTCTGCACGCCATGTGTGCATTGCACATGCACACTGCAGGTGTGCACATGGTGCATGCCTATGTGTTTAATAAAGTTTTCAAAATCTAGCTAGACATCCAGAACAAAATTATTAGACTGGATGCAGTTACACTACTAATATCAACGTAGAGAAACAAGTAAAGGTAACATGTTATTCTCTCCTCCCATTCTATATTATAAAGTAGGCAGGACTTTACTGAGTATGGCTGAAAGCAAATGGTCAGTAAAAACACAGAGAAAGTTTATCATTCCCACCCTCAAAGCTAACAAAGACAACTCAATTAACTAATACTGTTTCAAGTTTAAAAACTCAGTTTTGACAGAACACAACCACCAAAAAGCAGGATTCGCTTTTTAAAAAGTGAGTTTACCCTTTACTCGACTAAAAGATGGCTGATTATAGCTGCCCTTTTAGTGACTACAGTAGTAAAGGTTTTAAAACCACTACCACTGTTACACCTACTCCTTTGCTTTACGGCATACACACAATCTTCAAACACTTCCTGAAATTCTGATATGCTTATTTAATCAAATATTGCTTAACATTCCAATTAGGGTATTGGGGAAAAAAAGACCAAGACCTCTGACACATTAAGAAAATTAGAATTTCATGAATAATTTAACTGATGTTGTTTACACTTACAGTAAGTACCCAGCAGTAACAGTCCATGCTCGAACAAGACCTTTCAACCACTGCCTTGTGTGTCCTTGTTCAAGCAAAGCTGGCAGGATCACCTGAAGCAAAAGCAACTCTAGGGAAAGTTCGCTCACAGGAGCATCACTACAGAAATGAAATCCAGAGAACAGAGAAAGTGAAAATAGTCAATAGCAGCCACCTCTCCACTGACTTAACAGCAAAGTGAAATGTTATAGATATCCCACTACATTTTTATAACCAATTACTTGTCTTCCTATGGTTTTTTGAACACCAAAAGCAATATAGTACTTGTGAATGAACAACAAGTGGTATAAAAGAAAGGTATAAGACAGACCACACCTCCCACTATCAGACAGGGCCAGATTTAAAGTTTAGACCAATTTTTTCCATTTGTGGAAAAATTCTAGAGCCATGTGAGCAGCCAGATAGTTAAACTGGCTCGCACACTGTGAAAATGACAAACCTTCTACTCATCATAAAATAAAGATGATTTATCCTATCGTTGTGAAATTATGTAAGGAGGATAAACTGGAAGAGGGTTGGGCGCTGTCCAAATTTTTGACAGATTGACTGAGAACCAGCTGAATTACAGAACTTTGAATATTGTAGGCAGAACGGTTTTTTCCGTCTTTTGCAACCTTTTCTGCTGATATATAAAGGTTAGTTTTAAGTTATTCATTTCGACATGTAGAGGCATCAGAAAATTAAAGTGTGCATTGTAGTCCATTCCTGAGTTTAGGTTCTGAAAATCTGTTGTGAAGTTATGTTTTCAAGTTCCCGTTATCCAATGGAGAGAGTGAGAATTTTAAGTTTGTGTCAAGATGGCCGTGGATTACATGCATAAAAAACATGCGGATGCTTTACGTACTTGTCCCTCTATCCTCTCATAGAAAAGAGAATGGATATTGGTGTGTAGGCGAGGTTATTATATGTAAATGGTCCTGTAATCTCATATAGAGGGGACAATAGCTGTATGTGGACAGAGCCACAGGAGTCATTTTCAGTGATGCGTTGCTTTCTATTTGTCATTTTCCAGCACTTTCTATAATTTTACACCACTCAGACAGCATATAAACCATAGCGTTAGCAGTTCTCTAACTCCTTTCATTTTGCATTACAGCAATGACAGATTGATTAGATTTAGTGTGGTGCTCGGGAACTGGATTGTGGGGAATTGGGGGGGTGGGGGGGTTCATGACTGTGGTGGGCAGGAAGGGTGGAAGAAGCAAGTCTCCCAAGTCTGGGATTACTTCATTCAACCCCCCAAAATGGCCACGGAGATGCATGGTGCACCTGCTGTGTTGCACTGGTGCATGGGGGACTGATCACAGCACTACTGCCCTGTGCTACCGTATAGCGCGACCATATAGCGCATGCTCATGGCATGGAGCTGGGCAGCACAAAGGCAGGGTGCTTGGAGACCAGTCCCAGCAGCCAAAACCCATTCCTCCACAGCCTGGTCTAGGAACAGCACCATCCTCTGTCCCATGCCCTAACATAGTCCCAAGAGAAAATCTGGGTTGCACGGGAGGAACTGGATGGGCTGCACGCAGAATATGATGGGCTCGTCAGACAGTGGCAAGAACTGTCAAACGAAGTATGCTGTATGTGCAGCTACTATTCCCTCTTCCAGGGCCACAAGGGAGGCCTACCAGGCTTCCCTAGTGGAGCACAGGTGGCTAATCTGCACCACAGCCGAGGCTTCTGGCCTTTAGGGTGTACCCACTCCCCCAACCTCCCACGACTATCACCTCATACAGTTCTGCCAAGTAAGCAAGAAGATGGTGTTTGAACCTCCCCCATATTTAACAGTTATATTTTATAATTTAATCTTATTTATATTAACTGGGTTACAGGTTAGATAAGGTAAAAAATTTGTATAGTAAAAAAATTAAAGAATTTAAAAAACCCATATATAAAGAAAATAAATCTTCCCTCATAGGCCGATACCTTGCCATGGCTGTGGGAGTTTACGACCGCCTTAAGCTTTTCACAGGAACGTTAGAGGTCAGACCAAAGTCAGTATTTTTTTCCACCCCAGACTCAGTAAATGCAACTTCAAAGTCCGTTTTTTTTTCCACCCGACTCAGTAAATGCAACTTTAATTTGTAATAAGTGGTGTATGTGTACGAAGCTATAGTTGTGGACAGCAGTATGTGGACAGCACCGCAGGAGATAGAAGTTAAAGGCAGTGGACGGGGAGGAGCAATGTGCCCAAAGAATGGAAGTGAAAAAGGTGGGGGGACTGGCCAAGAGAGTCAGCTAGGAGAGGCTCGTGCAGCGTATTTTTTGTTTGTTTGTGATGTTAGAGAGAGGAGGTATACACGTAGTCTAGAAATAATAGTGCAATGTACGTTTTTTATTATTTATTTATTTTATTGTACATAGTACAAAAAATTAGTTTACAACTGAACTATAATGCAGCTTTACATATACATATTGTTTATATATTCCATTTAAATTGTATCTTCAACTAATGAAGTTTACATTTCATCTTAAATGATCATTATTAGATCTGTCTCTATTTTGTACCCACCCCCTTTCCCTGTCACTGAGAGAGAAAAAAGAAAACTTTAAACAGAACTGCTAGCACTTTACAGTTCTTTCCCAGAAATTCATTTTCATCATATACTTTTTACATGTAAGTATGGGTTTTCCCCCTGAATATCACATTTATGTTGTAGCTTTTTTCCCTATAGGAGACCATTTTACATAGAAATCATTGTATTTCTCATGTAGTTCCGCTGTCAGTTTTTCCATGGACATGACAAACCACATGCATTGTATTCACATTGTTTCATCTAGCTGCACTCCGTTTTTCCAGTTGTGCATCAGTACATTTATTGCCGCTGGGAAAATTGCTTCACAGGTATCCTTAAGTGGAATTTTTGGATCTATTCCCAAAATTGCTATTTCTGGGGCAAAAGGTACCGTCAGCCCTGTTATTTTTTTCCATATTTCTCCATATTGTCATCCAGTATTTTTGGACACTGCCAAGCACAGTGTAATAATGTACCCTTCTCTCCACAGCCATTCCAGCACTGAGGTCCTTCAACTTTATTGAATTTACCCAATCTAGAGGGTGTTAAATAAAATCTCATTGCTACTTTAATTTGTGTTTCACGTATTTTTAATTATTTGGAGCTTTTATGCATTCTGAGCAGAACGTACATGTGTTCCTCTGTCCATTCTATATTTAAGTCTTTGGACCATTTATCCAGATATTTAGCTTTGTTCTTGTACCAGGTTGCTATCAGGCTCTTATATAATGAAGATATGGTCCCTTTGTATACTGGTGCATTTACAAGGGCTGCTTCCAGTTTGGATATTGGTCGCATAACTGCTTTTTTGGTGGCTACATTATTAACTAACTATACTGTTTATTTGATGGAATTCCAAAAAGTTTATTTTAGTTTGCAGTAGCCTTTCAAACTCTTCAATAGACTTAAATGTCATTAGCATATAGCTGGGATATTGTTGTTGTTCCCTTTTCCTGTAGTTTGTTTCTCAAATTGTGTGCTATGTTCAATTTTTTGGTGTGCACGTTTTCTATTAGACCATATGGAGTTAATGTCCCCTTACCTCTAGCCTTGCGCTTATGTTGTTTCCAGGTGGTCAGTGCTATATTGGCGAAGGGATGCTCTTTCATTCGTACTGTATATTACCTATGTTTAGGTTCTAGAATAAGAGTCTTGAAGTCCGTTATGTTTAGCATACTTTTTTCTAATCCTACCCATTGCACATCAATGCTACCATGGAACCATAATTTTACTCCTCTAAGGACTGCAGCATGATGGTAAAAGTGGATGTGAGGGTAATTTAGTCCCCCACTGTCATTCCACAGGGTTGCTTTGCTAATTCTAGGTTGCTTTCCTCTCCAGATGAAAGCAAATGCCATCCTATTTACTTTATTAATGAAACTTACTGGGATATCTATTGGGATAGCTGTCATAATATATAAAATCTTTGGCAGAACCATCATTTTGAATAAATTTAATCGTCCTAACCAAGAGCACACCAGTCTTCCCCAGGTTTCGATTTCTGTGGTAGCTTTTTAATATAGGAAGATAATTATAGCCAAAGAGTCTAGTTTTGCAGGTAGCCAAATGTCCAAGTATTTAAAATTATCCTCCTCTATTTGGAAAGGTACTAGGAGATTTCTTTTTTCAGAGGGATCTGTGGCATATAATATGGCTGATTTTTGATAATTTTATATCCTGAAATTATGCTGAAATCATATTAGTTGTAGAGGTTGGGGGACAGTTACTGGGATCAGTTATATAAACGTAACATCCACCTATAACGATATCTTTTACTGCGTTGGTCCCACTTGTACCCTTTTTATTTTATCATCTTCCCTTATAGCTATGGCTAATGTTTTCAGTACTAAATTTAAGAGTAACAGAGATAATGGACATCCTTGTCTGGAACCTCTTTGCAATTAAAATTGTTTTGTTAATGTTCCATTAATCATAATTTGTAAGGTAGGTTTTTTGTAAATTGTGTTAACCCATTTTAAGTTATCCCCAAACTGCATTGCTTTTAGAATTTCAATAAAACATTTCTTTTCAACTCGATCAAATGCTTTCTCCGCATCCATAGATATTAAGGATGCGAGTTTATTCTTCTGTATATAATGCATTAAATTGACAGTCTCACATTATCGGGTCGCATTCTATATGGGATAAATTCGATCTGATCTGAATGTATTACCGCCCTTACAATGTTGGCTAAGCGTTCTGCAAGATTTTTTGTATATATTTTATAATCTGCGTTTAGTAACGAGATAGGGCGATAGCTAGAACAATCTTCTGGATCTTTACTGTTTTTTTGGCATAATGTGATAATGGCTGCATTGAAGGATGGTGGCATTTTACCTTTTTTATTATAAGATTTAACGTATATGTTAATGGCCTAATTAATTTGCTCTTAAATATTTTGTAGTATTCTACAGGAAATCTGTCAGGTACGCAGGCTTTGCGACTTGCCAGTTTACTAATAGCCTCTTTAACTTCAGTTGTTTCTATGGGGGCATCCAGGTATACTATCTGTGCTGTATTAAGTTCTGGGACTTGAATTTTTGACCAAAATTTTTGTATTTTATCTTGGGTTGGGTTATCTGATGTGTATAATTTTTGAAAATGGTTGGTAAAAATCAATTGATTTTCCTTTTGTTGGCAAGTCTTTTTTTCCATCCGGATGTTTTATTGTGGATATGCAGGCTTTATTATTATTTTTAAGCATGTACTAGTCTCGCTAAAGCTCTATCGGCTTTGTTATTTTTGTTGAAATAGTAACTTATTTTTCTCAATTGTAACAGTTTGTTTGGTTTCCAGAGCATTAATTTCCCCTTTTATACCTAAAATTTGTTTAACTCTATCCCCTACAGGATCTGTTTTTTGTAGCATTTCAAGTTTTTGTGGCTGTTGGTACAGTTCACATCTGGCTAATCTCTTATTTTTGTATAACATAGCCAACAGAGAAATAAGTCTGCCACGCATCACAGCATTACTTGCCTCCCAGACAGTTATTGGGGATACGTCAGGCGTTATAGTGATTTCAAAATATTGTTTTATTTGTTAATACTTTTGCACACCACTTGATCCCTTAATATTTTCTGTCTAGCATCCAGGTTCTACTATTTGCATTGCTTAGGGGTGTGTGTGTGTGTGTGTGTGTGTCTATCCCCTATCACAAATATTGTTTTTACTGCATAATGATCTGATATTTTTATTTTATTTTTATTTATTTATTCAAAACTTATATCCCACCCCTCCTGCCCAAAGGCAGCTCGGGGCAGCAAACAACATGCACAAAAACATTCAACAATAAAACATTTTAAAATAAATCTACACATTTTTAAAACAAATAATAAAAACACACCCTCCCTCCCAAACCCCACCTCCCCCACTCTACCCCGCCAAAAGCCTGGCGGAACAGCCAGGTCTTACACAAACGTCAAAATGACAGGAGGGTGGGGGCCAACCGAGCCTCCTCCGGGAGTGAATTCCACAGCACAGGGGCAGCCACTGAAAAAGATCTCACATCAGTGGCCACCCTTCTCGCCTGGGGAACCTCCAAAAAGGCCCCCACGGATGATCTCAGGGGTTGCACGGACACATGGGGAGTGAGGCGATCCCGCAGATAGGTAGGGCGCAGGCTGTGAAGGGCTTTGAAGGTCAAAACCAGCACCTTGAACCTAGCCCAGTGCTTTATAGGCAGCCAGTGCAGAGCCCGGAGCACAGGTGTCATGTACTCCCTGTGGCCCATCCCAGTAAGGAGACGGGCTGCGGCATTCTGTCATGTATTTCCTATTATAAGCATATATTTTTTGGCCATCTGTGTTCCCAATGTATTGATTTTCAGTTTCTATATGTTAACTTTCTATTTCAATGTATTGGATTTGTGTTTTGCAGTATTGATATCTAAAATCAACTTCTGTGATTAGCTTGGTTCAGGCTGAAGCTTCTTCAGCTACATTCCAATGAGCTTTTTTCTAAACTTCCCAAATGAACTTTCACCATATCCAAGGAAACAGAGTCAAATGGCTAGGAGTTAGAGGTCAGATCAAAGGGCCTCTTCTTGCCAGTCGAGGTGTCTGGAACCTTATCAGTTTGTGTGTCTAAATGACGAATGATCCGGTCATAAACATCTCCAAACTGAGAAGGAAGATTTAAGTTAGCTTTTTCTAGCTAACATAACTATTTAATTAATAGTTAAAACAACCTTGACGCTATGATTGAGTCTCTCTAATCTGACAATTATTCTTGATAGAAACATGAGGTTTGTTCAAACCTTGAAGGAAGTCTAACACTATTTGGTTTCTTTAAGAGAGCCAATTAGAATCCAGTGTATTTCCTTGCTAACTGACGTCAATGCGTCACTGTTCAGGAATGTGAGCCTCCTAGGAGGCAAGCTTAAGAAGAGAGACACAGCCTGGCTTTTTTCAGACTGAGATTACACACCTCATGTTGAGAGTTTCTTTCTCACCAACATCTTGGCAGACAAAGGGAAGAACTGGGAAGAATGTAAAGTATTACTTTTGATATCTTTGAGCCAATGAATTGAGCATATGTTAAGCTTTTAGAAGCTTTTCTCTTAAAATAGAGATGTTTTAAGATCGTGTAATTTTGACTGGCTATCCATGCTATTCTATGTAACTACTGATGTTCTCTATTTATATTTAAGTAAACTACGCTCATATTTTTAATACATTTTAAAATCTCATGTTCCATTTATTTATAAATATATTGTCATTTTACAATACTTGCTTTGCTAGCCTGGTCTCAAAGTAAAGTGTAAACTCATTTTATACAATTAGGAGAAAAAGTCCCAATCCAGTATGATTAGTTCAGCTGGAAAACTTAGCCTTCTTTCCTTTTGTTAAAAAGAGAACGCAACGCGACAATTTTGCACCAGCTGCAGCCTCCGAATCAGCTTCTCGGGCAGCCCCACGTAGAGTGCATTGCAGTAATCCAGCCTCGAGGTGATGGAAGGCATGGATGACAGTGGTGAGGTCAGAGTCAGAGATATGGCTGAAGCCACCGGACAAGATGTAACTGCCGAAACGCACTCCCTCCACGGCCACAACCTGAGATTCCAGGCTGAGACGTGAATCGAGGAGCACACCCAAACTCCGTACCTGCGGGACCATGGGAGGGCAATATCCCCTGATATCATACAGGGGATTGTTCTGTGATTGACAGCAATTTTGAATGTTATTTTTATGCGTCAGGCAGTAGTTTATTCTAGAGTAGGAATCATTAGGTATAGAATAGAATGTGTAGCCACGAATTGTGGGATTTAAAAACCTCCATATATCAATAACATGTTGGGTGAGTAGTGCAGTAATTTTTTGTTCAGTGTATTTTCTTTTGTTCTGTGTACCAGAACTGTCTAATTCTGTACTTGTGCTATTAAGACCTCCTTGAATTATTAATTTCCCTTCTGTATTATGATAATTTATATATTTAGTTAAATGGATTTGATTTTCATTGGGGAGTATATATTTACTAAGGTCACCTTTCCTTTGTTAAGTATTCCTTTAATCAACAAGAATCTTCCCTCATCTTTTAGTGTTACTACTCCAGCTTTTTTTTTTTTGCTGCACAGGCAGCATGGATTTCAGTACACATTTTATTTTTAAGCCTACGTACTTCCCTGTACAACAGATGGGTTTCTTGTAGAAGCCGTATTTCTGCCTTCTGTTCCATTAGGAGAGAGAACAACCTTCTGCATTTTATTGGACTATTTAGTCCTTTGACATTCAGGGTAACTGTGGTTGTTTTAACCATGTTTATCTTTTCCCATATTTTCTGGGAAAGTTTACATGACTGCAATACTTTGGTTCCATTTATAACTAAATAAAAATAAAATCTCACAGCGACCCCACCCTGTCACACAATGCTCATAAGCGATGTTCCGCCTATTAAATCTATTCCTAATTCATATCTCAGAGAGGGGTCTCTCTTTTTGCTACCCTCTTTGAGGGTAGCGTTGAACTCCTGCTCGCATCTATTCTCCTATTTTAAACAAATATATTATATGGTAAGCCTCAGACTTTCACCTTCAGAAAGATAAAGGCCGAAGCCTCCACACGACCATTCTGCAACCTTCAGAAAGATGAAGGCCGCAGCCTCCTCACTGTTGATCATCTGATTTCAGAAAGATAAAGGCCGCAGCCTCCATTTTAGTAGGCCTCTGGTTTCAGAAAGATAAATGCTGCAGCCTCCACAATTACATCTCTATAATACTTAACCCTATAGCCATTTAACTCTATAGAAACAACAATAATCCCTTCTCTGATTTTATTCTCTTATTTTATTTTTACCAATGATGGAAAGGTCATCCACTCCTCACTGTTCTTTATCCTGTCATGTGCCAATGTTTTAGTTCACCAATATTTTACTATTGGTATTTACGTCAAGTATATTCCAAAGCATCTAAGTGCTGTATTTACTGCTATTTAATTTAATATGTTTTATGTGAACCCTCCCCTCTGGTGACCTTTTCTTTCACTACATCCTTTTATTTAGCAATATGCCCCTACTTATCTCATCTTATATTTTTTTAGTGTAACTTCACATTACTTAACTCTTTATAGTCTATACATAACTTTAAGAATTCTTACTTAATATAGTTATCTAACTAAAACAAGACAGACACCTAACAACAACAACAACTCAGGCAGTACTATCTAGCTCACTGGAGCATTTTTATTCCCCCCCCCCCCTTTCCTCTCTGTGGTGACCTGTTGAGAGATCATTTTGTTTACGTAACAGGTGTGACTTCATCCTGAGATTGTTCACATAACAGAGTTGACTTTATCCTGAGGTTGCTGTTAATTTGTCCCACTGAAGCCTTATTCATCAGTCATTAAGCTCAGATCTTGGTTGTAGGTCTCTCAGGTTTGCTTGTAGGAAGATCTCTAGCTGCTCCGGATTCAAAAAGATTTGTTTCCTCCCTTCATGCAGCAAGAAGAGCTTGGATGGGTGTTCAATTATTGGTTTAAGTCCTTGTGCATAGAGGGGGCCTATATATTTATGCCATACTATACATTGGTTCCAAGTTTCAGCTGCCATGTCACTTAAGGTTTTTATTTTCCTGCCTTGGAACTCCAGGCCACCCAAGGATCTAGCAAGGCTCAAGATCTGCTCTTTTTCATTAAATTTATACAGTCACAATTATGGCTGAGTCAGGCACCTGCTGCTGATCTAGGTCTGAGGGACCTATGTGCCCTCTCTCTCTCAGCCACGTGGAGCTGCACCTCCTCCAGGAACAACTGCTGGAGCACAGTATGAATAAATGCCCAGACATTTTGTCCCTCTGCCCCTTCTTTTATGCCTAAGAACTGGAGTTTTTTTCTTCTTCCTTTGTTCTCTTTGTGTGCATTTATCCGCTAATTCTTGTACTCTTATTTAAATGCAGTAATTTAGAGTCCATTTCTAATTCTCTCTGCTCTGTTTACCTTATGCTCTTCAGTATTATCCATGCGGCTCACCAGATTCTCAACCTTTTTATTTACTGCATCTAAAGTAGAATGCACCTTCCCAAACTCAAGAATCTTTTGTTCTTTAAGGTCTTGAAGTGTTTAATTACCTCACTTTCACTGTCCGCTCTTCCTCGCAGTGGTGAATTTGGCGTGCTTGCCGCCATTGCTGTTGTTTCTGCCAGAGCAGTCTCCAGGTTCTTTTGAGACCTGCTGTGATAATTATGCAGAGTTTGCCTATTAGTGTTGTCAGTCATCTTCTTTGCTCTTCTAGAATTGCCCATATAGTATTTTAAGGATGCTTTAGAAGCTTCAAAGCTGAATTCTGAGGCTTTAATCAGTTGCGAGAGCCTGCCTCAGGCACGTCTTACTCCACGTGCATGCTCAGATCTCCCTCATGTACGTATTTTGTACATACTTGCTAGGTACATTTTCCCCAAAGTGCATTTAAGGCAGCATGGTATCCTGTACTTATGTTGGTGTATGTATGTTTCCAGAGCAGCAGGAGAAAAGTTGTATGCGCAAAAGATTAATGCAAAATGAAGGAGATAGCCTATGTCTATGTTGCTGTACGTATATTGCTGCAACAGTGGTAGAAAGTTGTACTTTCACTTTAGGTTTAATGAGAAGATTATGTCTGTGTTATGAGAAGTGTACGTGAACTTCAGTGATGCACTGAACTTGAGAGAATTTAGGCAAGATGATGTGCAAATGTTAAAATTATAGCACTGAGGAACACTATAGTACAGGTATAAGATGTTTTTATTATTCTTTATATAGATATTTATTGGGAGAGTTAACAACAGTATTAATATGTGGCCTTCGTTGACCATCTTCACTTGAAAAATTGACAGGGGAAATTGTACCATGCTGATTTTGTTAGATCTTTCAGCGGCCTTGAATACTGTTGAGCATGGGGAGTTCTTGACACGGCTGTGGAACCTGGCTGAGGCACATGTGACCACTGGAGTGGTTCCGCTCATTCCTGGTTGGGAGAACCCAGGGAGTGGTGACGGCTCGTTATCCCCTCAGGAAGTCCCTTGTGGGGTTCCGACAGGATTCCATCTTGTCCCCACTCTTGTTCAATGTGTATCTGAGGCCTCTGGGTTCAGAGATTTTGAGTGAGGTGCAATCAATATGCGGATGACACCCAGCTCTCTGTCATTTTCATCTGATCCAGGTCCTGCAGTCTCTGATTACCTGGTGGCCTAGCTCCTGTTGGGGACTGGATGCGGGAGAGCTGATTGAAGCTAAATCCAAACAAGACTGAGGTGATGATGGCTGGCTGATCTTCTGACTTGGAGGAGGTGGGAACTCCTGTCATTGATGGGGTCCGGCCTCCCTTGGTCACTCAGATTTGCAGCCTTGGGGTGCTCTTGGATCCACTGCTGTTCCTGGCTTGCCTGGTTGTGGCAGTGGCCAGGAATGCTTTTTACCAACTTCATCTAGTGAGAAGGCTGCAACCTTTTCTATCTGATTTGGATCTGGCCACCATTATCCATGTCTTTGTAACCTCATGGTTAGACTCTACAATGTGCTCTACCTGGGGCTACTCTTGAAGACTGTTTGAAAGCTGCAGTTGGTGCAGAATGTGGCAGCCTGCCTTCTGTCAGGGGAAGGTTGCCAGGAGCACATTACACCAGTGCTCCAGAGTCTGCACTGAAAGCCAAAGCTTTCCAGGCACAATTCAAGGTGCTGATTTTAACTTCTAAAACCTTCAACAGTTTGGGCCCCAGGTATCTGAAAGACTGCCTCTTCGCCTATGTCCTGTTGTGACCTTTGAGGTTGGCATATGGCACCCTCGTGCAAGTGCCAAGTGCCCATGAAGTTTATTTATTTTTATTTTATTTATTTCAAGGATTTATACCCCACCCCTCCTGCAAAGCAGCCCAGGGCGGCTTACAACAATAAAAACATAATAAAAACAGTTTAAAACATCCAATATGATAATATTAAAACAGGGCTAAAAAACAGATAAGATAATAAATAGTAGATAGGTGGGGGAGCTAAAAGTTGCTACAATGAGGGCGCACAGCAGGTCATTCTCGGTTGCTACCCCAAAATTATGGAACTCCTTCCTCCTGGAGGTCTGCCTGAGCCCAGAAGCCCCCATAATATCTGAGCAAGGAGGACCTTGCAGTCCCCAGCTTCAGTGTTGTCCCCAACCGGAAGAGGATCGGGGCTGAAAGACCAAGACAAAGTGTGGATTAATTAAGCCTAAGTTGTAAACAAGCACAATATGTGAGATGGTACAACATATTTACTGCTTACATGGTATGCAAATTAAGACAGAAGCCTTAAATTTCAATTTGCATGCTTTTTGGATCATGGTTGAATTTGTAAGAACCTTAAATCCTTTCCCAAACGGAAGACTCTTTGTTCCTTGAATAGTATTGTGTTACACTCTGCTTTATTAAATAGAAGTAGTACAATTTAACCATTAACAAGAATTAAGGGCATTCCTACTTTCCCAAGATATATTTAACTAAAGAAGTCCAACATTAACATAATAGCATGTTATTACAGAAGCCCAAGATAAATCTACTTTTCAGAAACAAAATCTTCGCTAATCTTTTATATTTGCATTTGGAACACTAGCACGAAGCATGCTACAGATCCTTAAGTTTTTATTACATGACTAATTTACAGTAAACAAATATTGTAGGTTATCAAACAGTCTCATGAAAGGTTTAGAATACTACAAAAAGCCATCTTCTAGGAAAAATAAAACATTTTGAAACAAACACTTACCTATAGAGCATCACGTTATATGGGAGAAAATTAGGCAGTAGATACTTAATAATCCGGATAGGAAGCCAAAGCATAAGCAGGACAATTGATCCAAAGACAATCTGCAACAAGGAAGTTAGAAATGTGTATCATATTTAACCATAGGAAGTTGGACATGTCCACTGTACGTTAGAGTCAAACAGACTCCAATTAAGCCATAATTTAAAAAAAACAGGGGGGTTAATTTGAAAAGGACAACAGCTGTCTAGAAAAAAAAAATCCCCCCCTGCTGGTCACAATGTTTGTTATAAATTGATATGATTTTGGCCCAACAAAGATACTAATTTCCTTGCTATAACTGAACTGGACCAGAAAGTGCCTCTCTGACACAAAGGTGCCAGGACATGCATTGAATATTGTAACTCACTCTTTTTGTAATGTAATCAAAAACATACATTAGATGTGTCAGCATGTAACCCTTGTGAATGTAACTTCTTGTGTAAGCTATTATGGTTTGAAACGAAGCAGAATCCTAGGAAGTAGATAAGATATTGCTGAGCACATGTAGTCATTTATTGATTTAAGAGCAATAGAAGGTAGAGAGTAAAAATGGTCATAATGGTCAGAGGGAAACAGATGATACTAAAGAGCAAGCAAAACCTCATGTTCCCAAAACAAATTGACAGCAGGAACATCGGGAAACAAAGGAAGGTCAGGACCTGATAAACAGAGTTGGCCTTATCAGATGCCTCTCAGAAGGATGTGGGCTAGCCCAGGGCTGAGGGGGGAGGCCCCCACCTCCGGAGGGAGGAGTGGACGAGACCTTACCCAAGGGCAGGGCCCCACACCACTGACGCAGAGGTAGACAGCCCCTTAACATGAATAAGCTATAAGGGAGACTTGTATATAAGGCCTGACTCTGGGTCAGTTCCTTGCCCTTCATGGTCCTCGATCGCTATCCCTTAGGGGAGCCGACGAGCTCGGTGATTGCCTCCTTTGGGACTCCTCTATCTAGGGAGTCCTACAACTGCATCATCTGGGCCCCCTGTCTTCTTCTGGAACCAGACCATTGGCCTCTGATCACGTAAGAATATGTGCTTTTGTATGTATTTTAAGTAGTTCAGAGTAAGGTGAGGGCATGTGTTGAATGCAAGTGTCTCTTTGGTAATTGGTATGCTAATTGTTCTGATATTATTGAATAAATACCTATTTGATTAAACAAAAGACTCATTACTAGAAAATAGAAGAGGAGTAATTCCCCACCCTCTCAACAGTAGTATTTCCACTAGATCTCGGGAATTGAAAGGGGCTCAACTTCACCAGGGTGCGGGAGAGTAGCTCCCCCTCCCTTTCCTGGATGGGGACCTGTCTCACCCAGGTACAGTAAAAGCAGCTGAAACCCTTTTGGGACCTGCTTCACCAGGTGCAGTAAATAGCAGCTGAAACCCCTCCCGAATAGGGACCCCTACCAAAGGACCTGCTTCACCGGGGTGCAGTAAAAACAGCTGAAACCCTCTTGGACAGGGATCTGCCTCACCCAGGGTGCAGAAAGACAAATGAACCCCTTTTATATTCTTATATGTTAACACTACCAACTACACAAACAGCAACTGAGTTTTCAACTGGGGTGCCAACTATTTACCAAGCAGTTAGCGATTCTATCTAACTATGTTTATATTCCGTGGAGATGGCTGCATGAAATTTTATATCTGCCTTTAGATAGCAACCTTACAGCAAAAAGCTCAATTTAATGTTTGTTGACGCTTATTGACAAAAGGGTCACATAGCAAGTAAATGGAGGAATCATTAGCACACTTTGTATTCCTCTGATGGCTCCATGAAGTTTTCTGATCTGCCTTTAGATAACCGCCTTACTGCAAACAGGTTTTAAATGTTAACCCTTACTGACCAAAAGGGTCACTTAGCAAGTAAATGGAGGGGTCCAAACGACCCCATATAGCCGATTAGTATTTTTCAAAATGAACTCTGCAAGCAGCTATGATGAAAAAGATCACAGTGTTGAAGGTTCACACCAGTAAGGTTACAACTCAACTCAATTTATGTTTGTAAAGTGGTTTTTTAGCTTGGGGTATAGTAGGCCCCCAAAAGCATTTGTAGAGATATTTTAATACAGCCAAAAATGTCCATGAAAACAGACAATGCTATATGTCTTTCTATTTACACTTCTTGTGAAAAAGGAAAGAACAGCTTCTGGGTTAAGCATTTAAAGAAATAATAAGCATTTGTTTATTTTTAACAGCATTTTTGGGGATCTATATTACCCCCCCTCACCCTAGGTGCATAGTACCTTCAGTTTCCCATGCACGTCAACTGGGGTCAAACTGACCCCAAGCAGTGTTAGAATCAAAACCTTAATTAAAAAACTACAAGGGGGGAGGGGGCATGAACCATCATAGGGCAACTGAGCCCATTATGGTTGACAAAGTCATGGAGTGGTAGAAATTTGCTAAAGAAGTTTTATTAACTCTTTTGTACCCTTCTTGGGTCAGTTAGACCCCACCTATAGGCCTAGGGTTAATAAATCCTGCACTGAGCTTTAAGTAAGTTGTTTGGGCAGCAGAACTTGCCAGAATTAAACTCTGGAATGAGCCCTGAAAAAAGTTTCCAATAGAAGTTGGTACCCCAGAATAACAGGTGAAGGCAGATATTGGCCATTTCAGGTTAGAAAATGAAGGATCACAAAAAACTGGGTGGTTTATTTGGCTTTTATTAATGACTTTCCTCTTCTGCCTTATGTGCTGGTCAGAAGATCACAAGAATTCCTGCCTTGTATTCAAGTGTAGAGGCACAGGGTGGTCCAGCAGTTGGGGAAACAGCTGGAAAATGAAGGTTACTTACCAGTAACCAAGTTCTTCGAGAGAGCTCCGCATATTCTTTCACGTGGATCCATCCCTGCTCTGCAGGTGGCCATCGGAAGCCCCATTACATTAGCAGTCTCTAGGCAGACTGTTTAGAACAGTCTAGAAGGAAGGTGCCCACCTCGCCCGCCTCCTACACAGACTTTTGATCTTGCAAGAGGATGGGGAAAATAAAAGGGGGAGACAGAGCTTTTCCAACCCCATCCTGGAGACAAAGGAGATGTCAGGCACAGCAGGAAGTTCTCCAAACTAAGGGAAAAGATGAGCAGGTTGTGAGAATATACAGAGCTCTTTCAAAGAACTCTTACTGGTAAGTAATCTTTCTTCCTTCCCTTGAGGAGCTCTGCAATTCTCAGATGTGGTGAAAGCCAGTGTGGTGGAATGGCTAATTGTGCTGTACTTGGACCAGGAGGTAGAGGGGGACCTTACCTTAGCCAGAAACTCACTGGGTGACTTTGGGCAGTCACAATATTCTCTCAGCCTACCCTACCTTACAGGGTTGTTGTGGGGATTAAAAGTTGTGTAATAAGTAAAGCACTCTGAGCGCCACGGCAGGGGGTGTGTGCTACCACCAGTGGTAGCAGTATGTAAGAAAGTATAAAGCAGTCACACAATTTGGCAGGGGGGTGAGAAGAATTACTATGCAAACAATGAGAAAACAGCTGTACAACACAATGAATCTGACCGGGAGACTAAGTTCGTCGAGTAGTTCTTGGTAAACGTGTGGTCTGAAAACCACATTGCAGCTTTGCCGATGTCCAAAAATCGGTATGTGTCAGAAATTAGCAACAGTTGTGGTTGCTACTCAGAACAAATATGCCTTTAAAGCCTTGCAGAGGTTCTTTCTTGGCTATAGTGTAACCCATGTGGCTACGCTGCAGGATCCACTTAAAGAGTGTTTGGAATGAGGCTCAATCCCCTAAGCATTGCCTACCATACAACACAAAAAGAGTCACTAGTCCAATTTTTTTCTTGCGGTTCAGATAAAATGAAAACACACTTCTAAAGTCCAAGGTGTGACGAGTCGCCTCTGCAGCAGAAGAATGAAGCCTGCAGAAAAGACTGGTAGAGATATATTCTGATTAAGGTGAAATGGTGACACTACCCTGGGAACAAAGGCAGGGTCTGTTCTAAGGTACGCATTATCCTTGTGAAAAGTAGTATATGGAGGGGAAGCCCTGAGAGCGGCCAGCTCACTGACTCTTCTGGCTAAGAGCTACCAGTAAGACTGCCTTTAACAAGCTGTTGTAACAAACACGTCACCATCAGTTCAGAAGGAGGGCCACCCATGAGTACAGCAAGCAAACGGTTTTTTCCACTGGGGTATGGCACTCACTACTTTGGGGTGGGGGGAGGGAAGAAAGGAAGACCTTTCCTAGATGATTTCACCACTGGGTGGAGGGGGAAAAACAGGCTTCCGGGCGGAGGATATTGCTACCAGATGGTAGGGATAATTTGGAGACTAAGATAAAAGATACAAGACCGGATGTCATTGATCGAGCAGCAATGTCCAGTCCTTTCTCCTCACATCACTTTGTGAACCTAAGCCACTTAGCTGAGTAGGACTGTCTGGTGGCAGGTTCTCTCACATTATCCGACTGCAACTGTTGGGAAGAGGCGGTAGCTCTGCCCCATATCCACCAGTTGGAAAGGCAGAGTGATTGAAGGTTTTGGTGGTGAACCTGACGAACACACACGCTCGTGCTATCAGGATTGAGGTCCATGTTGTCCCATCTGGCCTTGTAAATCATCTTGTGGAGGATGGGCAGTGGTGGGAAGGCATACCCGAGACTCCTGTTCCATTTCATTATGAAGGTGTTTCCCTGAGAAGCTGGGTTATGAGTTGTGACCTGCTCTACTGCAGAACAATGGGGCCTTTGAGTTGTGTGCTAAGACAAACAGATCGATGGTTGGATAGTGGCAATCCTCAAAAATGTCCTGGTTATTTACAGAAATGGTGACCTGTCATGCCAGTTTGTCCCTAAACTTGCAAGGCAGTTCACCTCTCCTGCCCTGTGGCTGGTGACTGGGTTGATGTGATCACCCATGCACCATATTCCCATGTCTTTTCCACTGCTAATGAGAGGGCCAATGACTTTTCTACTCCCTGACAGTTCAAGTAACACATTGTTGTTGTACTGTCTGTAACTATCTGCATCACCAAAGGACATATGGGAGCAAAGGCCTTGAGGGCGTAACGAATAGCCTGCATTTCCAGGAGGTTTATGTGCAACTCCTTCTCTTCTGATGACCAAAGCCTATGAGCTGCGAGCGATTGCATACGGGTCCCCCAATGCTGCAGAGATAAGTCTGCTGTGATGGGAGAGGTGGGTGATGGTGTCTTAAACCAGAGCATGCTGCAGCTTCATCCACCAGTTGAGGAGATGAAGAATCTCAGGTGGTATGGTTAATTTCACGCTCATGTGGCCTACATGAGGGGTGAAGATGCTCATGAGTCACTGCTACAGTGTTTGCATTTTCAATCTTGCTAGTTATACGACTTAAGTTGTGAAAGCAAACAGACACTGTAGTCTCAAAAGTGTCTTACAGGTCTCGATGGTTGCTTGTGCAGTCCTTTTACTGGCTTCTTGATGGTGTGGAACTGACGTTTTGTCAAGTAAGCTGTTCCCCGATTGGTGTCTAGGACAGTGCCAATGAATGTCAGTACCCTGGTAGGAATCAAGTGTGACTTGTCCCCGTTGACTACGAGATCCAGGTCTTCCAGAAGGACAATGGTAGTGTCTATGTCGACCAGCAATTTGGCTTCTGTGTCTACCAAGAGAAAAGTCGTCCAAGTACAGAAATACTCTCGTCACAGCATCACCTTGTCGGGGCCGCAGCTTTAAGGCGCCAGCCCGGAAATTACCTTGCGCTGGTTGTGCCGCCCAAAGCGTCCCTCCATCCACCCTCCTGTCCCATAACAGGACTGCCTTGTCGGGGCCGCGGCTTTAAGGAGCCGGCCCGGAAATCCCCTTGCACTGGTTGCGCTGCCCAAAGCATCTGTCCGTCCACCGCTCGTCCTCACTTTCAGGAATCAGGTTCTTCATATTAGCCTTCTGTGGTCTCCTTCAGCTCAGACAACAGAGATGCATCTCCTTCCATCTCCAGGCAGCAACTCTGATGCACTGCCTTCTGAGCTCGGCAACAACCGCAGCCATGCAGCTGGTGAAAGCTCGCAGTACAGATGCAAGGCTGAATGGGAGCATGCTGTATTGAATGGGAGCATGAAGTGTCCATCCACAATGAAGCAGAGATATTTACGGTGAGGCTGACATGGCAATGTAGAAGTAGGCATCTTTGAAGTTGAGGGAGGCCAGCCCCACGCCTTTCTGGAGTGCGGGAAGAATGGTGAATAAAGAAAACATCTTAAATTTCAGTTTCCAAGTGAATTTATTCTGACACTTCAAGTATAGATGGTATGAAGACCCCCCCCTCTTAGGTACAGCAAAAAAAACTGGAGTAGAAACCCCAGGGTGGTGTAGAAGAGAGTACCTTTTCAATAGCTCCTTAGACTGCAAGGTATTAACCTCCTCTAGCAGAGATGCCTTATGAAATGTGTCACTAAAGATGGACGGAGAAGGCGGATAGTTGAGAGGTAGCCTATTGAACTGGAGCGTGTAACCATGTTAGATTATTTCTCTGATCCACTGATCTGTGGTAATCTGCAACCAGGGTGAGAATTAGTGGTTGAGGCAGAGTCTAAAGATGTGGAAACCCAGACTCTTCCTTGACCTCAGGGTTGTTAACCTCACGGCCTAAACTGTGGGCCCAAAGATGAACTAGACTTTGTTCAGTTTCTTTGCTTAGATTTTGTGAAGTGCTTGTGGGGTTGGAAGTAGGTCTGTTGCAGGAATCTCCTTTGGTGGTATGACAAGGTAAAAGCCCTCTGCCTATAGGAACAGGAGGCCTGAGCAGAGCACCACCTCTTCTTTACACCTGTTTGACTCCCCCTGCCATCCGGAAAGTCTCCTATTCTCAAGAGGGTCTCATCTGGGGACTCGGCAAAAAACCCCTCCCCATCACCAGATCATTATGGCAGAAGCCATGCTACATATGGCGCAATCTGCAATATGCATAGATGATGTTAGCTGAAACTGCGCCAGTTGCATGCTCTCTCTGTGTAGCGCACTGCACAGGTCAGAGTTGGTAGCATTAGCATACCGAGTCCACAGTCAATGTTGGTATCCATACATGGCGGAAAGATGGCTCACTGCTCACAGTGTGAGGGTAGCTGACAAGAAGGCCTTTTGACTGAGAATGTCCAATCTCCTACCCTTCCTGTTTGAAGGGGACATTTGTAGTGTCCCAGATCTTGACCACTATGTTGATGAATTAGGGGTCAGATGCCTGAAAAACACTGATGCTCCCTCTTGCAGGATGTTATAGAGCATCAGCCAACTCAGCTGAAGAGGGTGTGTTCTATATTGTTGACCAGGGCTCCAGCAGCTCCTTGAAGATAGGTAGCAGGGTATGGCCTGACTCACCTCTGCCCAGGAACTCAAACACAGATCCTGTGGGCAATTTCTTCAAAACCCTCATAGGGACTTGAGGTATAGCAGATGTCAGTCTCTTTAGCATTGCCTGCATCCTCTGTTGTCAGCATAATATACGGGTCACAAACAAAATCACTGGTGGGGAGGACCCACAGTCTCATCTGAATCAGGTGGGAGAAGAGAATGAGGTGGAAGCATCTTTACCCGTGTCCTGATCTGACCGATGGGGCTGTCCTAGTGTTAGTGGGATCTTGCCGTATAGTGGCAGAGTCCTGCTGCCCCAGTAGCACTTGTAGAAAGGCTAAACCCAGAAGGCCCAGCGGCATCTGTGCTGACAGTACCAGTGGCTGCACCAATGGCACCTGCAACTGTGGTGCAAGCTGCCCTGGGGATGCAAGCACCCTTTGAGCCAGTGTTAAAACAGCAGAGATGGGTCCCAGAACTTGTGCAAGGACTTGGTCAACAAGATGAGTGTGCGGTCAAGCAGATGGAACATGGTGCTCATGGACTCAATGTTCACGAGAGCTTCCTCTAGGGGAACAGGGCTAGGAGCGGTGGTGCCATGATACATGGTGCCAATGCTGAGATGGACTCCTGCACCTGGGGCCCATCTACACCTGGCAGTATCTACACCTATCAGAGCAGGATGGTTCTCTCCAGTGGAGGGAACCCCTGCAACAGCTGCACAGTGAATATTCCCTGTGATCAGAATAGCAGTCCTTGTAAGAGTGATAGGTTCTTAGACCGCCTTCTTGGATAGGACCGGTGCTGCAATGAATAACGTTGAGCTGGTGACAGGTACCTGATGGAGGATGATGAGCTGGAGACCCTTTGGTGGATGGATCATCATCAGAATACACGGTCTGAACAGTCAAGGATCTTACAGGGCAGCTAGGTGGTGCCATCTGTTTAATTTGTGGACAATCCGACAATGCCAATGAGGATCCGGGTTTCTTTTTTCTCTCTCTCCTTTTTCTTGGGTTTCCCCTCCGAGGGGACTTGAACCCTCTTGATGCCGCTGGTGTCAGTGGAAGGCACAGCCCTGGTAAACAGGGAGGGTACAGACTCCTGTGTGGTGTCAGCAGTGCCCTGCTCAGTGCTGGGAGTGGAAGAGTGCTCTGCAGGAGTTGAAGGAGAAGTGGTGTCAGCAGGTGCTGTTGTGGGGCAGTTGGCAGGGCTTTGCAATTCACCTCAAATCTTAGGGGGCCCACTTCACCTCCTTGCAGGGCTTGCCTGGTTAGTATGTCATGGAGGTACATCATGCGATCCTTCCAGGCTCTGGAGGATAGCGCCACACAGGCTTTGCACCCAGGCAGGCGATACATTTCTCATGGCTATCTGTGATTGAGAGGATCGCATGGCAGGATAGAGCGCTTCAAGCTGCTTTGTTTAGACATGCCAGGGTTGGAGTGTGGGTGACTCTTAGGTCTTTGAAGAATCAAGTGGTTATTAATGGCCTAAGGCAATTAGATCAAAGGCCTATGATTAGGTGGCAACGAGCCACTAATACTGGCTATTCTAACGTAACACTAAACTGACTAAACCAACTAACAAAAGGATTAACAATTTCTTATTTGCTTTTACAAACACAACCATCACACAAACAGATTAAACTACAATAACGGGGGTATGCCTCAAAGTCACTAGAGGTGGCTGGAAGGAACTGAGGCAGGAGAGGATCTGCCTCCCCCTTTTATCCTGCCCATCCTCTCTCAAGATCAAAAGCCCACACAGAGGGCAAGAGAGGCAGGTGCCTCCCTTCTAGACTGTTCTATGGTCTGTCTAGAGACTGCTGATGTACAGGAGCCTCCGATGGCCATCTCTGGAGCAAAGACAAGACCCACATGTGAGAACTGTGGAGCTCCTTGAAGAATGAGGGTCCCTGGGCAGGTTTAGGCCCTGGAAATTCATTTAAAAATATTTAAGCACATATTAAGTGCTAGGTTGGGGAGAGAAAAGCTATGAATGCTAGGACAAGGATTCTGAATGCAGACCTACTGCATATAAATAATATTTTCCTGAGTCCTTCAATCCAAGATTAAAAGGCATATCTCCCTCACATTCTCAGAGTACGCTTTCAATAAAGAGCAAGTTGCTTTGGCAGTAACAAATCACTCTTTTTGATCCAGTGCAAAGCTGGAAGTTCTGAAGTAAAACGAGAGACTTACCAATAACTCAGTTATTTGAAAGAGCTCCACATACTCACTCCATTCTCACTTACGGGACCCTTTCCCGCTCTGTAGACCACTGGAACCTTCATTTACATCAGCTGTTTTCAGGTTCATCTAGAATCATCTAGAATGCTGTTGAACGAATTAGGCGGTGGATGGTGAAAAAATATGCTCGCTCCCTCTGGTGGAATGGTATATAGGGTGTCAGCCAATTGGTTGGTGGGTACCAACAAGGAAGGGTTGACCCACACCATTGTAGATGGCTCCATGAGCTGTTCAAGCAGTGGTAGCATAATTGTGCCCAGCATTCACACTATCTAGTACCCCAAACACAGGTCCAGATTGGGTATTTCCTAACTTTGTTGGCGATTTGTGAAGTGCAGCTAGGAAACGTCTGAGCATACTCTGAAAAACTAACATCCTACGTTGCATTCATCGGAGAAGGATCAGACACTGCATCCGGTGGGGGAAGAAATATTGTCTCATCCACATCAGGAGTTGGTGAGGTGGAAGACGACTTCAACTTCCGAGAAGATAGGTCTCCAGAGGGCTACGGTAGCTGTATCAAATGCTGTCTTTCCCAATAAAGGAGGGATGTTGTGCCTATGGGAGGGATGTTGTGCCTACTGGCTTGCACCACTTGTTGAGGCTGGGGCAAGGTAGGAAGATTAACAGACATGGCTGGAGCGCTGGGTGGTACTGCCGGTACTGCAGATGATGCCGTGAGCGGTGCAGTGGAAGGTGTCCCAGGTAGTACCAAAGAGAGCTGCAGGCAGGATAGGAACCAAAAAGGGTTGGTTTCTTTATCTCTGTAATAAGAGGGCTCCTTCCAGCCCTTGGGAGAGCAACAAGAACATGGAGACACTGCAATAATCACAGTACCATTCTCGGGAGTGCTCCCTACTATGGTGAATGGGCTTGATGTCTTGGTGCCGAAGAGTATGGTGTGATCAGGACTGACTGTCTGAGTGAGTTCTGGATGCCTTGTTCGGGAAGGCTGTCGTTAAGGGGAATTGTCCCTACGCCTCCAGAGGCTCTCTGGGCTCAAGGCCGGGTGGTCAGGCCTGATTAGCGAGGCAGTGGGTTTCGCCTCAGAGTAAATAGTCTCAACAGTAATGGTACATCTTAGTGGGGCCTCAACTGTAACCAAGTCAAGAGATGAGTCTGGCGACCTAGTTCTCTTTTTTTCTTTTTCTTCTTGTCTGTCTTCAACGTGCGTTCCTTTGTCTTTGCAGGCTCGTTCTGATACTGAGAGGAGCTGTCCAACAGTTCAGGAGCTGTAGAAGGCTGAGTGGCCAACTGCGCAGTGCTGTGTGAGATGCTGTCCTCGGCACCTGGTGGGTCATCATTGGTGCCTAGTTGTACTGATAGCACGGTACTCATAGCAGGTTGCTTCTGTTGGGAGGTAAGCCTCAAGAGCCCTTTGTCTTCACCCTGTAATGCCTTTCTTGTCAGGTTATCTGTAAGTCTGAGTGACAGTCCCTTCTAGTTCTGGTAGAGAGCTGTGCACGCCTTACACAATCTGGTATCGTGGGTCTTGTCAAGACAAGCAATGCATTGAACATGCTGATAACTTATAGATAGGGTGGCAGGACAGGAGAGGCAATGCTTAAATCCAGGTCTTTTGGACATAGTCCTTCAGAACCGGGAGAAACAGCGAGGTGGCGAAGCCCTGAAGGGACAGCTGGGCGTCTCACTCCAGAGCAGGTAAGATGTTGGTTCACCACACAGAGAAAAAATCTTCTAATGATCATTTATTTTACAGGGATTGCTGACTTGGTCGCTTGAACAAGCACTGACGGTCTTCCCATCGTCAAAGTGGTTGGAAGGAACTGAGACAAAGAAGGCCCCTCCTCCTTCCTTTATTTCATCCTATTTTTGAGACTAAAAGCCTGCACAATTGGTGGGGTGAGTGGGTGTTCTGATTGAGCCCTTGACAACGTTTTAGAAGATTCCAGGCGATCTGTCTGGAAACAGGAGATGTCAACCAAGGTTCTGATGGTCTGTAGAGCACTATAAGTAGGAATTGCAGAGATCCTCGAAGAACTACATCTTACACTTGAGAATGAGAATGAGAAGCTCAAGGAAGGACTCAGGAAAATATTACTTATAAAAATCTGCTCCTGCATCCTTACCAACCATCAGCTCTACTGGGGCTTGCAAGCCTTTACCCCCTTTGCTCTGACCTTTCTCCCATGCATTTTCTTCCTCATCTTTTACTTGAACCCTAGGAGGAGGAGCATAGAGATGAGAGCACTCATTTCCTGCTCTCAGCGGTTATAAACTGAAAATAGGGTCACCATGTGATGGCAGCCAAAGACCTTAGGCACCTTATCCTGCTCTGCCTATATGTGGCACCACAAGATCAGTAGATCTTGCTATTTTCTGGAGTCTCTAGTGCACCAAACAGCACTCCTTTCCTGCATTGAGTAAGGGGATTGAAAGTATTGACTTAGTCACACAATTATTAAGTAGAGTCAATGGATTTATTAAAAAATGTTGAGGGTACTGATGCTACACAACACCACAGCAATGAATAGAGCAGCCTGTTTCCAAGATATCCAACGTATCAGGACTTATCTTTGAAAACTGTACCAAAGCAAGCACCACAGGATTTTGCCTTTAAGGTATTCAAGGGCAGCTCCAGAAAATCCTCAAGGTGCTTTCCACAAGGACCTGACAGCCTGCAGTGACATCAGGAATCTGATTACACAGCCCAATTCAGCTACCATATCTATCTGCACTGCACTGGCAGAACAGGAACCCCAAACATTTGGTGCAATGGTCAGCCCAGAACAGCACTGATTAGATTAGCGGCATTAGCAATCCTATTGGTTTCACCATGGGGAAGCTTGCTATAAGTGTGTTGCAACCAACGACCTTAGAAAAGATGCTTTACTTTTGACTTTATTTACTAAGGTGGCAATCAGGCTTCAATGAGGCTTCTCTCGAGTAAGCATTTTGTGGATTGCAATTCAAGAGTTAGTGTATACCCTGAATGAATAATTAAATGAGTCAGTGTTCAAAAAAAATCTAGATCTAAAATTATTTTTATAATCACAAAGAACATAAATAGTTCAGGAGGATTTTGAGCAAAGCACTTACCACTGACAAAATAAACCTTCTGAGATGTCTATAAATCGGCAAGTGAATCATTTCTTGAACTGGATTAAAATCTGGATCATTCAGGTTCCTCAGAAACCACAGAACACCAGGTCTCAGTACCTACAAATTAAAATGTAGTTAAAAGGAAGAAAATTGTAATTAAAATAGATCTTGCTGAAGTCTGGAAGTTCTTCCATCATAGAAAGTTGTAAACTCATTCTCATTTCAAAGATTTCAACATTTTAAATATTTGTGTTTTTCACATATGTTGATATTTAAAACAAACCTTGCAACTGATTTTTTTTAGTTTCAGAAATCTAGGTATTTTGTTTTTCAGTAACCTAAATACTAACAGAAAGGCTGACTTATGGGGAAATCAGAAAAATTTCACCAGTCAAACACTGATTGTGAAAATCTGCTACATTAAAAAGGCTAATTTTAATTTATTTTCTGGATAAAGACTTTCATCCCTCCAAAATAAGAATAATCTTTTTGTATAATTAACAAATTGAGGTTTCTGATGCAAGAAAGGCTGTAAAGTGCAGCTATGAAGAACATGGAAATACCAGGTTCAACAGCAAAAAGCAATGAAAAAGGGTTAATGCGACTACAATGCTAAAAACAGAAACAATATGAAAACAAAACACCTTAAGGTACACATCAGTTTAAATGTAGAAAAACATTAAAGTCCAATTTGCTAAAAGCATCAGAATCAAAACAAATAGAATAAAGCTTACACAGTTCAGCACAAAGGTTTTTTCCAAAAATATTTCAAACATTGTAATCTGGCAAGAATTTACCTCTCGCAGCAGAAGAATGAAGGATGCAAAGTAGAAGACATAAACCATTCCCACTAGCCAGTGTAGGAACATTGTGGTACCAGGGGCAGATTGGAAGCTCAACTCTCGGTCTTTCAAAGTAGCATCAAACATTTCCTACGCAACAAGAAGGTATAATGGTTACTGCAAATATTTTCCCTTGGTTATCCATGTTTTATTTGCTCTGCTCCAAGTAACAAGGGTTAGGTTGCAAATTAATTACAACAAAAGCTGCTGTAAAATATCTAGGGTTAATAAAACAAACTTTTAAAAAGTCATGAGGTCCCTCTAGAAGCTTCAATGAAATGAGGATTGCATCTATTAAACTTTAATTTAATATATCCCCAACAATGAGTTGTGCTGTTTGTACGATTGTTTGCAAAAATCAGAGCTGATATTTTCTGCTGTTCTCTAGTACTGACTAAAAACTCCTGCCAGATGACAATAAATGTTATGTTACAGCATAAGCTGATGTTACTTTTTGTAATGGCATAGTTGAGCAGTGGGCTTCGTTTTCTTCCCATTCTTGAAGAAATTGAGCCAAGAAGTGGGCTGCTATTTGCCATATTCAGTAGGACATGTTATTTATCCTTTGTGGGACCGTATCCCTAATCTGCCCATGGTACCACAATGTTCCTATACTGGTGCAACTATGCCATTACAAAAAGTTATCAGCAGCTTATGCTGTAACAACATTTATTCTCCTCTATGTCAAATATTTTTAGTCCACGCTAGAGAATAGCAGAAAATAGCAGCTCTCATTTTTGAAAGCTATCATACAAACAGCATGACTCATTCTTGGGGATATATTAGTTTAAATTTTAACGGATGCAATCCTCGCTTCACTGAAGTCAACAATGTTTTGTCATTGACTTCAATGGAATTATAAATTACACCCTGTAAGCTTTTCCTTAGACTATGTAAATATATGTTCATATGTGTGGCATTCAGTACAGAGAAAAACACCAATATGGCCACAATAAAAGTGAGGACATTTATAGGAAATTTTATTGACTAAATTAAAACACACTCAGTATGCTACATAAACTAGTGGCACTGAGAAGTTACTTCCTATAGTGTTTTGTAGCAAAGTATTTTAATAATAATAATAATAATAATAATAATAATAGGTTGGTAGTTTTCAAGGTATGTAGACTTCAGAGAAAATTGTCTTCAATACAAAACCAGTTTCAGTACTTGGAAAATGAGGAAGAGCCATTCACCCATGATGTCTGTAGCAGGAGGAGTATAAAAATGAACAGGAATGTTTTTGGCAGACTAGTTAATACTTACTAGAGATTAACGTGTGCAAAGTGATTTTCAGTCAGCATCTCATTAACCCTCACATCTTGGTGAACGGCGGTCACCCTGTATTCCCATCTTACAGATGGGAAACAATATATATCGACCCTTCTTTCAAGCTTAACACTCCTTCAAAGTTGTAACAGGGCAGCATCTAAATCACATTCCATTAAATGTCGTTCTTACCAGCGAGCATATGTCCAGCCACCAGCCGCAGATGAGGGGAAAGACACCAATTTCTACCACCACTAGCAAGGACACCTTCAGAGAAAAGGCAAGAAACTACTTCAGTAAATAAGAATCAAGTTTCATTTAAAAAAGCTGGCAGCTTGTGGTTTCAAAAGATTCAATTACCTTGACAACAATATAGCAGACTCCTAACAGGCGACGAGATCTCTGGAATTTTACAAGTGCTGCCAAACCCTATAAATCTGGTTAAGGGAAATATATTATGAAGTGAAATTTAAAAAGCAGTTAATTGCAGCAACTTTACAATATTTGAGTTTTACAGAGAGCGTGTTTGCCGTGTTGGTCCCAAAAATAGGTTGTAGAGACAAAGTAGTGTAGAGATATCTTTTATTGGACCAACTTAGGTTGGTGGAGGTTTGCAAGCTTTCGGACCTCACGGGATCCTTTGTCAGGCAAGTCAGAAATCCAAGCTGTACAGAAATCCTTGCCTGACGAAGGATCCCGTGAGGTCCGAAAGCTTGCAAACCTCCACCAACCTAAGTTGGTCTAATGAAAGATCTCTCTACACTACTTTGTCTCTGCGATTTAATTTTTCGCAACAGACCTGGGAACGTTTCACAGAGCTTTTCAAGAGGTCTGCAACACATTTCCATCTCTGCATAGGAATGAAAGGATTTTAAATTTCAACTTTGCATTTCAGTCTCCTGTCAGATAACAGAAATGGATGAGGGGATAGCAACAAGCATGGCGCCAAGTGCTCTGTTGCCAAGAAAAATTGAGATCATTTAAAAAAACACCAAAAAAACCAAACAAGAGCAGCAGCAGCAACAACAAAAGTCACACTTGGAGGTTATGGAGCCTAGTTATAAGAACGTAAGTAGTGCCATACTGGGTCAGACCAATGGTCCATCTAGCCCAGCGTCCTGTCTCTGACAGTGGCCAATCACGGTGGCTTGGGAGAAGCACCCAATAGGTCACAATGGGGGATCCATTCCCTGTTGTTTTCCCCCAGCTCCCGTCATGTTCCATGATCCTGTCTGGCTAATAGCTGCTAATGGATGTATCTTCCAGAAACTTGTCCAAACCTCTATAGTACTGTCCCTTACCACAGCCTCTGGCAGTAGATTCCACAACCCAATTATATGCTGAGCAGGGGCGTAGTTAGCTTGGGATGAGCCCAGGGACAAGAAATGTCCATGGGCCCCCCTCTTTTTTCCTGCCAGTGGTGAAGCTGCCGGCCTAGGGGCACTGGGCTGCTGGTGCTTGGGACTTACTTGCTTTCTGCAGAGTCTGCAAAGTGCTGCTGCTGGTCCCATCCATCTTCTGGGCTGGCAGCGAGCTGGTCCCTTGCTGTCCCAGCCCACCCGACCAGCCCTGAAGGCCGGGGACTGGTCAGGCGGGTCGGGGCAGGCTGAGCTGGCTTGATGTGAGGAAGGTGCCTGGTGGCGGTTCCTTACTGAGTGGAGCCGCTGCCGGGCACCTTCCCGCTCAAGCTGGGCCTCTCTCAAGCCAGTCCTGCCTGGACTGGGTCGGGACTAGTGGGGAGTTGGGGGGACTCCTCCTCCGCAACGCAGTGTCAGATGGGGCGAGCCGAGACGCAAGGCTTATGTGTGAGACCTGGCCTGATGCAGACCGCTGCATGGGGCCCCTCCCCCTCCCTGCCCGTGGTTGCAACACTGTGTCAGACACAATGTTGCAACTGCCAGCAGGGAGGGGGTCCACACACCAGCCAGAAGGGCCCCATGCCAGCTCAGGTGGCAATTTTTAAAAAAGTGGGGGAAGGGTGGCTTAGCTACCTTGCGTATTGGGCCCCCAGCCAGTACAGGCCCCGGGACGAATGTCCCTGTTTGTCCAATGGTAGCTACACCCCTGATGCTGAGTGAAAAAATAATTTTCTTTTCTTGTTTTAAACTTGCCACCCATGAGTTTCATGGAGTGTCCCCTAGTTCTAGTACTAGCTGAGAGGGTAAGTAACTGCTCCTTGTTTATTAGTTCAACATCACTCATGATTTTATAGCCCTCTATTATATCTTCTCCGAGTCGTCTCTTCTCATAGCTGAACAGCCCCAACCTACCAAGCCTTTCCTCATACGAGAGCCCTTCCATGCCCTTGATCATTTTTGCTGCCCTTCTCTGTACCTTTTCTAGTTCAGCTATGTCTTTTTTGAGATGGGGCGACCAGAACTGCACACAATAATCGAGGTGCAGTCACACCATTGATTTGTATAGAGGCATTATGACCTCAGTTTTATACCTTCTGAATGATTCCTAACATTGTTTGCTTTCTTGAATGCTGCTGCGCACCGCGCTGTGGATTTCATTGTGTTGTCCACAACCACCCCCAGATCCTTTTCCTCAGTGGTAACTCCTAGCTTAGTACCCAGCATTGTGTACGCATAGTTTGGATTATTTTTCCCTATGTGCATCACTGCATTTGTCCACATTAAATCTCGTTTGCCATTTAGACGCCCAGGCACCCAGTGCTGTAAGATCCTGTTGCAGTTCCTCACAGTCTGCTCCTGTTTTAACTACCTTGAATAACTTGGTGTCATCTGCAAATTTGATCACCTCACTCTTAACATCTTTTTCTAAATCATTAATAAATTAAACAGCACTGGTCCCAATACAGATCCCTGAGGCACACTACTTTTTACATCTTTCCATTGTGAAAACTGACCATTTAGTTCAACCCTTTGCTTTCAATCTTTTAACCAGTTTCTGATCCATAGTAAGACACTACCTCCTATCCCATGACTTTTTAATTTTCTCAAGAGTCTCTCATGAGGGACCTTATCAAATGCTTTCTGGAAATCCAGGTACACTATATCTACTGNTTTACACCCTCAAAGAATTCCAACAGGTTAGTGTTCTTTAGTAGTCTCTTCCGGTTTTTAAAACGGAGAAAATGTTAATATTCACTTTGGCCACTACAGTCTAGCAAGTACTTCATTCTGCGATTTGCTACGAACAAAAGAGCCAAGGTAAAATGAGCATTTTTTTAATCATATGTAGCTTCGAATTCTAGGCCTATAGAAGAAAATTATTTCTTCCTCTGCTGCAGATATAATTCCTCCTCAGCTATGCTATATCCTGAAATAACTTCCTGGATCAGAAGAGAGAATGGATACTTCAACAACTTTTAGGCTGGATTAGGAAAAACGAAACAAAAAAACAACTGCAAGCTCTGCCAACTGGGGGAGCTCCTACCCACCCCTCTCATGGTCTTGCCTCAAGTAACTTAGTTGCTTTGAAAAATAAGTAAGTTGTCTAGACCTGTGATTTCGCCATGCTGGGAATAGAAGTGTGCTATGAAAAACGATAAAGTTTTAAAAACATTTTTATGTTTCTACATTCAACACGCAACATTATGTTTTCAAGTCAGAATTTGTAAGACTATTCACTCTAGACAACATTCGTAATTTGTCACAACACATCACTATGCAGAATTGCGCCAAAGACACGTGGCACAATTTATACATGCTTAAGCATGGGTAGGGAGAGAGGAAAGTGGTGGGGGGTGTCTGAACAGAGTGAGGTCTTTGTTGTAAGACTGTACAGAAGTCAAGTGCAGTAACGGAGTCGCTTAAGTGCACGTACTGTGTGTATTAGTCCAATTAAATGGTTAATGGTTCGTTCCAACATAATTGTGTTAGTATTAGTTTTTGCACTGAACTGTGACTATAACAATGGATAAATTTATGAATAATAAATTTAGCCATTGTTATAGTCACAGTTCAGTGCAAAAACTAATACTAACACAATTATGTTGGAACGAACCATTAACCAAAAAGCGTATTATTTTGATATTCAATCTTTGTGTTTTATTTTGAAAAATATATACACCTTTTTGGGTGCAAGAGTGAAGTATGCCAACAATTGTAGTCCAGAAAAGAGTGTGACCCAGGTATAAGAGTTTTAGGAAACATTGGCCTAGAGAGCACAGATGGTTGCCATGTAGGAGTTGGTCTAAGGTATAATTGGAATTACTGTCTCTTCATTCTTTGACAAATAAAGTCCTACGGAAGTCTTGCAAGACTCCTTTCCTGATGGTTTGCAAGAAAGGATTCTTTTGTCTTCTAGTATCTGGGGAGGATGACAGGAAGCTTTGAGAGCCATATTTCAGCTGTGGCCCCCGTTACCCAATGGTCAGCAAACTGTTCTCAAATTAGGATACCTGTGGTCTTGTTTCCATAAATTAGATTGTCAGAAAAGGGAAGCGGGCTGAGCTGTACAGCCACTTTTATTTTGAACAGGCAGCCAATATTCAAATATAACCCACATAAGGATTTTTGGACAGTTTACCAAAGCAAGCTATTTTCCCCCCTTAGTTTCAATGCAACGAAAAAGCAGAGAGAAAGTTCTACTTTGCTTTGAACCCTTGCTTGCAGTATGGCTACAAACGATTGTTAATGCCATGGATCACACTTGATACAAAGTTACACAGCTGCTCAGGAAAGGATACATGACAAACAATTAGTGTTACTGCCAGCAGCACGTAGCCAACTATTGTTGTGATCAGGCCTTCAAAGTGAGATGCTTGAACCTGAAAAAGTGGCATGTTAAAGATATTCTATCAATTTTAGTTATGTTTATTCCTAAAACATTTCAGTACTTTTAAGATTAAGTGTGGCAGAGTACATTAAGAATACCAAGATTTGGATCCATGAAATTCCTTTACTCTTTTATAGTCATATGTTCTCAATTAACATCTCAAACTCGCTTTTGCTACTAGCTTGGCATCTTCTGCCAACAAGTGTAAGAAAGCTTTAAATCCATTGTTACATCCAAATAATGACATATCAGCCCTCGGCAAGGGAAACGCCACACACCCCATTAACTACCATGCACTTCTGCCAACAGCAGGCAAAATATATGAAGCATTTATCAGGGATGTGTTTGGAATGGGAATACTTTAATTATTCTTCTCTTTTACTGTATTATGTACAATATTAACATTGAGAAGATAGCTCTAGACAAAGCTCAACAACAGATTTTTGTGGCAGATAAATGGGTAAAACAAAAGCTTCAGAGGCTACCGTGGCATCCTACAGTAAAAGCAAAGATTTTTTTTTCTTTTAAAGAAAACTAAAATTATGCAATGAATAATACTTACATATTCCTCAAATCCCAGTCCAACCACCGAGAAATGACCAATATGATAAGGACAAAATGCTAGAAAAGAAAGAAAACTAATTTAAAAAATTGTTCAAATACAGTTTCCTTCGATGGTCTATAGAAGCAAATGGGTGTTTTGGTTTTTCAATAAAAAATAAAATAAAGCAGTGAAGTGGGTAGGAGGAGAAAGAGTAATCCACACCAGTTTCCATTTAAACAAAGTATCTCCTATCTGTAATCAATGAAGCAGCACCACCACCTTGGAAGCCAAACACCAATGGCACTTTGCTGGAAATGTTTGTACTTGGTTCCAAGTACATAGCAGTGGCAGCTGGTGGGGAGCAGGGTGGAGCCAGAAGTGGCAGGGGCCAGGCCAACGGTAGGCAGAGCCAGCAGTGCACATGAAAACACAGAGCGAGCAAAGAAAATGATCTTAAGCCAACAATATTATATGAAGTCCTTAGCACACCACAAAAGCATCAGCGTGCACTTCCACTTGTCCCCAAAACATGCTACACAGTTCTGTTGCAATGCAAAAAGGCAGCTGCTGCAACCAGAGAGGGAACATTCATGCAAAGACTAGCCATTAGTAAACCAACATGTGGCATGGTGGCCGCCTTGCAGCAGAAAAGCCTTGAAACTAACACTGCAGAGGGGTCATTTTAAGTGCAGCAAACATTCCAGCAAAGATTAGAAACCCTTCTATCCAAGCCCTATGGTTCCCCCCAGCCAAAAAATAGAAAGCAGACAGTTTAGGTGAAAAACAGCAAAGGGACCATCTTAACTAAGCGTAGCCATGGCAGTGAGGGCCTCCACAAAACGGCCACTACCTTTGCACATGCTTGGGGCTCAGGAGAGGAGGGTGAACACCAGCAGTGCACATGCAAGCAAAGCAAACCAACTCAAGCCAACAGTATTATGTTAAGTCTTTAGCACACCATGAAGTTCCACTTGTCCCCCAGAACATGCTACACAGTACTGTTGCAAACTAAACTTGCAATGTAAAAGCCAGCTGCCGCAATCAGAGGGGGAATATTCAGGCAAAGACTAGCCATTAGCAGGGGTGTAGCTAGGGTGCAATGGGTCCCTGGCCAAGAAGTCCAGATGAGCCCCTCTCTCTGGCGGGTCCAAGGGCTCTGCTATCAAATACACAAGACATCCAAAATGCAGCCAGCTTATTAAGCACATTATGCCATAGAAAGACACACACACGTAACCAGTTCAGTTGTACCNACTACAACCCTATTCAACTCTGCACAATTAGCGCTTTCTCCCATTGTCCACATGCGTTCAGAAGTGAAGAGTGCCGAGGAATCAACACGAAGCACAACCACTTTGGCCATCAGTTAACGCATTTAGTTCCAAACTTTACAGTACTAACAGTTTTGATTCCTTAAAGCTTAGGTCAAAGCAAAACCCGTTTCATCTGAAACAAGTCACATGTTGTTCCTTCAAATTATTTTCTTGCCAAACTGCAACTTTTAACAATCATACCGGCGATAAACCTGCTCAAAAAAGCTTACAAGTCCGGAGGGGAGGGGGGGTGTCTTTCCTATTAGAATGTGCCCTATGTAATAGAATCTTTAATTCTTTACTAATACTTTTTCCCTCCAGAAATAATCCAATTACAAAGATTATTCCTACAAGAAGATTTTACTTACTAAAAAAACCAGAGATCCATCAAGCCCAAGCATCTAGGAACAAAACAAAGTTGAATTTACAGTTCAGTAATTCAAGATTTTCCATGCACCCACACAAAATAAAGTAATCCTCCTTGCTTTGAGGACACCCTTGTCCATGCTTTTTAAAAAGTTCTCGCCCCGCTTCTGCTGAAGCATCTTGTGCCCTAGGATGCTATCGGTTCTGCTTTCGCTACTAAAAGGAACATGATGAACATCCTCTGTTCAGAGGATTTATTTTTTTGAGAACTCAGATATGTTCAGACCAAGACCCAGACTCCGATCCCTTCTGTAGAAGCATGCTTCATTACTAATATACTGCTGCAGCTCCCAACACAAGCTTTTAAAGCAAAAAGGCATTTTAAGTTTTTCCCTAACACTTCTAGCTCAATTTTAAAAGGAATCCAAGGAAAGATAGTGATTTAAATTAAAGTTGTTTTAATATTAGTTGCTTTAAGGTAATCATAGTTTATATAATAACTATTTTATAATTATATTTCAGGAAGGGACCTTGTTCCCTAGGCTTGATGAATCTGAATGATGCTCATAAACTAGTTAAGGAAATGAATAATTCAGCTATTTATAGGCACCTATGGAGTTTTAGACATTAAAGTCATTAAAAAATATCCAGAACCTATTCTTGAACATCCAGGTAACTGGAGGACATCAATAATAGAGAGCCCTGGATAACCTACAACAGCAGACTCTGTGCTGGATCAGTCTGGGATGGCAAGAAGAACCATCTCAGACCCCAGGGCCTGCTCCAGGAGCAAGAGGGACTAGATGCGGATGGAGAGGCCTGACAAGGGAAGGGAGACTGGAGCTTGGGCAACGGCTACTACAGTTTCCGCTGTCCAGTCCCAAAAACAGAAGCAGCAACTGCTGTACTGTTGAGTGCCAGGGCAAGGAGGCCCCACCTGTCTTTCCCCAAGGCACAGAGGGAATGCATGTCCTGAACCACCTCAGCATGGAACTGATGGGAGGGGCAGGGAGGAAGTATGGTTACTTCAAACTGTATAAACTATAATTGAATAATGAGAATTTTAGTGTGTATGTGGAATCCATTACCTAGAAGGATTACAAAAACAGTAGTACTAAAGATTATGTCTGTAACTATTGTTTCCCCAATATTCTCTACTTCTTAAGACAATGAACAACTTCTGAAGACCCAAATCGGATCGTTCAAGGAACAACTAAGTTTCAGCCCTATCATGTGCCTGGACTGGCACAGAAGATCAAAGTTGGTTTGGTTGGAGATCGGGGGTGTGCGAGTATTGTTCAAATGTTGTAAAATGCTAAAAGTACATATTCATGAAGAGATTTCTGGAAATTAAAATATTTGTTTTTCCAGACACCACGATGGTTCAGGAGCATACACTAATTTTTAAAAATACTGTTGTAATATTTATACTGGAAGAGACGATTATTCCATTCAGGAAGCCAGTTAGTAGGAGTCTCAAAAACATGTTTTTACTAAAGTTGGTTTGCCAAATAACTTTCAAACAAGACTATACAGCAACACACATTACATACTCACAAAAGTTCTATAAAATGTAAGGTAAGGTTGCTATATAGCTCACAATCCCTTGAGTTGAAACCCAACAAAAATATCAGAAGTTCGGCGGACTAGCCAACAACTTCTCTCCCTTACTGCTACAGCTCAACGGCCTCTCAGTCATCACATAATTCAGGAAGCATACAACTACAGCCATGAACCTCAACTCTACTGTAATTTCTTTCTTGCCTACAGTAATATTTCAGCCAGCAGAGCTAAAGACATTTGCATGTGTAATTGCCCAGACACGCTGAGTTGTAGCAGTTTGTAACAAGGTAGAATTCATTGGCTGAGTTACATGCCATGACTGGAAACCTTACCTGTATTTCAATTCTTGCTGGGATCTGGCTCATTCAGTTGTGTAGCAACTTTAACTCATTATCATGTAAAATGTTGTGAATGAGCTTTCCCCCTTTTATCAGTATATAAATTACTTGCAACATAATAGAGAATTGTTTGTTGTTGCAACACCATTCACTGTGCAAAAAGATTTTATTTATTCAATTTTTTCCTACCCCACACCCTCCTGCTCACAGAGCAACTCTGCTGATTTGCTGAATAGGTTGATTTGTACTTGTAGCCTCTTAAAACGTTTGTCCTTTTTTACAAGTTGTTACTGTTATTGTGTAAGCAAAACAGGCTGGTTATTTTTTTAAAAGAAACTTGAGGGCGGGGAAAAGGAACAGTCATCTGCACATATGAAAAAACCCTTAAAATAAGGAAAATTTGGTCTCTGGATCTTAAGATTCCTTGTTCATCGCTTTCCCCCCTGAGCTGCAACAGCTAATGTTGGTTTATTTTTCTTCTACCATTCAAGAAAGGCACACTTCATCAGTAATATACAACTGCCTGCCAGAAGGCTGCAGTACAGTTAGAGTGGCTTGCTTTCTAAGCTTTGTGGCTACCAGGCTCTAGTCTTATTGCAACGTTGTTTAATCTTGACTACTAATAAAAACTCTTGCTGGCCTTTACTTCCTCCACCACCTCCAAAATGAAAAAACAAAAACAAAAACTATTATGCCATACATCAGCTGAAGAACAGATCTATCTTTTCTTCACTTCAATTAGGTAAGTGACCTTTTTGATTTCTAAAGACAATCTTAAAAACAATACTATGCACTGTATTTTTTTTGGATCACTACATGACTAGTACTGCCACATTTTACATGAGATCCAAATAAAAAAACCCATCTTCTATCAGGGTAAACAAGGCAATACCTAGACCAGTTCAAATACAATTTTGCGTGACTAAGAGCGAGCCATTCCCCTGAAGTATTTAGCCGTTACTCACTCGCTCCCATGTAAGCTCCTCCGCTGCTCGATCCCATTCCAGAGCATTCCAGTTCATGTCATCTAAAACAGACAGATAACATAAATACAATAATCACAATGAGTAAAAACACTATATCGGTCAAGACAAATTAAAGCATACAGGTGAAATACTTCTAAACTTTTACAAAATTTATCCACACCACCACCACCTAGAGGAAAATGTTTCCAGACACTTCTCTCTCTCTCGCACAAGAACAGCAGCTGTTCTGCCCAAAGATGTAAAACTGCTTATAGCTTATATTTTACTTAACTGGAAAAAAAATTACAGGTCCCGTAATAGTATACAATTTGCAATAGATAAAAAAGCCAAAAATATGAGCATATCAAATTAATGAGTTCAATTAAGGTTACCATTGTTTTGTTTTTACTTTAAACCAAACTCTCTCTTTCAGTAACATGATCACTAAGAAATGCTACTGAGCCATGCCTGCTTTTACCTTGTGCGCCATTATTTGCATCTGCTGCATCTTCTACTACAGCATCTTCTTCATCTTCATTGTCCTCCTCCTCTTCATCAGCTTGTTCTTCCTGAATTTCTGGGTTTTCTCCAACAACTGCATTTTCAGCAGGCTGGTCAGCAGGCTGGTCAAGAGCAGCGTTTTCAGCTCCACCATTTCCTACAACCTGAGCCTGCAGGGAGGAGAGTCAGTGCAACTTCAGCTGAATTTAAAGTCCTGCTGTGCTTTTATTAATGTCCAGTTAAGAAATGGAAGTATGATCAAAGGCAGTTTTTTGACTTCACTTACATTAACAAATCATTGCTTCTGGCAATGACACACCTCTTTGAATGTTAAAAGATGTTCGTTTCCTACTTGAAATTCTGAAGATAGGATTTATGGTTGTGCAAGGATGATATCCCTCCTCTTACAGTTTTTCTAAGAAACTAGTCAACCTGAAAAATTGTATTTGTGCTTGAAACTTCTATACTATAGATTTGAAAGTGACACGCAGATGCTTGGGAGGAAATTCTAGTTTTGTATTTCAGTTTCCCCCCTTAACAGTCAACATCTTCCCCCTGAGTTTGTATGACCAATCTTAAAGGGAACAGAAAAATCTCTTGGGAGATTACGATTTTTTTTAAAAAGCATCATTCAAAACATTGTTTAAATGCGAGTCTCATACTGTCAGTGTGCCACTAATCTTAGAGGCTGCCTTTTATCATCTCTCTCTGGCAAAAGCAACAATTGTAGGAAAAGCATGGGAAATATATTGTCAGTTACATGTAGTGCCTAGAAATTAAGAATGAGCTCTTGCCAGCTCTCTATAGAAGCTAGCAGGTGACCTGCAGAACACTGGTTAGCCCCAGATCAGCAAGAGGGCATCAAGCTTCCAAGAGAAGAAAGGCTGAAAGCTCATCTAACTGTCTTTCTAAAAGCTGCTCTTTCATGGCTGACCCATTCAGTTTCACAAGCACTAGGAAAGATTAACCATGTTTACAGTAAAAGAAATATTAAAGTGGTTATGCTAGTACTATAGGGTTGTATGTATTATAATGTTTCAGAAATATTTTATAAACTGCATAGCTGTGATCATGAACCTGCTGAATTTACCAAAAGTGACACAGAACAGTTCCAGATGGAGACGAAACAATGGGTGCAGCCACATGAGACAGGCTGGGGAGTCTACCATGCCTTAGGTAACCTTAACCCTTCATGGACAAACAAGCCACATGATGCAGTGGCTGCCAGAGCAGGGCAGGTAGCTTGCTGCTCGACTTATCCCAGCTGGGGTAAGGCTGCCCAGCACAGGCTAACTCATGGGATGGGGCCCACTTGCCTTGCCACACACAATGCAACACTGCGGGGCCTTGAGCGATGGGCATTAGCACCCATCACTTGCAGTCATGTCACAGCTGGAGGTAGGCTCTCACTCTGGCTGGGGGAGGGAGCCAGGGCTGGACTTCCGCTCATGTGGGTGGCACCTTGGCCCATCCCAGCAGCAAGAGCCAGCCCATCCAGCTTCCCTGTAGCCATCCGGCAGCTCCCAGCACATGCCCTGCAATGTGGCAGCAGCAATTGCCCACCATGGGGCCCTCACGGGGATTGGGTCCTTTCAACTCATGTGTCAGCACTCAATACCTTGAAGCAAGCTGTACTTGACATTGTTGGTAGGGGTGGGAATACCGGTAAATCGGGAATCCGATAATGCCGGTACTGGGCGTACCGGCATTATTGGATTCAACCCGGTAAATCCGGTCCGGTTACCGGATTCCGGGTACCGGATTTTTTTTACATTGCAGCCATTTAAATGAATGGCTGCAATGTAAGTCCCACCAAAAAAGTAAAACACAACAAAACCTCCCCGAGTCCAGGCTGCGTGGGTGGAAGGAGGGG
>QEPC01001533.1:17730695-17745459 GCA_003113815.1 Sphenodon punctatus
AAGAAGTAGTACTTCAGTTCAACAACGTAATACTTACATGCTGTAAGAGGTACAACTCCCAACCAGGCAAAGGCCACAAGTGTATAGTGAAACCAGTATCGTATTGCTGTACCAATACTTGTAACCAGTCCAGCAAAAATGTCTTGGACTGGAAGCCGGGAAGGCATATCTGGGGAATAAACTAGAGAGGAAAGAATATTTATGAACAGCTTTCATAGCTGCTTGAAACATGAGCAGTATATAACACTGCTACCAACACCATGCTTGGGAAATTACATTGAACACTTACTAAAAAAAGGTTTACATGATTAGATGTTACTATTGTAATGGGACATTTCACCACCTCTTTTTTAAAGAATTAAAATACATAGCAATGCCCAATTTAAGGGCAAAGTCTACAAAAAACATTTTAGAGAATTCAGTTCTTTTTTGCCCCTTCAAGTTTCATACTGCCAGTTGCTGTTTCATAGGATGTCCTAGCAACCTCTGGAGAACTGATCTCACAAGCAATTTATGAAGCCTACATGAAATTTGAACTACTCAAAAAGATGTTTGACTTGAATACAAAACCAATAAAATGTTTAGCATTTAGACAACATTACAAATACTTCAAGATAGCAAATGACACAAAAGCACCACAAAAACCTAGAAAAGATACATACTTACTCGGTGTGAAAGCAAATCTGTGTTTACATAATTCACAGTATTCTTTTCTGCTATGTTTAAGCCACTGAACTAAGCTGCAATAAAGAGAAATATTAGAATTAAAAGTTAAATACATCTAGGTGTAAAAAAAAAAGAAATCCTATATTGTCTAATTTTTCAGGATCCCCCTCTTCTCTTTGTAATCAAGTCAAGTACTCATGCCTGTGACATCTCCACTTCATGAATGTATCCATTTTACCCAATGCTCCCCTCTCAATTGTCTATCCTAAATTATAAACAGTTTGGGGCAGGAACCTGTCTCCGATCACAACTGAGCTGCATAAGGCACATTGTTGGGTGCTATGTAAGACTGAGCCATCCAATTTGTTGCAAATGTATAAAAGAACTGCATGTACAAGATCTGGATCACAAGGACACTGCTATTCAGAAGGTTCTGAGCTCATGCACCCATGAACATCTTACAGATTTACAGAAATAATTCCCAAAGAGATCTATAAGATAATAAATGTGTATCTGTGATAAGCCATTGCATTTGTGAGACATCCACATTCTGTAACTGGAGACCATCACAATGCATACGTACAGAGGATAGAGCCCTTCAGAGGGGGCAGTACTGGGTTTGCACGAATCTGCTCCCATGGTAATTTATGGAAGCAAATGTGTGTCTAGCCTGGGGGATCAGGACAATTCTATCAACTCCCAAAATCGCAGGCGGCACTGGTCTCCTCCTCACAAAGCAGCGGGAAGCAAGCCAGCCCTGCCTGCAATGCTGAAAGGGGGGGGAGAGGAGGAAATAGTCCCATATTAATCCCACCTGGGAACAGTCAGGATTACATTTGGGATTGTGGGGGGGGAGGTGCAGGCAGGAGTGTAACTAGTTTGGATGGTCAGAATAGGATGCTTTTTTGTTCAATGCATGGCTCTACAAGAGGGCAGAGAAAGGCTGTGTATTCAGCCTTATTTGATATTTTGATTAATCATGCACTTTAACATTTAAAAAACAAACGTATGTACATGCATGCTCACCCCCTGCATAAAACCATTACTCCCATTGTGACACTAGGATACAATATGTTATCACAAGATTAGGATTGTCAGAAATTTGCTGTGTGTAAAAAGGAATTTACTGTAAATCCTATATTCATATACACAATCCTATCCATTCACATTTGGTGTAGTTTTGATCCTTATAACACTGTTTATAATGCTAAAAATATTTCAAATCAGATTATAATAGCTATGAATAACGGTGTATTAGTCAGAGAAAAAGTTCTGGAGCCAAACAGAATTAATTAAGTAAATATACACTGTGATGGGGAGCCTTTTTCTTCCTGGGGGGCCACTCATCCAGTAGTATTGGATCCTGGCGTCCTCCTCCGGCAACAGTTCTGCAATAACTCCCAAGTTAGTGGCCCTCTCACCTTGTCTATTTAGGACATTGTCCTTTCAAAGTATTGTATACTTGGGGTGCTGGTGGCAGTCAGCTACCGCTAACAGTTTGTCTTCTGTGAATGAAAAACTACCCAGGACAAACTGGGCCCCACTTGCAAATGAGTTTTCCCTATTGGGGTCCAAGAGTACCCTAGCCCATGTTAATGATTGGGGTACTTTTGGACCCCATTTAAATTTTCTGTTATATTGCTACTCCAATTCTCTTTCTATAATAACAGGATGTAAAACTTTGTCTAATACAACACATTTGTCAAAAATATATAACATTTTTGTGTCACTCGGAATCATTCAGCTTCCCCATGGATGATACTGGGATAATACAGGGCTGTTTCTGAAAGACTGCTTGCACAAACTCCTTAGCAGGTTCACACCCACTCATGTCACCAGGGTAACAAATGGCATGCCTCTAACCTTTGCACAGCCACTCCCTTAAGTACACTCTACCAAAACCCACCTTGAAAACAGATTCTACAAAAGTAAGAGGACGTTGTGCCTTTGCCTTGTGCCTTTCGTGAAAGGTCAGTTGACCGGAAAAGCCGTAAGCCGTGTAAGGAGTGTAAAAACATACCCCATTAGACATACTATAATCACAGTTGTATGCTTTTTGGGATGGGGGAGTGGATTGTGACACATACCGACTTCTTTTCTCACATGAAATGAAATTTCATTCAGGTATGTTTGTAGCTCACAGTAATAGCTTGCGGGGTTAAAAGTTACCCCACAACAACAACATTGTCCTTTTTACAAAACTGGATGGTTAAAAATTAGCACAAGCTCTAAGGGCTGCACACAAGTTGGGGAGGGGGGATTAAGTGGCATGTCAAGGATGAAGAGAGTCCAGGTCATGGATTTCTGCCATGGTTCAATTCTCTGTCCTCAAGCATGTGTTTTCATCTCTGCTCCTTTGTCCCGAGTTTGCTCTTTCAATGCTTGGGGACAGAAACGGGATGCAGGAGCCAAATAAAAAACTAGCTGTGGGCCACATTTGGACCTAAGTTTTAGATTCCCCATCCTTGATCTACACCATAGCACAACCTACAGCAAAGGCAATCCTATGTAGAAAGATTAGCTAAGCAGCCTGTTCACAGGCGGGGAAGCCAGCCGGATCAGTGACCAAAACTGGTCAGGAAAGGTTTTCAGAACGTTGATCTATTAACACTTATGACCAGCGGGAAGCTCTATGTTCCAGGAAGGACAAAAGAGAGAGAGAGAGAAACTCCTATCCCCAGGAAGGGGACAGCTGGACAAAAACTAAAATTAGATTAATACTGAAACAAATCAAAGGACTTGGGAACTATTAAAAAAATCATAGAACCAAAGTGATATCTGAAAAAGCTCAAATTTTACCTAGCAGAAAAAACTGAAAAAGTTTTGCCAAGAACTAAACTTGACGGTGAGTTTCTGAGTAAGGAACCATTCAAGTAAGTTTAGCCCGTGTGGTTTTAATATTTTGTTTTCAATAGCAGTCTTCTTTCTGTATCTGTGAACAGTTTGTTTTTCCTTTTCACATACATAACTTGACGGCTTCATCTTAACGTAGGTGTGTTGTTAAAAATGGTTAGAGAATTCTGAAGAGGTCCTCTGTTCAGTACAGGGTCAAGACTCCCAACTAATTTAATTTTTTTTTAAATTGACAGATGGCCAAATGTTTGAACTTCAGAATCTTGCATTGTGTATTGAGCTAGGGCTGAAACAAGAAACTTTTTTCTCATGAAAATATTGTGAGAATCAAGAATTGTCACCAAGTTCTTGATTGGTTAGAGAAATTTCTCTCAAAACATTGTTTACCATTTAATGGTTACTGTTACCATTTACCGCAGTTTACTGCATACCGATTTACCATGTACCAGCTTCATCCCGGCAATGCGCATGCACATTACTGGAATGAACGCGGTACACGGTAACTGTACACAGTAAGCTGGTATATGGTAAATTGCGGTAAACTGTAACCAGTAATGATAAGTGCTATTTCAAGAAAGATTTCTCAACAAAGAAGCATCGAGAATCTGTATTTTTCTCCATTATCATTTCTCACTTAAAACGAGTCGAGAACTATGATTCTCAACAATAACCGAGAAAAACTCGAGCTAGAGTTTCAGCCCTAGTTCTGGCAAAGTGTCCATTCTTGCAAGGATGGGTAAAAGGATCCGTGGGAGTAACAGAAGTATTCTGTAAAGATTACAAGTGGAAAAACCAAGTCATGGTTGTGTTAGGAGATGCAGTGGGTTTCTGCTAGAGTTAACTCAAGTCTAGCCATACCCACATCTATAAAAGGAAGCAGAAAATTATTACTAGGAATTTAATTCTAGTATGACAATTATCTATCTTGCTTAAAGCGAACAGAAAGCTATATACCTGTGTGCAACATTTATCACATGAAAGTGCTTACATTTTGGTTTTCATGTTCTTTATCTTATGAAAGCTAAACACAAATAACTTGATGAGCAAGAACCTGCAAGAAAATATTTAAATATATGCGGAGAAGCAATTGACTTTTCTGTTTAGTTATTCTGAAGACCAAGTCAGATGTGCCTTTCAAAGAGTATGCTCTTATTTAATTAAAAACAGTAAAGCTTACCATTCTTGATGAATAAATTTAATACTGCCAGTGCACACACATGGATGATAGAGAGGCTTCTCAGGTGTTCCTTCAGACCGACATACTCTGCATATGTCTGTTAACCAAAATAAATCGTATTAGTTTTTAAAATAAATTAAACGTCTTCTTGCACATTTAATATCAAAGAGCCTAAATAATGAGAAGCCAGTAATTGTATGACAGCCAATGCCACATAGCAAAATAGGAATACTGATTCAGCCTTTGTCATTTCAAGACTTTTTATACCTAACAAGACAAATAAAGGGAGTTATAAAGAATAGAAATATGCATCTTCTTCCTGAATACTACAAAGATTACTAAAAAACCTCTAGCTACCAATCAAAAATAGTTGTTTGTGTAGATCCGTAAATCCTAGAATGCTTCACAGGGAGAGCATGCATGAGCACAGGCATTAGCACACACTGTACAGAGAATTTCAGCAGTACGTATGGGCCATTTGAAAATATAACTGGTGCTTCTAAGACAGCTGTCTTATTGTGTAGAGGTTGGGGAGGATTGAGAAATTTTTATATCAAAAAGGTAAGAGTCAGGTTTTCCCTGGCTCATCATGAGTGAAATTGCTTCCTCCTACTCCTCCCTCCGAATCTTTTCCCTGTAGCTCAGGTAAGCATGTGCACCTGCGTCTTCTCAAACTCATGAATGTAGCCTTGTCTCTCCTGATGTTCACCACTCCCTTGTTTCTTAGATTGTAAGCCCTTTGGGGTAGGGACCTATCTGTACCTACTGACTGTACAGTGCTCTGTACATTGCTGGCACTACTATATAAATAATAAGACAGGAAGGACTGATATCTATCAGTGCCACTTCCCTTGATATCACAAGTTATTAGTCATTTACTACTCCATCTGGCTCCGAACCTTCCCTTTCCGAAGACATTGTAAGACCTGGCTGTTCCCCCAGGCATTTGGCAAGATGGATTTTTTTTGGGGGGGGGAGGGAGGAGGTTGGGGGTGTCTGTGGCTCTGCCCATGTTCTGTGGTTTTAAATTATATTTTTATATTGTATTTTTTATTATGTGTACATCTATTGTATTTTTATTGTGTTGTAAGCCACTCTGAGCTGCCTTGGCAGGAGGGGGCGGCTAAGAAATATAGGTAAATAAATAAATAAAATAAATAAATTTGGGTTAATGCCCAAGTCCCAAATACTAATAAAGTCATGTTCCATGAGACCAGAGCCTATTTCTTCTCAACATTTTGTGACAAGCGTACTCGGTGTCCTTTCCCCAAAAGTTAGCATAACTGTGGAACATTATCTTACCAGAAACCATCACTGCAAAGTTTTATTTCTGCCAAGAAAAAGTGCTTGGCCTGATAGAACAGTCTCTAAGAGATTAGATGTAGCAACATCTTTCTTTTAGCTTCTTTCATGCACTGTCCCTTTAAGTCCTATGATTGTTCCTCCTGCCCATATAATACCTTTTCAGATGTCATGTGCACAATTGCAGAGAAAGATTACCCAGGAGTTTTCCAGCAAAGTCTAAATGTTACTATCACTTGCTTACCCAGCACAGCACAACTATAGTTAAATCTGTCAAACTTTCTAATTAAAATTGTGAGATTGCTTTAGGTATTTCAAAACAAAAACTTTGTAAACAAGTCGAATTTTCTATGCAAGTTGTATGGGACAGCAGTGACTCTTGTACTTTACTTTGAAAAGACCTTCGGAAGACAGTGTCTAACTTCTTTAGTACCCAAGTTCTGAGAGTGGTCTAGAATCATTCTGTACCCAATTTTACCTTGCAAATCAAGGTTGGCATGTATTTGCCTGGGTTGTTTTTAAATCAGATAAAATGCAAATTTTTAATGCCCCAGGAAAACCAATTGGAAAGTTACCCAAGGGAATAGATTCAGACATTAATTTACAGTTGTTTAAATAAAAAGGCAAACTCAGTAGGCAATACCAATACATAATACTCAACTTGTATGCCTGCATGCATTTTGGTTTGATAATTTAATTTTTTTCAATTAAGAGAAGACCTATAGAACAGTTTTTAATACATAAACCAAAGTAAAAAATTAGATCATATGATAAATCCAATGGGACACATTACTCCATCCCTCCTGTCAGGGCATGAGATTTCAGATCAAACTCCAGGAGCCAAAAAAGAAATTCAGTTGTCAGTACACCTCTGAACCAGTTGTCAGCCTCAGTTTTCTGGGTGCCAACGGCACCCAAGCGCTTGCAAATTTTGCACCTTGCCTCTTGTAATTCTTTGTATGCTTCCACCCNAAAGGAAGCAGAAAATTATTACTAGGAATTTAATTCTAGTATGACAATTATCTATCTTGCTTAAAGCGAACAGAAAGCTATATACCTGTGTGCAACATTTATCACATGAAAGTGCTTACATTTTGGTTTTCATGTTCTTTATCTTATGAAAGCTAAACACAAATAACTTGATGAGCAAGAACCTGCAAGAAAATATTTAAATATATGCGGAGAAGCAATTGACTTTTCTGTTTAGTTATTCTGAAGACCAAGTCAGATGTGCCTTTCAAAGAGTATGCTCTTATTTAATTAAAAACAGTAAAGCTTACCATTCTTGATGAATAAATTTAATACTGCCAGTGCACACACATGGATGATAGAGAGGCTTCTCAGGTGTTCCTTCAGACCGACATACTCTGCATATGTCTGTTAACCAAAATAAATCGTATTAGTTTTTAAAATAAATTAAACGTCTTCTTGCACATTTAATATCAAAGAGCCTAAATAATGAGAAGCCAGTAATTGTATGACAGCCAATGCCACATAGCAAAATAGGAATACTGATTCAGCCTTTGTCATTTCAAGACTTTTTATACCTAACAAGACAAATAAAGGGAGTTATAAAGAATAGAAATATGCATCTTCTTCCTGAATACTACAAAGATTACTAAAAAACCTCTAGCTACCAATCAAAAATAGTTGTTTGTGTAGATCCGTAAATCCTAGAATGCTTCACAGGGAGAGCATGCATGAGCACAGGCATTAGCACACACTGTACAGAGAATTTCAGCAGTACATATGGGCCATTTGAAGATATAACTGGTGCTCCTAAGACAGCTGTCATTGTGTAGAGGTTGGGGAGGATTGAGAAATTTTTATATCAAAAAGGTAAGAGTCAGGTTTTCCCTGGCTCATCATGAGTGAAATTGCTTCCTCCTACTCCTCCCTCCGAATCTTTTCCCTGTAGCTCAGGTAAGCATGTGCACCTGCGTCTTCTCAAACTCATGAATGTAGCCTTGTCTCTCCTGATGTTCACCACTCCCTTGTTTCTTAGATTGTAAGCCCTTTGGGGTAGGGACCTATCTGTACCTACTGACTGTACAGTGCTCTGTACATTGCTGGCACTACTATATAAATAATAAGACAGGAAGGACTGATATCTATCAGTGCCACTTCCCTTGATATCACAAGTTATTAGTAATTTACTACTCCATCTGGCTCCGAACCTTCCCTTTCCGAAGACATTGTAAGACCTGGCTGTTCCCCCAGGCATTTGGCAAGATGGATTTTTTTTGGGGGGGGGAGGGAGGAGGTTGGGGGTGTCTGTGGCTCTGCCCATGTTCTGTGGTTTTAAATTATATTTTTATATTGTATTTTTTATTATGTGTACATTTATTGTATTTTTATTGTGTTGTAAGCCACTCTGAGCTGCCTTGGCAGGAGGGGGCGGCTAAGAAATATAGGTAAATAAATAAATAAAATAAATAAATTTGGGGTAATGCCCAAGTCCCAAATACTAATAAAGTCATGTTCCATGAGACCAGAGCCTATTTCTTCTCAACATTTTGTGACAAGCGTACTCGGTGTCCTTTCCCCAAAAGTTAGCATAACTGTGGAACATTATCTTACCAGAAACCATCACTGCAAAGTTTTATTTCTGCCAAGAAAAAGTGCTTGGCCTGATAGAACAGTCTCTAAGAGATTAGATGTAGCAACATCTTTCTTTTAGCTTCTTTCATGCACTGTCCCTTTAAGTCCTATGATTGTTCCTCCTGCCCATATAATACCTTTTCAGATGTCATGTGCACAATTGCAGAGAAAGATTACCCAGGAGTTTTCCAGCAAAGTCTAAATGTTACTATCACTTGCTTACCCAGCACAGCACAACTATAGTTAAATCTGTCAAACTTTCTAATTAAAATTGTGAGATTGCTTTAGGTATTTCAAAACAAAAACTTTGTAAACAAGTCAAATTTTCTATGCAAGTTGTATGGGACAGCAGTGACTCTTGTACTTTACTTTGAAAAGACCTTCGGAAGACAGTGTCTAACTTCTTTAGTACCCAAGTTCTGAGAGTGGTCTAGAATCATTCTGTACCCAATTTTACCTTGCAAATCAAGGTTGGCATGTATTTGCCTGGGTTGTTTTTAAATCAGATAAAATGCAAATTTTTAATGCCCCAGGAAAACCAATTGGAAAGTTACCCAAGGGAATAGATTCAGACATTAATTTACAGTTGTTTAAATAAAAAGGCAAACTCAGTAGGCAATACCAATACATAATACTCAACTTGTATGCCTGCATGCATTTTGGTTTGATAATTTAATTTTTTTCAATTAAGAGAAGACCTATAGAACAGTTTTTAATACATAAACCAAAGTAAAAAATTAGATCATATTATAAATCCAATGGGACACATTACTCCATCCCTCCTGTCAGGGCATGAGATTTCAGATCAAACTCCAGGAGCCAAAAAAGAAATTCAGTTGTCAGTACACCTCTGAACCAGTTGTCAGCCTCAGTTTTCTGGGTGCCAACGGCTCCCAAGCGCTTGCAAATTTTGCACCTTGCCTCTTGTAATTCTTTGTATGCTTCCACCCTCAAGTAAGTGCATTTAACAGCTCATATTCCGTTTTCAATTGAATGTTTTGTACCCTGGTCTTAAACAGCCGATCATCTCAACAATGTAGATGCTCAATAACCATTACATCTACAAAAAGAAAAAAAGACAGACCTGAACATTGTAGGCTATTTTTTGTTTCAATTCTGGAGTTGTTTTTGTTACAAACATGATGTATGGATGAAAAACCAGGATACTTCCTTGTCTTTGGCTGACACAGGGGATATCTTTTGCTCTACTACTTGCAATGCAGTACTATCTGTACCTTCATAGTCTAAGTCAGTGGTTCTGGCCCCCCTTTATCCATTTCAGTTTCCTCATACGCCTTCCCACTCACTTTCTCTTTGCAAATTCTGCATCCAAGAAACTGACATCTTCATGTACTTTCTCATGACTGCCATAATCGAGTCAAATGGTCAAAATCAGGACACTCAACCCTTACAAGTTTTTCTAAGTAAAAATTTACAAGTCACTAATCACAACTGAATTTTAAATTTTCACCCAAGTCCTTTTGCACTGAGTTTGGCAGACGTGGTGCAAAAGGTCTGTAATAAGATATTATAGTCCACACCAGGAAATATACAGCTTCAAAAATAAGCTACTGGGGTTTCACTTTTCTTGTAACCCTTGTTGCCAACACATCTCACATTGGTTTGGTCTTGAACTCCTAATTTATTGCACTCATTAAGCTTCATTTTTTCTCCTGCCAACATCTTCTCCTCAGGATACAGGTCTGTATATGCTTGTTCGTCTAGTAACAAAAGTATGAACTCCCAAAGGAGTGTTGCCACAACACACTGTGTTCCACATTTCAGCAACCATTATCTATAGAGGTTTGTCACATGCCGATGAGGTTTCAGAAATATTTCAATTTAAAGACAAGTATAGTTGCCATGTTGGCCCCAAATGTAAGAGACGGAAACCAAGTAGTTAAGCGATCTATTGTCTTTTATTGGAACAACCTTAGCAAAAGTAATTAAGCTTCAGAAGTTAATTTAATAAAAGACATCTAGATTAAACTGTCTACTTCAATTTAAGTCATACAAATATTATATAACACAGGAATCTGTAAATAAGTACTGGAAAAACATTAAAAATTAGAAAAATCACGGATTCTATAAACTCTCCTGCATTTGTGACTACTATCCACCTAACCAAGATACTGTTAATTATATAAACATCTAGGTAGGGCTCATTCACACACAAGGAAACTGACATGGGGCACGCCCCAGCCTCCTTCCCTCACTAGTGGTAGGGGTGATGTGCAAAAAAGGTTTTTGCAGCCAAACCCATTTCACACAGCATCCCTTCATGGGAGGAAGCGAACACAGTCTGTGGTCAATGGCAGCATGCTCGCTGGAGGAGGACTACGTGAATGAGCCTTCAAGTACTAGAAATCATGGACTCGAATGTATTCTATATAACTTGATATACAAATGTAGGTGTTATAAAATTCTAAGTTAGTGCTATTATTTAGCATTATTATTATTATTATTATAAGTTAGTACAGGGGTGGCCAAGGTTCCCACCCCCAAAAGTCACATACCAGAATCTTTATATGACCGAGAGTCACATGCTTACAGGTGCACGGAGTATTTCAGCATGTCTTAAGTCATGCTAATGAATACTGAGAGGTCAGAGAATAGAGAAAAAAATGCTGGTACTTGCTTAAAAGTTGGAATCTCAAGTAAATTTGCAACATCTGAAGATGGGGGGTCACAATCCTAATTGATACCCAATATACTTTGCATTGTTTTGTTGCCGTCTGAGGTTACAAGATTAAGTCTTCAAATATGGCTATGCAGGCAAAACATTTAGGGACTACTGGCTTAGTGGAAGATGCTCGAGTCTTAACAACAGGTAACTTTATTTATTTTTTATTTATTTATTTTTCCAAATTTATACCCCGCCCCCTCCTGCAACGCAGCTCGGGGCGGCTTCCAACAATCCACAATAAAACAATAAAATTCCTTTTAAAATATTAAATATAAAATATACCATATAAAAACAGGGCTAGAAAATAACAAATAAATAAATGGGCGGGGGACTAAAATCATCCCCCCCCACCCTCCCTCCCAAAGGCCTGGGCAAACAGCCAGGTCTTACAGTTCCGCCGAAATGTTAAAAGGCTTGGGGCCAGGCGAGCTTCCTCCGGAAGGGAGTTCCACAGCCGCGGCCCCACCACCGAGAATGCCCGCTCCATCGTGGCCCCCCGCTTAACACGGGGGACCTCCAGGAGGGCACCCCCGGCAGACCGCAGGAGTCGTTCCGGGGCGCGAAGGGCGAGGCGGTCCCTAAGGTAAGAGGGGCCAAGGCCGTATAGGGCTTTATAGATCATTACTAGGACCTTGAACCTGGCCCGGCACACTATCGGCAGCCAGTGCAGCGCTCGGAGCACCGGTGTAATGTGCTCCCGGCGACCCGTCCCCGTAAGAAGACGGGCCGCCGCATTCTGCACCAGCTGCAGCCTCCGGGCCAAGAACAAGGGAAGCCCCACGTAGAGCGCGTTACAGTAGTCGAGCCGCGAGGTGACGAAGGCATGGATGAGGGAGGCCAGGTCCGGGCCAGAGACATACGGACGCAGCCTACGTACCAGATAAAGCTGGCGGAAGGCAGCCTTAGCGACTGCCTCCACCTGCCGCTCCAGCCGCAGGTCTGCGTCCAATATGACCCCCAGACTCCGGACCTGCTGAGCTACAGGGGGGCAAACCCCCCCAATCAGGGGGGCCACCACCCCCTTCGCCCTCCCCACCACCATCACCTCCGTCTTATCTGGGTTGAGCTTCAGTCTGCTCCGCCGCATCCAATCCGCCACGGCCTCCAAACATTGGGATAGCACCGAGACAGCAGGGTCTGGGTCGGTAGAAAACGAGAGGTACAGCTGAGTATCATCAGCATACTGGTGACATCGCACCCCGAACCCTCTCACGACCTCCCCCAAGGGCTGCATATAGATGTTAAATAATAATGGAGACAAGATCGATCCCTGCGGAACGCCACACGGTAAGGCGCGGGGGCTCGATGTTTCCTCCCCCAACACCACCCGCTGGCTCCTCCCCGAGAGGAATGAACGGAACCATTCAAGAACAGTCCCGTCCAGACCCCCCCGGTCACGCAGTCGTCTCAACAGCAGCCCATGGTCCACGGTGTCAAAAGCGGCCGAGAGATCGAGCAGGATGAGAAATGTCGAACATCCCGCATCCATCTCCCGGCGGAGGTCGTCCACCAAGGCCACCAACGCCGTCTCGGTGCCATAGCCGGGGCGGAACCCAGATTGAAAAGGGTCAAGGAGCCCGATATTATCTAGATGACCCTGGAGCTGGAGCGCCACTGCCCGCTCAATAACCTTCCCTAAAAAGGGAAGGTTAGAGACAGGTCGGTAGCTGGCGAGCGCGTCTACGTCCAACGATGGTTTTTTCAGCAGGGGGCGCACCACAGCCTCTTTTAAGCAAGGCGACAACCTCCCCTGCCGAAGGGACGCATTCACCACCCTCGCCAGCACCGTCCCCAACGTCTCCCCGGAAGCTTTTATTAACCAGGACGGGCATGGATCTAGTTGACAACACGTGGCCCTCACAGACCCCAGGACATCCACCACATCGGCCAGCGTCACTTCCCGAAACTCTCCCCACAAAGATGGACCAGACGGGCCCTCCGCCCCCCCGCGCTCTTCCCCTACTGCCATCAACTTCTGGTATGTGATAGGCCAGTGCCTGGGCCCTTTGTCTCCAAGCACTAATTTTGTGGCAGGGGGTTGGGAACAAAAATATTTAAGTGCCTGATATTTTATTTTATTTTTTTAGTACAACTGTATTGTTTCAGGACAGAGTTCTAACAGAATACTGACAGTATTAAGATGTACTAGACAGAACATGTTGAACGCTATATATTTATTTATCAGTTCTCTTCACACACAAGGCAATTAGAACTTCTTAAAAAAAACTCTGGAAAATAGTAAGACTACTGAACAGGGTAGAACGCTGTACCAGTGCCTTGTAGGTAAAGTGTTAGGACTTGGATCTGGTAAACCAAGGTTCAAATCCCATTTTAGCCATGAACTCTAAGAGCAGCTTTAGGAAAGCCATTTTATCTCGGCCTCAGATCCCCACATCTGTAAAAGCCAGGAGAAAACATCCAAATGCAGATCACGTGCATTTTTATGAATGCACTATTCTGTGTAACTTCTGCTTTTCTGCGGATTTACAAGGCTGTGAAATCCAGCTCTGTCAATCAACCTTGTAAAGCCGCATACAAGCAGAAATTATGCAGAATAGTGCATTCACACACACATAAAAAAGGGCAAGATCTGCATTTGGAGGTTTTCTCCTGGCCTTGTAAGGACACTTTCATGAATGTGTGAATGTGCCTTAGACATTTTACTACAATCAATTGCTCATTTCTTATGTTTAAAAAAAAATCTGTTAAAGTTTTAATTGCCACAGGGAACACACAAATATGACTGTTAAAAAATCTTGCTGTTTATGGTTTGAGCATTTGCTAGCACTTTATATAAAATCAGTTTCTCTATTTCCCCACGCACCATCTTTTCCCCTTGTTTGAATGGGTCTGACACAGCAACTGAGAAGAGAACATTTCTAAAAGTTTAACATTATTTAGATCGTAACTTCCCTCCCCGCCCCCTGGAGTGCAAGTATGTGTGTGTGAGTCAGTAAGTGAGAGAGAAAGTGTGCGTGTACATGTGTGGGATGAGTGAGAGAGAATGTGCATGTGCACGCGCGCAAGAGAGATGAGAGTGTGTGGGGGGTGGTGAGAAATTGTGTGTGATGAGTGGGAGAAGGAGTGAGAATGTGTATGTGAAAGTGAGAGAATGAATGTGCGTGCAAGAGAATGAATGAGTGATTGTGCGAGAGAGAATGAATAACGTGAGAGACTGGGATGGACTGGTGACTGCCCATAAGGGAAGGGACACATAGTAAACCGTTAACTTTTATGTTCAACATAAGGGGATATTAGCTAAGCAAAAAACCTGCTGTTTAAGGAACTGGTTGCAACGGCATTCCAAATTATACTCAAATTTTAACGTGACAGTAAATTGTACATAACACAATTTATTATTATTTTTTAAAGATTATGACTTAACTGAAATTAAACTGCATACATTTCTCATCACTTATAAGTATCGTTCAGTCACCATGACAACACACATGCAGTTTAATTTCAGTTGTCGTAACTTT
>QEPC01001536.1:1773-15471 GCA_003113815.1 Sphenodon punctatus
CGTGGGTACCAGCGCTCTCGTGGGGCAGTGTATCACCGGCTGTTGGAGCTGGGTCAGCTTCCGTGGCCCCCTGCTGCTGACTTCTGCATTTCTGAGCCTACCGCGGCAGAGCTGTCTATGAGCATTTACTTTGTGGAATTTATTGCCACAGGGTATGGTTGAGGGCAATAATTTTGCAAGATTCAAAGTGGGGTTGTACTTTTAAGATGTATGACAAAGAATATCAAGAGCTAGAATATTTAATGCTGACAAATTTGGGGAAGGGATATAAAAAATCATGCTTCAGGGATTGAACAAATCTTTTAATATTGGTGTTTAGGATGAGAGCAGATAAAATAATAATTAATAATAATTAATTATTTTATTTTATTTCATATAGCACCCCCTCTGCCAATGGCTCTGGGAGAGAATGCTTCGTAGCGTAAAAATATAATAAAACATATAAAGCTAACATAAATCCATTTAAAACAATTTAACAGGGCAAGGCAAAGGAAGGGAAAACACATTAAGGGGAAAAGCACCTGGAGAATAAATAAGTCTTCAGGTGTTTTTTAAAGGTGAGGAGGGAGGAACAGAGACAGACATCTGGAAGCAGTGAGTTGTACACTGAGGGGCCCATCGCAGCAAAGGCCTGATCACTGCTTATTATCCCACATCTACTTATTGTGCATATCTGGTGCTGGGCACTACTGGAAAAATAAGATGCTTTATCACCTATGTTCCATTGCTATCCATTTCTTAGGTCAGCCAAGAAGAGCCTTCTGCTAATTCCATCATGGTGCCAAATGCTTACAGCCAAGGTCTGCAGTAACGCTTTCTCAGTGACTGCCTCACAGCTCTGAAATTCCCTTCAATTGGAAACTTGCCAAAGCCCAGCTTGAGCAACTTCTGGGGCAAAGTCCAAGATCTTCTTAATTGACCAGTTATTTGGTGCGCACCGGCAGTGATGTGGGGGGGGGGGGCGGGGGTTGGAGAGGGGATGGAGACCAGGGGTTACATACACACTGTATTTTGCTAATATTTTGTAACCCATCCTGAACCCTTGGGATAGGGTGGACTTTAAGCCCAAATCAATCAATAAAATAAATAGACAGACCATGGGTCAGATCCGGTGAGGCAGTTTCTGTCAGATAATCACCAATGTGAAACATCTTGTTACGTCTCTTGTAGATATTGACTCTGATCCCTATAAAACCTGGTGCCATTATCTGTACCAGAACTTCAACTTGTACTAAGTCCAGAATCTAACTGATAGAACTCAGCTATTCACACAGGAAAGTAGGATGGAAAGAAAAAATAAGCTGTTCATTGTAACTTTGAGTAAATTCTCTTACAGCCCTTGTTTTAGTATTTTGAGACGTAGTAATCATGGACTATTTAGAAGGGCATTGAAAATGTAATACTGTGAAACACTAAAATGATGAAGGAAAAGAGAAATGCTAGAGTTTTTCTTGGTTTTGGCCAGGTTGAATAGTATTCCTTTTACAGATGCTTTCCTCTGCTACGATGGCCTATATTATGTGGCTTATACTGATTCACTGCAGTTGATTCCAGTCGGATACTGCATTATAGCTGATGCAATAAAACTAAATGATGTATCTGAAACTCAGTTCCAAAACTCTTCTTGAGAGTAACATGTACAAAGTTGAGTAGGAAAATGTAAAGGGTACAGTATTTTCCTGCTAGGCAAAATTTAATGAACTCTTTTATACCAATGCTCATAGCTCTAAAACCTACAGTGAATTATACTCGTGGATTCTGTGGTGATGTGGAAAAGAACTAGTAAGATGGTTTTGCAAACGGTTAGTGTCTCATTTATTTATTCAAATTTATATATCGCCCTTCCTATAAAGGCTCAATGCAGCTCACAATTAATAAAATCAAAAAAGTCCCCTTAACCCCTCCAACCTGCCGTCTAACACCTCAAACCAATCCCACCCAACCCTATCCCTGCCTGCCAAAAGCCAAGCCAAATGGAAAGGTCTTAAATCATTTCCAGAAGATGAGCAGGCTCGGGCTTAAACGAACCTCCAAGGGATTCCATAATAGTGAGGCAGCAACCAAGAATGTATGCCCTAGCTGTAAAAACTTTATGGGTACATGATACCTGCAAAAGTGTGCCCCTAGCTGACCTCAGAGGTTGCAATGGGACATGAGGAAGGGGGTGGCCTTTCAGATATTCAAAGTAATCTGCTATGTGACTCTCCCTGCCCCCTTGATATCAGTTTTATTATCTGTCGATGATTTGTTAATATGCCACCAGTGATATATTCATTTTGGGTCAGGGTAACATGAACAAAAGATACAAATTCAATTATAAATGTATAAATCTGTGAGTTGCATCACTATCTTTTAACTGTAGTCCATGAGTGGTTGTGAACTCCACGGATCAAATCCTTGGTTACTGTCAGAAAGTGGCCACAGTAGCTTTAACCATGATGTGGGCAGGGGGAAGCAAACAGTGTGGAGAAGTATGCAGTGTACTTAAAACCTACCCTCACCGGCACTTTTATAAGTCAACAACAGCCATGGCTTCTCTATGCCCTGTTGAGGCCCAGCTGCACTGGAGCCCAGTGGAACTGTTGGCAGCCAACACAAGTTAACAACCTTAAGGCTGCTCCCAGGAAGAAACCTGAAAAAGAGCCTGCCCATGACTGGGAAAATGGAAAGATGGCTTTGCCACGTTAGGGTGCCACCTCCTGAATTGTTCCTAGCAATCCTTACATTCAACTGAAGGTCTGGGATCATATTCAAAAAATAAGGAACCTTCCATCATGTTCACACAGGGAAATTTACCTTTTAAAAACATAAAAGCATAATTTTCCCCATATCCATAATTTACCTGTATATCTATGATTACTATATCTCAATTTACATTTACACCATTAATTTAAGGAGAGGAAAGGATGTGTATTGTGTATGAGCTATTCATACACAGTCAGTGAAAGATCTATAACACATAAACTGTGCCTTTTCCACTGGAAAATGAGTAGGAAGGGAAACATTGAGTTTTACTACAATATGACAGGAATGAAATTAATTTTGGGGTTACACCAGAAGAAATTCTCAGGCATTTCAATTAAATTGGTACCTCAGAGAAGATATCCCAAAGAACTCATTTGTTTCTGTTCACTGTGGGAGAATGGTCTGGGTCTCTTTTGGTTGACTGCAGTAGTCAATGTTCCTTTCGGATGCTCAGTATTCCCTGATTTTACAAGAGGATATCAAGAGAATACTTATAATATTAAAATAATGTTAATATTTAAATATAAAACATTTAAAATATTTAGCTTTGCATGAAAAAGGGAGAGTAGTAATAGTTACACAGGAAAGAGCAGAGTTAGCAGCAATGACGAGAAAAATAATTAGAGCTAAAATGCGTATCTGCATAAACGGATATATTCAATGATTTTCTGCTTCATATGAAGTAAATATGAAGCATTATTTGATCCCACTTTGTTTATCCTTTCCAGATATGCATTTCAGCTATTTTGTTTTAGGCATTTGTTTATTTCAGTACTTTGGTTACCAACTGATTTCAAGCTCATCTGCCTCTGAAAGTCACTAAAGAAGCAGAATAATACAAACAACAAATATTAACAATATTTTGTCTACTTGGTAGTATATCAAGCATAGTATATGTGGATAATATTTGTAAATGTGAAATTCTCTCTTTGTTTCAACCCTAGACAAAACAGAGGGAAAAGAGGAGAAAAGATGATAAATGAGTAGTGTGGAAAAAAGGAATTGAAAAATCAGTGAACGTGAAGGGAGGGGAGGAATATTTGCTAGGAACTGAATCAAGACCTAGAATTCTTAATTACGGCTGTTCTGAGTACTTAAAACAAAAAACCTGCGAGTATTTCTGAGGGTCCTTGGACCAGTCCTGAGTGTTCGAACTGGTCCCTGGACCCTTGGAGAATACTCAGAATTTGGGGGTGAGATGGGGGGTGAGCAGGGAAGGAGGCCAGAGGCTAGAGGGGGATAGGCCAGCAGGGATCAGAGAAGAAGGGGGGGGAATCTAGTGGGAGGGGGACCCCACTTCTCTTGCTCCTGTTGGCTTATCCCCTGAGGGGGTCCTGTTACGCATGGCCTCTTCCTGGAAAGAAAGAAAAAAAAACTGGGCATGTCCAGAGAAGAGCCCGAATGACCCCTTCTGAGCATACTCAGACCTTTCCAAGATGGCACAGGCATTGTCAGCACACTGGGCGCCATCTTGGATGTGGTCAGCTAGTTCTTCTGAGCATGCCCAAAACTCAGTGTGTTAACAAATGTGACACTGGTGCTGGCCCAGTAGGGTGTGCTTTGGTCCAGCTGGGCCAGAACTGTCTGTCCACATCCAAGATGCCACCCATAGCATGCTGACTCTGCCAGCACAGTGGGGGGAGAGTTACCCCAAGCAAGGGCAGCTTTGGTGGTGGGAACAGACATCTCCGTGGCCTGCATCAGCCCAGGAGAGTGGGTGGGGAGCGCTGTGTGACTGGCCATCTCCACCCTCGCTCTACGGCCACTGCCCTGCCCCCCAGCATGACAGACAGCCTTGGATGCCAATAATTCTTCTAATCCTGGGCCCATCCTGGGCCACCCAGAATGGGGCTGGCATCAGATGTTCCCACCTGGTTCTGCCTGCTCTGGCCCAGCTGGGCAGCTTCTGGGACCAGACTGTGGGCCTGCTTCATTACGGGCCCATATTTCCATCCCAACTGTTACCCCACTTCAGGCTGACCCAGAACAAATGTAGTGCAGTGATGCTGGCCCAGCATTATGTTTGTAAACACCCATACATGACGCTGGTCCAGCTGTTCTGCTTGGGTTCACCTGGGCCAACATCATTCCCTGTCTGTTTTATCCAGGTCCAGAGATCTGGACCTGGTGGTTCCAGTACAAACACTGCCTGGGGTGGTGGCTGGGATGGAAATGTGGGTCCCGATCAAAGCAGGCCCACAGACTGTACTCATCTTGTGCCCCGTTGGGCCAGAGCAGGCAAACCAGTTGGAACATTTCTTCCCAGCCCTGACTCCTCCTGGGTTGAGGGGTTGCCATGGTGCCCAGCCATGGCTGTCCATCATGGTAGGGGGAAGGGAGATGGCCGCGGAGTGGGGGTGTGGCTGGGCAGCTGCATGTTGCTCCATCTCTGGAGCCTAAGACAGAGGGACTAGAGGTTGTGGAAGCTATGCTGGAGATCTGAGGCCTGAAGAGAGGCTTGACTGAGAGCCTGGAAACAAGACAGAGGGACCACAGGCTGTGTGAGTTATAAGATGGACTGTGTTAGCCAGCCAGAGGACTGAAGCTTGAAATGGTGTTGTGGACTATGTGGTGTGAATAAATCTTTATTATGCTAGTTTAGTTTAGTTTAAGTATATTAGCACTGGCTTCCTCCCTGGCCATACAAACATCACACAAACAAAAACAACAACAAATACAGGTACAACCAAAGGAACACAAATCAAAGAAGATTAAAGGATTAATAAGATGCACAGAATAAGCAGAACTTGCAATACAGCCTTGAATGAAAAGGGATAGACAACTGTCAGCCTCAAAGGAACCATTCCATAGGCCAGAGTCCTCAGATTAGTCCGAGAGGGGGCAAATCCTCAACTCCCTTTACCCTGGTGGCCAACTTCCCTTGTATGATAGACGTTTTCTTGATTGCTAAATATGTAAAGGAAGCTAAGGCCACCACAGCTTCCTTTTGAGACAAGGTAAGAAAATACCTATGGACTTCCTTCTGATCGAAAGACCATCCCTCTGGTAATAAAGGGGTTAACCACGCTGCCCAGAGGGCATCAAGATATGGGCATCGCAATAAGAAATGTTCAACCAAATCTATCTCTGCCATATGACAGGTACCAAAGTCTACGATTATAGGCGATACCCTTGTATCTACCCTCAACGACTGCTGACCTTACCAGCTGCCAATGGAGCATCGTATAGGCTCTATGAAGCTTGCAGCTTCCTAGCAGATCCAGATAAGGCTCAAAAAGAAAGCGGAGCTTGAATGATCCCAACAAGGGTGCCACCTTCCAATTACCCACTCCCACTATATCCTCCTGTATCCTTCCCAGGATCTCAGATAGAATGACTGCGAGTGGTTTGCCACAAAAATATCGGAAGGAGAACCCAAATTCCCTAAACAGCCGCTCAAGATAACCAAGCCAGGGATAAGCTCTAAGGCCCTGATAGGAGAGTTCTTCCCTGAGACACTGAAGAGGCAAGGCTGTCTCTGGCTGAGCCACCAACCTCACCCAGTATCTCACATACACCTTCTTAACTAAAGATGAAATTGAAGGCATTGCCAGCTCAGCCCTTAGAATAGCACCCGGTATCCCAGGTGCTACCCCCAATAGGCGCCTAAGAAAAAGATTATGCACCTTCTCGAGTGGGGTAGTATCTGCTTGCGGATTAAGTTCCATCCCAAACAATAAGGTCGGGGGAATCTTAGCCATATAGACCTTCAATAGAATGGAGACCTGCATCCCTCTGGAGATCTTAACTGCCTTCAAAAGGGCATGAAGCGCTCGCATAGCAGCATTTGCCCTATTCTGGAGAAGAAAATTCCAGGTTCCCCTAGAACTAAATATCATGCCCAGATAGTTGAAGGAGCTAACTATATCCACCTGGCCTATGCTAAGTTTCTAACTCCAGGGTAACCCCCTTTTGCCAATTATCATAATCTTGGTCTTTGAGATATTCAAGGTCAGACCATTTAGACTACAATACTGATAGAACTTATCCACAGTCCTCCTAATGGCCACTTCAGTTTGGGATAAAAAAAACTACATCGTTCGCAAACAGTAAGAGGGGTAACTGAACATCCACCACTTTCGGGACATGGGTATCCACACCCAAGATAAACCCTGGGAGATTGGAGAGGTAAAGGTTAAAGAGCAGGGGAGTGAGGACGCAGCCCTGACAAACCCCTCTCCTAATTTGTATGGACTCCCTCAGGGTCTGAGCCCCCTCCGCCTACCCTTGCAACATGGTTATCATAGAGGTCAGATATTGCAGCCAAGAGATTTTGGTCTATACCCAGCGCTTTCAATTTGGCCTTCAATTCAGACTGGTCCTCAGTACCATATTGAAGGCCTTGGTAAGATCGACAAAAGCCAAAAATATTTCCCCCTTCCTGATTTTATGAAACTTATAAATAACGTGCTGTAGAATATAACAACAGTCCTTCGCAGACCTACCATGAGTGATTGAGTCAGTGGCACTGATCCTGTAAATATTCACCTTGGCAAGCCCGCACCTGCTACAACAGAAATTACATATTATTTAACAGTGTGTTACCAACTGATTTCAAGCTCTGCCTCTGAAAGTCACTATTATGCTAAATAAGGCCTGATGTCAATAGGAGGAAAAAATTGAAACTAGTAGGTAGCTTTTCAAAATGGCCATGTTGATTTAATTATGTGCCTCTCCTTGCTGTCAGAGAGCATTACATGACTAAATCCCAGCAGTCTGTTTTGAATGCCTCGCCTCACCAAAAAGTTGATTTCACAGTTGTCACTGGGGTGCACAGTGCCTTACAGAGTTGCTGAAGGAGAGAAGAAAAAATGATTGGTCATTGAAAGGCTTGTTTCATCACATTTTCCACAGAGGCTAATTATGGTCCTGGGATTAGTACCACCAGTGCCCACATTTCTCTACCATCTGTTTAAGACTGTGCACTGCATCCCATATAACCCTGTATGGAACTTATTCCCAGTGCCTACCTGGCCATCAAATAATTTGCTGCTAGTGTCAATAATTGCCCTTTAAGCTGATGCTGTGCCACTTGCTGGGCTAATCGCTGCTGGGAGAATTGTTACTGTACCTTTCTGGTTCTCAAAGGCTATGCATGAAACTGTATCTGTTCATGAGAAACAAGTTATCCTTCTCGCATCCTGCAGCTAGTTATTTCCACAAAACTGCTCCCAGTTTTACCTTTGAGATCACAGTGGGCTAGCATCTCATTTGAAAACACCCTTAGTCTCTCTGTTTTTCAATTTCCCCCTGTGTAAAATGGATATAATGGTACTCCCTACTTCCTACACACAGGGGTGCTGTGAGAATAAATGAATCCAATACTGTGAGGTGTTCAGAAACTATGGTAATGATGGATGTGTGTGTTCGTGTGCATGGAAATACCAAGTAAGAATAGAAAGAGTCAGAATAACTGCATGAGTAGCACAGTTGACCAAATAAAGACAAAATCAGATAATTAATTGTACAGATAACATATTCAATAAATGGTATTTAGCAGTTGATTGAGAAATTTCTGACAAAATATTTTTGGAATGAAAATTAAGGCATCATTAAAAAGTTTTTATTTGGTGAAACATATTGTGGCAGGGTGCACCCTAATAGAGATGCTGGCCCTTTAAGGAGAGTAGCAGCAGCAAGGGGAAGTAGGTGCTAGTTGAAGCACAGGCACTGCATGGGATGGAGGACAGCGCCTGACTGCCTCTCACCTGAGCTTGGGTGTGGCCAAGCCAGCCAAAGCCTAGAAACCCTGAGCTAGAAGAGTTACCAGAGCATAGGGATGTGCGAACAGGTTGCGGTTCGGGTTTGGCCAATCAGTTCAGTTCGGTGCATGCGTTCGGTTCGGGAGTTCGGTTAAGTTGTCAAGTTTGGGTTTGGCTGTTCGTTTCGGTCATGTTTGGTTCAGCATTCGGAAAAGTATCGCAAGAGCGTGATCGTGCCGGAAACAGGAAATTCAAGTGCGTGCGGAGCTGTGTGGCGAGTGAGTGTGTGTTTGGCTGGGTGGCTGTTCGTTTTGTGTGTTTTGGCTGATTTCCAATCTCCCGGTTCTCATCCTCGAAGTCCACGCAACATCTTTAAAAGACAGGCCAAGAAACTAAAATTCACAATTTGATTGGATACTAAAAATAATGAACTCAGCCTAGATTTTCAGCCTAGATTTCCTAACCATTATAAATATGAGTAAACTGACAGTCTCTGACATCTGTATACTAAACCTTTCTGTTACTGCTATGAACACGGTTCCTTTGATATGCAAGTTATGTTCACCGGGAAAGCGGTTTCCCACTACTCCCCAGAGGGTGTTAACAAACAAAACAATAGCCTGCTGGAGTCAGGGTTCAGTCCATGTACCCCCACTCACATGTTTAGTGTGTCCAGCCTAATAAATGGACAGTCCCTGGTGTGTATTTTAGTGCTTCTGGGCAGTCCCCACAGGCAGTGCCAGTGAGAGCAGAGAGAGGAGCAGGAAGCAGTTACTCCTTGGATGTTCTTGGATTTCTGCCCATGACTGTTTGGTGCTAGAGGACCTGTATGCATGGAAGTGCTGCACGCAACCTAATAGATGGGATAGACACATAGGCGCACATTAGCCTGTGTTCTCTCACATGATGGGCTCCACATTCTCAGAGACCTCACTGTGGGTGGAGGCAACATGGCTTTGGGGGTGAAAACTAAAAACCTAATAGACGGTGGACACCCACCTGGTGTGGGCTATTGTCTCATAAGAACATATAATCAAAAAACCTGTGGTTTGAAAACCCAGTTAAGATAGCATTCCAAATTATACTCCAACTCTAACAGAACCGTAAATTGTATGTTAAGGCAACTTCTTCTTACCCTCCCTACTACTCCAAAAATACCATACCTATAATACAATAGTATTAAGCTATTTCCAAGTAACCTTCACAAACAAAAGTGATCCCTTTCAACTAGAAAGAAACTGACAGTCTACCATTTTTAAAATATCTGACCAATCTACACATTCTTCTTTCCTCGTTCATTAATAATATAAAAGCACTGACAACTGAAATTAAGCTGCATAAGTGTGGTATGGTGACTGTGAACGATACTTATACATGATGAGGAATGTATGCAGCTTCATTTCCGTTAAGTTGTATTTTAAAAAAATTAATGAATGAGGAAAGAAGAATGCGTAGATTGGTCAGATACTTAATAAATGGTAGACTGTCAGTTTCTTTCTAGTTGGGTTGGGGGGCTTCCGGAGACTTAGCAGAACTTAGCGGCTGCCTTAACTATAGAGCTCCAATCACAGCTCTATAAAGTAGTGCCTTACTCGGTCAGATCAACTGTCCATCAAGCCCAGCAACCTGTCTCTGGCAGTGGCCTATTTCGGTCTTTTTGGGAGAATTACCCAACAGGTCACAATGGACAATCTATTCCTTGTCATTCTAGCCCCCAACAGAAAGAGGTTACATCCCCAAAATCTACTTGGCTAATAGCCATTAATGGATCTATTCTCCAGAACTTATCCAATCCACTTTTATTTTTATTTACTTATTTATTTTTATAAATTTCTAACCCACCCATCCTACCACAGGCAGCTCTTGGCGGCGCACAACATCAAAAAAATTTTTTAAAACCCATTAAAACAACTTTTAAACAACAACAAAGGAAAGAGTAAAAATCCCTAACCACACACCACCCTAACCCATTCCCCTCACCCTACTCATCCTCCCCACCCTCCCAAAGCCAGGAGGAACAGCCATGTCTTACAATAGAGTCAAAATGAGGGGAGATCCGGGGCCAAATGGGCCTCCACCAGCAGGGAGTTCCACAGTCATGGGGTGGCCACCAAGAAGACCCTCTCCATCGTGGCCTCCCATCAGACTTGGGGGACCTCCAGGAGAGCACCCCCCGATGACCACAAGGGCCGATCCAGAACCCAGGGGGTGAGGCGGTCCTGCAAATAGGTTGGGCCGAAACCATTTACAGCTTTATAGGTGAGCATCAACACCTTGAATTGGACGCAGAAGACTAAGGGCAGCCAGTGCAGAGACTGAAGAACTGGTGTAATATGTTCCCAATGGCCCAATTCCACCAGGAGATGGGCCGTCGCGTTCTGCACCAGCAGCATTCTCCATACTCTCACCAAAGGTAGCCCCATGTAGAGCGCATTACAATAGTCACGCCTAGAGGTGATGAAGGCATGGATGACGGTGGTCAGGTCAGAGTCCAAAACATATGGCCGAAGCCAATGCACCGGATGTAATTGGTGGAAGGCACTCCTTGCCACGGCCTCCACCTGAGCATCCAAGCGGAGTTGCGAGTCAAGGAGCACCCCCGGACTCCATACCTGTGGAACCAGTGGAGGGTAGACCCCATCAATGATGGGGGCTGTCACCCCCACTGCCCTACCCACCAATATCACCTCTGTCTTGTTGGGATTCAGCTTCAGTCGGTTTGCCCTCAGCCAGTTCCCCACAGCTTCAAGGCACCCGTTAAGCACCGAGACTTCCGTGCCTGGGTCTGATGAAAAAGAGAGGTAGAGCTGGGTGTCATCAGCATATTGATAACACCGCACACCAAACCTCCCAACCACCTCGCCAAGCGGTTGCATATACATGTTGAGCAGGAGAGGGGACAAAACAGAACCCTGCGGGACTCCACACAAGAGGTCTGGGTGTGATGAAAAATAATCACTGAGTACCATTTGCTGAGTTCTTCTGGCCAGGAAGGAATGGAACCAGTCAAGAACCATACCGCCCACCCCTGCACGGTCCCACAGGTGTATCATCAACATCTCATGTAGGGATGTGCGAACACGGTCCGGAAGTTCGGAGTTCGAACCGAACTCGAATAGTTCGGTTGACCGAACCGAACTTTCAAACCGAACTCGAATTCAACCGAACTGTTCAGTCAAATCCGAACCAATTTGGAAGGCCAAAAAACCCAGGTTTGAATGTACAAACTCAGTTTGGAAGTTTGGAATTCGTCCGAACTTGAATAGTTCGGTCGACCAAACTGAACTTTCAAACCGAACTCGATTTCTTAACCGAATCAAATTTCCAAACTCGGTTCTGTTCACACATCCCTAATCTCATGATCAACAGTATCAAATGCCACCAACAGATCTAATAGAATCAACAGGGCCGAACTGCCCTGGTCTAATTCTTGGCGAAGATCATCAACCAATGCCACAAGTGCAGTCTCGGTGCCATATCCCAGGCAAAACCCCGACTGCGAGGGATCAAGAAAGCCGACATGAACCAGATGCTCCTGCAACTGCCGGGTCACCATGCGCTCAATAACCTTCCCTAAAAAGGGAAGGTTAGAGACCGACCGAAAACTGGCAAGGAAGTCAATGTCAAGTGATGGTTTCTTGAGCAGGGGTCACACTACCACCTCTTTAAGGCAGCCCAGCACCCTGACCTCCCTAAGGGAGACATTGACCACCCCTGCCAGCAATGGCAACATCGTCTCCTGGCAGGCCTTAACCAGCCAGGATGGGCAAGGGTCCAGTTCAGAACAGGTGGCCCTGACAGCCTCAAGACATCCTCCGTATGAGCAGGGGTCACCAACTGAAACTGATCCCACAAACAAGGACAAGGTGGGGCCTCCATAACCACCAATTACCCTACTGCGGAGAATGCAGCATCAAAACTATGGTGAATCCGAGAGATTTTTGTCAGCAAAATAATCCACAAATAAGTCACAACGGGCACTAGATTACTCCACTCCAAGGCAGAGGGAGGCCGGACTGACCAGCCCCTGCACCACCTGGAACATCTCCGCTTGATGGGATTTAGCGGACGCTATAAGGGCAGCAAAGAACTCTTTCTTTGCTGTTCATATAGCAATGGCATAGTCTCGTAAACTTGCTCTATGCCGCAACCTGTCAGCTTCAGCACGTGAATGACGCCACCGTCGCTCCCACCGCCTTCTTTTCTGCTTCAGCACCTGCAGCCCCTCCAAAAACCAGGGAGGCCTGAGATGCTGCCACCTGGGAAGCAGATGCCTCGGAGCTATACGATCAATGGCCTCCATCATCAAGACGTTCCCCACCTCGACAAGGTCATCGATGGGACAGCCATCCAGATCAGAGGGTATATCCCCCAAAGCCTCCCAGAACTGCTCCAGTTCTATCTGTCCATGGGAGCGGACCATTCAAATAGGTTCCACACCCCTCTGGAGGTAAACGTGCACCAGGAGAGGGGCCTGCAGGAGGTAATGGTCCATCCATTACAAGGGAACAGCTGATATCTCCCCACCAATGCCCCCCCACGCCTCAAAGCCAGTGAAAAACACAAGGTCTAAGGTATGTCCCCCCCTGGTGTGTAAGGCTGCTGACCCTCTGGGACAGGACCATGGTTGCCATAGCAACCATGAACTCATGCTCCGCACCCCCAAGATCAGCATTGATGTGGATGTTGAAGTTCCCCAAGACTATCATCTTTGGGGATCGCACCACCACTCCTGATATCAGATCTGTTAGAGCATGCAGGGAGGCTACCATACAGGTGGGCTCACGGTAAACAAGCAGCACTCCCAAACTGTCTCCTGCCACATCAGATGGAGATCCTCAACCCCCATTATGGATTGCACCTGATACCTCCAAACAGCCCAACCCTCCCTAAAAATCATGGCCACAACGCCTCCCCCCCCCCCGTCCCTCTGATGGGGCGGTTGATGCTGCACAGAATACCCGGCTGGAACAAGGTCATCCAAAATAGGCCCCGACTCCATGTCCAGCCAGGTTTCCGTGATGCACACAAGGTCGGCTGCATGGCCCAGGATCAATTCCTGGACTGTTGTTGCTTTATTTGCTACTGACCTCACATTCACCAGCATCAACACATGGTCAGGGGACCTCTGATCCAGAACCACCTGCTCCATTGCTAGAGGGGTGGTATGGGGAACAGATATTAAGTACCTGTCCTGCCGCCCAACTCGAGCATATCCCCCCATACGGACCATACCTCCCATGTCCCATCA
>QEPC01001536.1:43613-98033 GCA_003113815.1 Sphenodon punctatus
TGGAAGTCTGCTCCTAGCTGAGTCAAATGACTTCCCCCTCCCTGCTACATTTGGCCTTCCAGTGACCTGACAGAAGACCATGTTTTAGCCACCCGAACACAACCGAACGCGATTCGAATTGAACGAACTGTTCGGCCATTTCGTAGTTCGGTGTTCGGTTCTGTTCGGTGTGTTCGGCCAATTCGTAGTTCGGTGTTCGGTTCCGTTCGGTGTGTTCGCTATTTCGGTGTTCGGTGTTCGGTCCGGTCGGTGCGTTCGTGTTCGTGTTCGTGTTCGGTTGTCCGAACAGGCCAAGTTCGGGCCGAACACCGAACTACCGAACCGCGTTCGCCCATCCCTACAGATGGTATTCACCCCAGAGTTCTGAAGGATTTCATGTAGGAAATAGAAGACTTACTACTGGTAATTTGTAACTTATTGCTAAAATCTGTAACTGTACGTGAGGATTGGAGGGTAGAGAATGTAACACCAATATTTTAAAAGGCTCCAGAGGTGATCCTGGAAACTACGGACTGGTGTGGCTGATGTCAATACTGGAAAAACCAGAGGAAACAGTTGTTAATTACTGGACATATTGATAAACATGACAATGGGGAAGAATCAACATGGATTTAGCAAAAGGAAGTTGTTCCTCACTAATACATTGGAATTTTTTTGAAGGTGTAAATATGCATGTGGATAAGGGTGAGCCAGTCAACATAGTGTATCTGGCTTTTTAGAAAACCTTTGATAAGGTCCCTCACCAGAGACTCTTGAGGATATTAAATAGTCATGGGATAGGAGACAGTGTCTTTTTATGGATTGGTAACTGGTTAAAGGATAGAAGTAAATGGTAACTAGTTAAAGGATAGAATTAAAAATAGTAGAACTTAATGGTCAGTTTTTACAATGGAAAGAAGAAAATAGAAGGATTTGTACTGGGACCAGTGTTGTTGAATATATTCATTAATTATCCAGAAAAGGGAGTAAAGAGTGAGGTTATCAAATTTGCAGATGACACAAAGATATTCAAGGTTGTTAAAAAGTAGACTGTGAAGAATTGCAGGAGAATCTTGAAAGACTGTGGGCAGTTTACACGAGATGCAGACGTGTGAATTTCCTGGGAAACATGCTACGTACTGATCATGTAAATGCCTCTTGCGCAAGCTGTCTGGAAATACTCCCAGATTAGCGAAACTCATATTGAGGGGTTTTAAATCTCCCTCAAGCTCTCCCCATCTTCCCTGACAAGCAGCTGATGGGTGGAGGGGGCCCAGAGCAGCACAGACACTCTCCCTGGCTGCTCGAACAAACATCTCTTGGTTGGGGCAGCTGGGGAGGGTGTGCCTCACCATGCTGCTCTGCCTCACCATCATTGTCGTGTGAGCAGGGTGCTCATTTAATGGCACTCCCGCTACCTCACGCATCTGTGGGGATTGCTAGAGTTTTTTGAACATACAAATTTTCCCCACTCATCTACAAACGCCCTGGATGACTGGGCATCTAAATGGCAGATGAAATTTAATGTGGAAAAGTGTAAAATGATGCAGATAGGAAAAAATAATTCAAACTATATGTACACAATTTTGAGTTCTAAATTAGGAGTTACCACTAGGGGTGAAACAAGATCTAGATTTTCTCTAGATTCTCATCGAGAATTGGGGTCTGGGAGAGATTATCCCAATCAAGAAGGAGTCAAGAAATCAGCCATTTCAGCTCACTCCAAATGGGCTGCCAGTGCGTCATGAGGGGGGACTTAAAAACGGGTAAAAAATCACTAAAGGTCACTAAAAAATCACTCCAGTCATGAGTCGGACAGTCAGCTGATCAAACAGTTACATCAGCCCGCTCACTGCCCCTGATCCCCATGTGCCCAGGAATCCAGCAACAGCACAAGGGTGCTCTGGGACCAAAGGTGGTGCAGTTGCAATTGAATCGCAGCGATCAATGGATGCTGGTTGAAACAGAGGGAGTCCAGGGCGTTCAAAGAACCCAGAGAATCCGAATAGATTATGGCATGGGCTGCACCAGCTGCTCAGCCAATGCAAATTGCAAAACAAGTAATATAGAAAAGAGCTCCATAGTAAAGATGGAGCACTCCCAAGAGAGTTGGTGAGCAATGCAATGGTCCTTTCTGAGCATGCTTAGTTTAATTTTACTTTCAAAGTTACCAGCCGGGAAGATGCCACACATAGGTGTGAGACCCCTCTGTATGGTAAGTAACCCACCTCTGACCCCCCTGCTAGGCCCCTCACTTCCCCTAAGCACTCACCCTGCCCCTAGTCTCCCCACCTCAGAACTCGGCAAGTATTCTCCTAGGGCCTGAGGAGCTGGCCAAACATTCGGAACTGCTCCTCAGACCCTCAGGAATACTCCCAAGTTTTTTTTTTCCTATTCGGAACACCACTAATTGGCACCTACCCATACCTTCAGTGGGTCTGTAATCTAGCCTTTCATGTAGATAGATACACTAAATATCCATATCATTCTTACATTTCCTGGTCAACGCTGACAATCAGTTAACATCCATTGATATCTTGAATATAGATATTTTCCTTTAATTTTTTGCTTGGGACCACTGTACTCAACCTAGTTTTGAATGACAGAGCACTTACAAATCCTAACAGACCCTCTGCTCTTCAGTTGGCACTTGGCAGTTAGCAGACAGAGCTGAACAAGTTACTTCCGCCCAATAGATTTTGGAACTGCACAGCATGCAATTTACCATACAGTTGGGATTACAGAGCAAAACATAGCCCACTTGCAAGACTACAAACAAGAATAAATTCTCTTTAATGTACTCCAGCTGGCCTGTAAAGTTTCCCCTTTATTTTGAATGAAAGAAAATAGTCTGATCTTGGAACAAAGTGCAAGTAGGAACTGGATGACTTTGCACTATAATAGACATTGGTGACAATCCAGCGGCATGCATACGCCGACCTCATTGTGCAGCGCACAGCCAGAATGTGCATGCTTAGATATGCACGCAATGCCCCACACGCAGCACAGTCACATGGGGTGAGTTGCATAGGCTGGGTTTGCAGTTTTGCCCTGCGTGGCTGTGCTGCATGCGCGGCACTGCATGCGTGTTCTGGCTGTGTGCTGCATATCGGGGTCGGCGTAAGCAGGCTGCTGGATTGTCTCCAATGTTTATTAATACAGGATGATTCTTGCTTTGGATCATAACCTAGTTGTTACTTGGATGTATCTAGTTTTCCTCTCTAGATATTATATTCTAAATTGGATGTGGTTTCATAGTTTCTACTATCATGTGGAATGCACTATCACACAAAAAAGGAAGGTGTAGCTGGGGGGGGGGTCTCTTCCAGAGCCCGCGCGGCACGGGAGAGCTCACAGGGTAATTAGCAACCCCCCCGGTTATGACCTTCGTCCCTCTTTCTTGGGGCTACGCTACGTGGGCACCCAGTAGGGTACCCAGCGGGGTAACCACCCTTGGCCCCCAATCTCCCCTTATAGCCAAGGCCTGCCCCGCCAAGTAGCGTGTCTGCCAGGCATCTTGCCCTGTGGGGCCCTGGCTCAGTCCCTTCTATCTGACCTGTTCTTGGTCTGGATCCTCTGAGGAAGGTCGGACCCAGTCCAGGTCCCGGGGTCCCGGTTGCGAGTCTGGTCCAGAGAGGAAGGAATCTCCGACAGCGAGCTCCTTCCCCTAGCTTCCCCTTGCTCTAACTGAGATTCAGGCCTTTATAGGCCCTGAGCATGCTCAGTGCCATTTGGCACTACTGAGCACGCTTCTACCCTTACATCCTGGTTACCTCGGCCTTGTGAATAGGGAGCTGCCCTGGCCAGGCCTTGTAGATAGGGAGCTTCCTGAACGGGAATCCACCCTATTACAGAAGGATTCTAGGGATAACTGGCAGACAGAAGACTGAGATAAATTAGACAAATGAGAGGTTCAATTTAATACGTAATTGTCTCCAAGATGGGAACATCCTATATTTCTTCTAGTAGGCACACAGTTTAAAAGGTAGGGATGCATTTTTAGCAAAGCCTTCAACTCAACAATGTCCTGCCTTCTTACAATCTGATAGCATCAGCTAAATCTAACTGGCTAATATTCTAGTGTAAATCTGTGAATCCATACCTGACCCCATCACACTCAGTAACATGCCATTCCAAAATAATCATACGTTTTGACTGCAGCCTAACATTTGGAAAACCACTTTCTCTGGAGAGGTCTGGTGTGAAGGGGATGAAGGATTCAGTATGGAAACCAGGTAGGTGTGGGTTCGTCAGCTGCATGCTTGTCTGCCTATTCCACAGATGCCAACAGTGCTGCCCCCTTCCTACATTCTTGGATGACATGAAAATATTGTAGCAAAAACATCATTCTACCTCCCCGCAAACTTTGAAATGGAGAAATGCTTTTTTTTGTCTTCCTTTCTCATCACATTTATAATTAAAATGTGTACATTACAAATAAAAAAAAATACTCAGGTTTGTTCTTAACCAGGAATATAGTGTCTCATTTCATGGATCACAACTCTAGCCTCAGGCTACTGCACAGACCTAGCAGAATGAGAGGAAAGATCATTCTCAGGGCCAGTGGTGCCTTCATGTGCTATCTTAATAATGGAGCAGCAGAGTTACTGAGGAAGAAAAAAGGAAAATGTCACTCTTGACAGCAGCATATGTTCAGCTTGAGGCTGCTCTTGGCAGAAATTTTCTCCCTTCATGCGTAAAAGAAACAGATTTGTGTTTATCAGCAGTGTAAACATAGAGTTAATTATTACTGTCCATTAAGTTTTAAGGCTCACATCAGATGGTGTAATGCAGAGGATCTAAAAGAATGGAAGAAGGGCAGAATGGGTATTATTATTATTATTAGCAAGCATTTATATAGTGCTAGCAATGTACCTTCCACTTTAGAAAGTAATGGAATAGACATGGTCCCAGCCCCAGGGCTTACAAATTGAGAGACAGGGTGGGCGTGGGGAGACAAAGGAAGGGGAACAGAGAGAGACAAGAGGTGTAACATTGGGTGTTTTCAGACGTGACGGGGATGGTTGACCCCGTCACGAAAACAATAAATTCATCCCCTGCCGGGACGACCCCGTCATGCCCTAACAGACGCGTCGGGGGATCCCGGCGGGGAATTGGGGAGGGGGCGGGGCCGTGCGGTGCAACATGCAGCCGCACAGCCCCACCTCCTCCACGCTCCCCACTGCCCGCCCTCTGGGGAGATGGGCGGGCGGCAAGGCCAATGCCGCCACAGCATCTGACTGAATCCACCACGGCCCAGAATCCCGCCGGTGCTTCTGGGCCATGGCGACCGACCAAACGTTACTTTTCTTTGATCCCTGCCGGGGATCACTTTCACCACACTTCCCGGGAAATTGGTGCGTCTAGCCTGGGAAGCGTGGTTGAAACTGACCCCATGTGGGGATTGAGCGTGGCAAACATCTGGTGGCCGCCAAACAGACGTGCAAGTCACAGTGACCACAGGTGGGTATTCACTGTGGTTCACTGTGATCGCGTAACATCTGAAAATACCCATTCATGAAGATGCGAGGTCTCAGGTTTACGTGCTTGGCTTGGTTACATCGAGAATGATGGCTGGCTGATCCATGTGGTGAGGATATGAGTACACAGACCTTAGGTAACAGATTATACTGGATGGAAGGTATCAGCAGGAGTTAGGAGAGGAGAGCGAGGAGTCGGGGAGGGCAGAGCAGAAGAGGAGGGTCTTGAGGGATTTGAAGGTGTGGAGGGAGGGGTGAGGCAGATGTGGGCAGGGAGGGAGTTCCAGGCGTAGGGGGAAGCTAGGGAGAAGGGACGAAGGTGGTTAGGGGAGCAGGTGAGGTGTGGGAGGGCAAGAGAGGGGACAGAGGAGGAGGGGAGTTCACAGACTGGAGTACGGAAGGAAATTAGCTCAGGGAGACAGAAGGGAGAAAGGTTGTGAAGAGCTTTATAGGGTAGCATGGGAAGAGGCCCAAAGGAAGGGGCCTGGGATCTTTGAGAGAAGAAAAGCATGTGTGTAGATGGAACTATTGGTCACTAAATAAATGTAAAAGTAATGAAGGGACTGAATGACCCAGGACACGCTCTCATTTTCCAGGAAAATCTAGAGAAGACCATTCCTAGGTAGGAGCTCCATGGCGGGCAGCCAAGGTGCATGGCATTCTTGCCAACAAAGTCAGTATAAGAGACAGCTCAGATGATACTGTTCCTAGGAGCCTTATCCCTTCAATGGAGCCTTCTTAGAATACTATTTCTAGGCACTTTAACCCTTCCATGGTGGAGGAGGCAGCAGAACACAGATGGTCAAGAAGACCAATGTAACAAAAGTCAAGGAGTAGGAGTAGGTTGGAGAGCAGATCAAAGTATGGTATGGAGTGGAATTCCTTGCGGGTTTCCGGTATTCCTTGAGTCAGTGAGAAGGCCTTAATTTCTGTCTTATTCTGACAAAACGAATACATATTAAAAAACAAACAAATATACAAACACCATTAAAACAACGTGCATCTTATTGTCATTCGCAGACCTGGGTAGCCTGTGAATGCCAATAGGAAAAAGCCGGGGTTCATACCTGCAGCCGGTTAGGCTGGGAATGTTAACAAGCAATACACAGGGAACAGAAAATGTGGGAAATAACACAGGTTGGAGGGTGGAGGCCCCATGGGGGGGAAAGGACTAAATGGACCACAGAAAAAAAACCACATTCCCATCTGCAGTGGGAGAAGGGCTGGAGGAAAACACATTGACACACAAGAAACAGTTCTTTATTGAACATATTTAAAGGCTTTATTTATTTATGATCAGTAAACTGTCACTTAAGGCTGGGTGTTTGTGCCAGTAATGCAGCTGATGTGCCAGCATAGGTGTCCTTAATCTCTCTGGCTATACACTGCTCTGCTCTGTTCAACTGGTCCTAGAACAGTGGCACTGTCTCGCTGGAGCTAACTTGGGAGGGAGTCACCAGTGTGGCCGTGCCAGTCTCACAGATGTTGTGGAGAACACAGACGGTCGTGGTTGGCAGAGGAGTAGCTTTCAGCTGGAAACTGATCCTGGCTGTGATTGCTCTCCAATGCTTCTTCAAAAGTCCTCTCCACAACAGAGTTGGTGGCACTGAGCTGCTGGATAAAGTACCTTTGTTCCAGGGTGTGGGCAACACACCTTGCTCATATCTTCATGAGTCAAGGGTTCAGCAGGTAGGCAGGATCCCCCAGAAAAACAGTTCACATGAGAACCCGCTCGATGCAGGTTTCAGTGCTGGGTCAAAAGTCCCCAGCATACATGTGCTCAAAGAAGTGGGACTGGTGGAAGATGAGCATCATGGTTCTTCCCGGACCACCTGGCCAGCACCTCCATAATCTGGGTATGGTGGTCTACTATGTCCTGGAGAACCACAGAGAAGAACCCCTTGCAGTTCAAGTAGTCATCCTTGCTATGGGGTGGGAAGAGGATAGTGATTTGGTTCCCAACAATTGCCCCTATATAGTTCAGGAACCCCTCCCTCCGAAAGCCCTCCATCACCTCCGCGGGGTCTGACAACTGCATCACCCACTCCAGCCCTGAACAAGTTGCGAGAGTGGGAAGAAATTGAGACCACAGCTTTCCTTGATGTTTGTGCACTGCCAGAAGTAAGGACGTCGCTGACAGAGGCTGAACTTCCCCTGCCATTTTCCCTCATCACTGCCCGGATGACAGTGAGAGGATATCTGCAGGGCCACTGAGAGTGCCTCAATCAGATGGTGGAGCTGAATCTATTGGGGGGGGGAGTGGTTTAGGGTGCAGGGAATGTGAACCCACTGATGGAGAGCTTCTTGTCCTATATGAGGTTTCTATGGGAATCACCTCTTGTTACTGCTATATGTGAGGAAATCACCGTTCAGGGGCCAGATACTGTCAGGTGGTATAACAAACTGTTAATAGTACTGACCCAAGTAATTACGATCCCAATATCTAGTGCGAAGAGTACAATGTCTTTATCGGGCCATCCCGCTTGGTTTGATGCAGAATGCTGCAGGGCCAGGGCTCTGCTGTGCCGCACTGTCAAGGATTTGAAGTCAAATTCCTGTCAAGGCCACAGGCTGCTACTAATTTCCCTGCGGAAAGACTACCGCAGTCTGTTGACTCTTAAGCAAAGCACCGCCCGGAAAGCTCTGTGGGCTGTTTTAACTCAGAAGGCGCATGGTAAAGACTCCCAGAAATTCTGGGAGATCATCCGCCGGTCCCAGAGGAGGGTAGGGTACCCGTGTAGGGCCCCTTTATGGCTGAAAGTGTGGCATTCCTTTTACGAGACATTATTTTCTACCTCTAGGGTAGGGGCCTATCTCTGTAGATAGGTTCCAGAGTTGGCCACCAGAGTTGGCCACCAGTCACGGTCGATTAAGTGGTTTCTGGCAAAGCCCCGGGACCGGATTTCATCTCCCCAGAACTACTGAAGAGCGACCCGGTAAAGTGGGCAGAGATACTAGCGCACCTATGCTCACATATTAATGAGACTGGCACCTTCCTGGCTCTCCAGTACGGTCATACCGATCTACAAAAAAGGAGACCCAATGTTCTCGGGGAATTACCGTCCGATTAGCCTACTTTCCATCATAGCCAAATTATATACTAGGCTTCTACTAACCAAGCTGAAGGCTTGGATGATGACTCAGGATCTAATCAAGCCAGAACAAGATGGTTTCCATGAGGGCTCTGCAACAACTGATCACATCTGTGTTCAGGCGGCATTAATTTCTAAATCAGTCTCTGTCCAGAGGAAACCTTATCTTTGTTTTATTGACCTTGAGAAGGCATTTTATTCTATATGCAGGCAATGCCTTTGGACCAAACTTCTTGCCCTGGACATAGAACCTAGATTACTATTCCTTATTATTAAGCTCCACTCGGGGAATTCTCTCCGGGTGCGGGTTAGTTCCCAGGGCGTGTTTTCGGGCCCTGTCTAGGTGAGAGCGGGTGTGAGGTAGGGGTGTCTATTGGCCCCTGTCCTTTTCAACCTTTTCTTAAATTATTACGTCCGTTTTATGAGCTCGATTGACACTCACCCCCCGAAGATAGGCGATCGCCGTATCCCTTTACTGCTATATGCGGATGATACAGTATTGATCTCCCAGACCTTGGTGGGTCTGAGGCGAGCGATGTCAGCCTTCAGGGAGTATAGCCAGACAGAGTTGCTGACCATTAATTTTGCCAAAACCAAGGTTTTGGTTGCGGGGACTGGCGGTAGGCAGAAATTACACCGTTCGTCCATTGAAGACAAACTTATTGAGCAGGTCGAGGTGTTCAAATATCTGGGTGTGAACTTTTCTTCCCATAAGGACTGGAAATCTCATTTTGAGGCAGTGCAAGAGCTGGTGGGGAGATCTATAGCAGTAATTATTAAGTTCTTCCTTGGTCCAGGGGGGAAATTGGTCCGCCAGGCCCTGCGACCTTTTAGGGCCAAGGTGCTGGGCCAACTTCTCTATGCGTTTCCAGTCTGGGGATACCCCTTTCTCTCCCTCCTGGAATGGCTTCAAAATAGATTCCTGCGAGTAATCTTGGGCGCACCTCGTGGGACCCCACAAGTCATCTTAAGAGCAGAAGCCCTCTGTATCCCACTCAGAGCACATGCCTTGCAGGCATTTCTTAACTACTGGGTCAGGAAGACACTACTCCCCTCATCCCCAGGATCGCTTTTGACTTATGCTGTTGCCACTGCCTTAACAAATAGTTGGATAGGAAGGGCCGAGTAGGAAGTCCTTAATCTGGGTTTTTCATTTGAGAGCTTAAAATGCCTTGGGGAGGTACTATTAAAAGCCTAATCAAAAGACGATTGTGGGACCAGACTCTCCAAACTGAGAGTGTACAGATGGCGACGCAGAGGGTGGCCCCTGAATTCACCCCATATAAGCCTTTTTTTTCTGGTCCATACTATCTTTTTGAGTGGCAGGATGCCAATAAGTGTATGGCATTCTTTAAAATGAGGGCAGATAGTGTGAGGGGGGGAAATGGTAGGGATGGGCGAACGCGGTTCGGAAGTTCGGAGTTTGGGCCAAACTTGAATAGTTTGGTCAACTGAACTGAACATGTGAACTGAACTCAAATTCAAACGTTCAGTTTGGATGTGTTTGGTGAGTTCGGAATTGAATTTCCATTGGTTTCAATGGAAAACACATTATCGGCTGTAACTTTTTTGTTTTTTAAGCTATGTGGCTGAAATTTGGGGTGCCTCTACCTCCAATAGAACTCATTATGTGCACCAAATTTCAAAACAATTGGATAAAGGAATCCGATTTTAGAAGCAGTTGAATTATTGTATTTTGCAATATTCTACATATACATTCTTAGCTGTAACTTCTTTGCCTCACATCTAATGTAGGTGAAACTTGTTCAGTTTATACCCCTTCCCATATTAACTATCTTTGCCAAATTTCAGAAGGATTGGAAAAAAGGTCTTGGTGGTATAAGCAATTAACATATAAATGTATGTCTGACTATAACATCTTTGTAGTCCAACCAGTGTACATGAAATTTGGCAGGACTATATATTTCACTTTCATGATCATCTCTGCCAAATATCAGAAAGATATTATAAAGGGTCCCAATTTTATATGCCTGTACAACATATGTAGAGAAGGGGCCTATGCCTGGGATTCTCTTATGTCACTGTGGTATAAGATCGGTTTGTGATGCGAATTGGCCAACAGAAATGTCAACCAAATATCCTCATTCTGTGCTGGGACCATCCCAACATATCTCCCCCACTTGTTTCTGGGAAGTCAGAAGCATCTGTTTAGGAAAGAGTCAATAGAGATTCTCTTATGTCCTCTGTCTCAGTGCTGCAGGATGTGATTGTGATGATAATTGGCCAGCCTGGATATGTTTAAACTATGTCTCCTGACTGCTGGGATGCTATCTCAGAAGTCCCAGTTATGTTGCTTATGCCCGCCTCAGGGCCGGCCCCTATGCCCACCTCAAAGCCACTACTAATTGGTCCTGTAAAGCTAGAAGCTTGCAGTAATGTGTTTGGCCATTGAATGTGTCTGTCAGTGTTTGGGGTTGCTCCACATCCTTCCTCCTAGCGTCTCTCTCCCCCTGCCATGCAGGGTGCCTGCCTCTGACTGGCACTGAATATGCTGATTTTCATCTGAATGATGATCTTCACAGGGACAACATCGACAATTGCTTTTATAATTGAAGCCCTTTATCAAAATCTCTTGTACATTTTCTGAAATGGCAGGAAAGGTATTTGATACATTTTTGCCAAATATCCTGTAAATAGAATGGAATATCAAAATGTTATAGCTAGAAATGTATTTTCAGGTTAATGTCTTATACTCTGGGGACCCTTTATCCACTCTTTTTGAATATTAGCAAAAATATTAAGCATATGGAGGGACATAATATGCACAAGTTTCATGAACATGGATGAGCCGGAAATATGTTTTTCAGTTTTTTCCCTCTATTTCAAAAATCAAATGTCATTTTCAGTTCCTGATTGCACCAAACTAAAGGCAAGACCAAGCCCAACCATATCAAATACCAAATCCAAACTCAAAGTTCGACCCAAACCACCAAACGGCCAAAGATCTAAACCTGGTTCTGTTCACACATCCCTAGAAAATTGATAAATAAATATTTACTAACCACAGAAATAATAAACAATGGAATATTTACTCTGCAGCAACTCATGTGCAAGTGAGTCATTATCTGGGATAAAATAAGTGTAAAATTGACAAAGTCTATTCACAATAGAAAGGATTTTCAAGAATAGCAGCAGTCATTTCAAGTGTAGTATAACAGGACATTTTTTCAAGATCACGAACATCTGCAGAAATAGGAATCCCAGGTTACTTCAAAATCAACATGATATTTTAACTATTTTGTCATTGTACAGTATTGTTGATAGTCCTCAGAAAGTGCACAGTGATTGAGATCACTGTTCTTTTGGGGGGAATGGGGGAAATGTTTTTTAAACATGAGTGATGTCAGGTGCCAAAATTAGGTGATGACTGGTGAGAAAACCTTTAGCCTGAAAAAATGTCAAACCCTTTTTATGTTGCTTGTTGCTAGCAGCACATACTGCTAAATGACCCACTTTCTGAAAAAAATCATTCTACTCCAACTATGCAGAAGCAATTTTTTGTTACTCACAATGGAGCTCTTAGTTTCAATATTGATCTTATTCTTGAAACAATTCTGTCAGAATAAAGGCATTTATTTTTGCTTGTGGTGTCAGTTGGTTTGGGGGCGGGGGGTGTTTATTTTGCAAGCACTACACACCAAATACCAGTATATTGTGGATGATGGAGTATGTTACTCCAACTAAGTATTCTAAACTTTTTTTTTTAGCTGATGAAGCTCTTAGAACTAAGCGTAAGCATTCCTGACTTTTGCCAAAAGCAGTTGGAAGGAACTGAGGTAGGGAGGCTCTGCCTCCTCCTTTTATCTTATCTCCTCTCATGAGACTAAAAGCCTGCAATGAGGAGAGGGGAGGGAGGGAGGGAAAGAAGAGGCAGGAGGCTTTCATCCTTCTAGACTGTTCTATACAGTCTGCATTGCAACTGCTAATGATGAGTATTTCCAGCTGCCTCTGGAGCATGAAGTAATACCCAGAAGTGAGAATAGTGGAGCTTCCTGAAAAAGAAGCTCTATTAATTAATTATAGTTAGAATTAACAGAGTTTTATAAATATTCCAACATCTAAAAACCTTCACTTTTAAATTAATAGTTTAGGCGAATTAGTGAAAATTAACCATTTCACTACTGTACAACATACAAATATCTTACGATTATAATATATTGTTTTCAACTACATCAGTATTACTGAGTCACATACATTTCATAAAAACTCCGTCTATGGGTATTTTCAGACGTGACAGGCCTCTGGGCCCACCACACAGAATTCTGAACCAGGATCGTTACCTGACCCTGGTCCGTGATGAGGCTGTCCATCCTTCAGACGTGCCAGCTGCATCACTACTGGGAATCAGGGAGGGGGCGGAGCCAGGGCTGAGCGGTGCACCGCACAGTCACATGCCGCCCCGTGCTCCCACAGCCACCCGCCCTTAGGGAGATGGGTAGGCGCGGCAGCCAATGAGACTGCTGCGCCCAACTGCTAATGGTGGCTTGGACCACGATCAGGAATTAGCCATGGTAACAGATGTTACTTTTGACCCTGTCCTGATTGTAGTCAACATAACCGCGATTCTGGCTCTGCGGCCCGCCGCAGGGCCAGAACCATGGTTAGAATTGATCCCTACTGGGTGTTCACTGTGGTGAACATCTGGCAGGGATCAATCGGACGTTATGAGGATCACAGCCACCCCACAGTATTCACTGTGGCTCAGTGGGGTTCACTGTGAATACAAGGTGACACTGTTAGTTAAATTCCAGATACCTTTTAATTCAAAATAAAGTGTTGGTTTGAGCAACGTTTTCCTCTCCCGATTGGGGGACTCATAGCGATATATATATGACACTTTAATAGGTCGTGCTGCTGTGACGGTGATGAATATTGAACAGTAAGAAGAGTGGCTAGGGGTGCTTCTGTGCCAACCTGTGCAACTTGTGGAGTAGACCGTCCACTGTAAAAAGACGTAACTAAACAAACAAGCAATCCCCTGCAACAGATTTTACTCCCAACCCAGAACTCCCATCAGCCATACTTACCCCCTGCCCCAACTAACTTGTCCCCCCACCAGCCACATATACCCCAGTTAACCTGACCCCCTGCCAACCATACTTACCCCCCACCCCAACTATACTGACCCCCACCCTGGTTAACCTGACCCATTCACTATCCATACTTACTCACCTGCCCCAGCTAACCTGACCCCCACCAGCCATACTTATCCCCTACCCCAACTAACCCTAACCCCCCCTCCATCAGCAAGTCTCTCAGCTCTCCTTCACACTGAAAATATTTATACAACATTGTATATCCAATGCTAGGAGACCTACAATAGGTATGTGCAACTTAACCATTTCTTCTATTCTCTTCAATGTGTCATTTCAACAAGAACTTTTTATTAAGTTCACACTCTTTCCACCGTGCACCCCACTCCCTCATATCCCTAGCAAATATAAACAAGAATCGATGTGGCCCATCTACTACTAGAGATTTTTTACAACATTAGTACATGAAATGCGCATGTGCGACTTAAGGATTTCTTCCATTAATATTAACATGCTCTTTTTTTCTAATTTTTTATTTACTTTAATGTTCTATTCCATTCAGTTTTACTAAACACCCAAAATAAGTAATAAAATTGTCCGCAACAATTTTTGGTCACAACCCGGAAGTGCAGTGAAGAAATACTCCCATTTTACAGACAGGTGGAGATTGCATAGAAACTGCATCTCACCTTAACTAATAGAGGTGCAATTATGCCTCTGTAACACTGAGGGAAGAATAGTATTTTAAATCCATATTTGATGGAGAGTAATCAGCAGAGCTGCTGCAATAAGTTTTTGCAGTTTTAGGACAATGATACACCAGTTAGATTGCATTCAGATGTGCTCTTAATTCGCACAGCAGCGGCGGCGGGATCATGTGATTTAAAGCAACACGCACTTCCGGGTTGGTGTGAATGCACCTAGTGTGCACAGTTCAGCGTAATGTGAACTGTCAGAGTGCAGTTTTAAAAGCTGCTCGGAGCAGCTTTTAAAACCGCACTCCGACAGTTCGCATTACGCTGAATTGGTACAGTCACACCAACCTGGAAGTGCACGTTGCTTTAAATCGCACGATGCCGCTGCCGCTGCTGTGTGAATTAAGCGCACATCTGAATGCGCCCCTAGATACTAGAACAGCCAGACTAATTCACTCCCTTTCCTACCTGTGTATTTATTTAGTGACCAATACAATCCCAGCCATACAAATGCTTTTCTTTTTCAAAGCTCCCACACCCCTTTCTTTGGGCCTTTATCCTGGTTTAAGCTCCATGGATAACCAGCTCTAGGGAAAATTCAAAGTAAGCACCTTACCTGAAACTCCAAACACTTTCTCATGTAATCTCCCTCTGGATTACTGAGCCTGAACTTAGTCTTTTATGGCTCTTCAGTGCTGCTAGCTGGCAGCTTTCTTCCCTGCTCCCAGCTGGTGCCAATTAGCCAAGAATGTTGGGGTAAGTGAACCTTCTAAAAAGGGTCAGACTTTCACAAGCACTTATCCTATTCAGCATTATGGGCTTGATCCTTCAAGGACTCAGGGAAAGTATGTTACATGGGGACCAAAGTGAATGAAAATTTTCCTGTAAAGCTGCTTTTACCTAAAGTTTCCTTCCTGTCTCATTATGTGCATTTTCTCCATGATCTATTCTGCCAATCGTCAATTAGAGAACGTGGAAACAGCACACAACAGGTTACAGCAAAATATATACACAACTCTGGTTCCCAGGGTCCCTGGGTTTGCTTAGCATTTTGTCATTGTAATAAGAGTAAGCAGGCAAATGTCATTTTCTAGGTAACTAATTTTAACTTTTAAACTGCTAGTTCTTAAAAGAAGAAACATTATTCATAAGAGACATATTGGACTGGTGTAGCATATGTTGGATAACGCAGTGCCAGCAATCATTGTCTTTTCAGCTATTGGGATAGTTTGTCTTTATTGGATTGGAATGGATTTGCTTTCTGCCAAAAGGAGTCTGTACATCACCTCTGCAATTAGCACAGAATTCATCACACACACTGGAGGACTCTAATGAAAACAAATAGTCTGTTTTGATCTCTTTTACTGTCTAAAGTGATCTTTAAAAAATAATATTAATAATAATAATAATAATGAGAACAGTATATTATCCCAATGTGGTACAGCACAATGAGTAGTTTCTGCCTCCTATAAAATAAGAAAATATTACAATTGTGTTTATTGCCTATTTGTTACAATGGAGCTATTGTACGGCAGCCACCTCATTTTCAATAAATAGAACAGACTTAACAACAGTGAATCATAGCAACATTCTGCTGAGTATTTACTTGTAGTACAAACTAAATTGATTCAGCTCTGAGCAGAGCCAAGCCTGAACTCATGGTACTTACTGTGTGCATTGCAGAAATGCAATAAGGTCATAGTACATCAGAGTGAAAAATAACTTGTGTATAGATTGGACAAAATAGTCTCTGTGCTCCTAATTAACCTTCAATAGTAGCTTTTGAAACAAGTTAGAAAATTGCCTTTTGTTCTTTTCCAAGCTGGAATGTTAGTATGGCAGCATGAAGCTCTTCATTTCAACTCCTTAGTGCTGGTATGGCAAAGAAAAGTGGGTTGGGTCTGCAGTTGCCATGTGTTCCTTATAACAGAATTTTCTTCCTATAACAACACCACAGCTCCATAGAACACAATGGACACTCTTTATTTCAAACATCACAGCTTCACAACAGTCCTTATTTTTGAAATTTTGATTTCGCAATCCTAGCTGGGACTCTGACTTCTGGCCAGAGTCTTTTAGCAGACATGATGTGTAGAAGGGGTGTGGCCTGCATGCACCCGTAGGTTTATAATAAAGGGTATAATGGGAAGCCGCACTGTAACAGCCCCACCAGTTAGTCTGGGGTGTTAGTTAGTTAAGTAGGATGTGGGCTCTACATTTAACTAGAGGTCTGCACCAGGGGCCCATGTCATTTTCATTTTCGTTTTTCATTTTCATTATTTAAATCAGTCATTTTTGTTTTCATAAATATCAAATTCTCGTTTTTGTTTTTGCTTTCATTTTCCATTGGTTTCAATGCAAACACATTTTTGACTGTAACTTTATTGTTTTTCACTATATTTGACTGTAACCTGGAGTGAATATACCTCCAATAGAAGGCATTATGTGTACCAAATAGATTGGATAAAGGAATTCAATTTTAGAAGCAGTTGAATTAATTTATTTTGCAAAACTCTTTATATACATTCCTAGGCGTAATTTCGTTGCCTCACATTTAATGTTGATGAAAATTGGTATGTTTATACCCCTTCCATATTTACTACCTCTGCCAAATTTCAGAATGATTGGATAAAGGGTCTTGGTGGTATAAGCAATTAACATATAAATGTATGTATGACTGTAACATCTTTGTAGTCCAACCAGTGTACATGAAATTTGGCAGGATTGTACATCACACTTTCCCAATCATCTCTGCCAAATATAAGAAAGGATTTCAATTGTATATGCCTGCGCAGCATATGCAGAGAAGGAGCCTATGCCAGGGATTCTCTTACGTGTCACTGTGGTATAAGATCGGTTTGTGATGCCAATTGCCCAGCAGAAACATCAACCAAATATCCTCATTCTGTGCTGTGATCATCTCAACATCTCTCCCCCACTTGTTACTGGGAAGTCAGAAGCATCTGTTTAGGAAAGAGCCAATAGAGATTCTCTTATTGTTAGGATTAAGGGGACAACAGACACACTCCAGGTGCTAGGGCAATATGGTGCAGGAAAAAGGTCCCTCAGGGTCTTATATAGGCGCTGGGTATAAGCTGCGAGAGCTAACCCTTGCCAAAGCTCATCACAGGGACTAGTGCACCGAACAAGGCCCACTCTACGGTACCCATGCACCCACGTGCACAGGGCTACAGAGGGGGAGTGAGGGATCAGTGGTGGTTCAGCGGGGAAGGAGCCCACAGGGTCCAGAGGGGAGAGGAACCAGGAGGGGATAGGGCTTACACACAGGGTTCACCAGGGAATGGGAGATCACAGGGAAGGGAAGGTTCAACACGCTCTGTACTCACACTCTCCTACTAGCACACTCGCCCAGACACTCACCTCTCACACTCCACGCTCTCACTCTTGCACTCCCGATACTTCACACAGCTAATTGCTCTCAACTCCACTCCACGCCAGGGGCCAGTCTCACGGCACAAGTCTGATCACCAGCACTGATCCAAGCCCTTCCAGAGGCTTATATGGGGGCCTGATTGGCCAGTACCTGCAGGCGCGCCGAACGGCGAGGGTGTACTTCCGGGGTAGCGGCGCACATGCGCCCGACATCGGCGTTCCCTGGGCTACCCAGGGATGCCACGCTACTGTGTCTCCGCCCCCCTGTTGCTGACGTCGGTAAAGGGGCGGGCCCCAACGCCTGCCTTAGACTCCGCCATAGCCGGCAAGGCCTGATGCGGCCGTGCTGGCGCACCCAATCCCCTCTACCCCTCTGGGCTCTGACAGTACCCCTCCCTCCAGGGAAGTGCCTACGATGTAGGTCGGGTCGTGGCTTGGTAGGAAACCGGGCATGAAAGGCGCGCGTTAGGCACGGGGCATTCACTGCCGTAGCGGGTTCCCAAGATCGGTCAGCGGGGCCATACCCCTTCCAATCCACAAGATAGTGGAGTACTCCGCGTCGCCAACAGGAGTCAAGGATTCCTGCAACCTCAAATTCCTGAGGGTCCACTATTTCGGGGTTCTGGACCTGTCCCGAGGTTCATGAGGGAAATAGCGGGGGGTGAGCTGCTTTCAGAAGGGAGACATGAAAAGAAGGATGTATCCGAATTGAAGGGGGCAGGGCCACTTGGAAGGTGACATCATTGATCTTTTTCGAAATAGGGAAGGGTCCAATTAACCTCACATCGAGTTTGGCCGACGGACGCATGGTCGGATAGTGACGGCGATCAACCCAGACCAAATCTCCTACCTTAAAGTTCGGAGCCGATCGACGGCAATGATCAGCCTGTTGTTTGTATTGTTGATGGGCTCGAGTTAAGGAATGTTGTGCCTGACGGTGTGCCTGATGGATTCGCTGTGCCAGAGCTCCGGCTGCAGGGACGTCTCCATCTGGAAGTTCCGGAAAACAAATACGGGGATGATACCCAAAGGTAACAAAAAATGGTTATTGTCCTAGAGAGGCGTTGGGGGCATTATTATAGGTGAATTCGGCGAGGGGGAGGAACTGGGCCCAATCGTCCTGCAGATAATCGCAATAACAACGGAGGTACCGTTCTAAGGACTGGTTGATGCGCTCGACCTGGCCATTTCCTTGGGGATGGTATGCCGTGGTAGGCTTTAGTTGGACTTGCAGGAGGGAAAATAGTTTCCTCCAAAAGCGGGACACGAATTGTACCCTACGGTCTGTTACAATTTCTTTTGGAAGTCCGTGTAATTTGACAATATTTTGGAGCACTAATTGTGCGGTTTGAACAGCCGTAGGTAATCCTGGGCAGGGAATAAAATGTCCCAATTTACTAAAATGGTCTATAACAACTAGAATGGTGGTAAACGAATTAGAGGATGGTAGGTCAACTATAAAGTCCATTCCAATTCGTTTCCACAGCCCCTGAGGGGCTTCGACTACTTGCAACAGACCTTGGGGTCGCAAGCGTGGTATCTTGGTGCGGGCACACACGGAGCATCCTTGGACATATTTCATGACATCGGTTCGTAAGGTTGGCCACCAGAAATGTCTTTGAATCAACCGGAGGGTACCACTCTGCCCTAGATGCCCGGCTAATGGAGAGTCGTGATGAGTCCAGAGGATTCCCCGACGTTCCCTTCGGGGAACTGCTATTTTGCCCTGAAAATAAAACAGCCCATGGCATACTCGCAAGCGAGAATCCCTCTGTATCTCCGGATCCCGAATGGATTGGATAAGCAGCCGTTCTAGCGAGGGCTTCCAGGTTCCCGCGAAGACGTATGTGGGTAGCAATAAGGATCCTCGATCGGCTGGTTGTTCCTCCGAATTATGGCACCGGGATAAAGCGTCCGCTAGCAGGTTCTGGTGACCTGGTCGGTATTGGATGCTGAAATGAAAACGGGCAAAGAACAAGGCCCAACGTGCATGCCGGGCATTAGTAATCCGCGCGGTTTGAAGGAAAGTGAGGTTTTTATGATCCGTGATAACAGTAACTGGGTATTGGGCCCCTTCCAAGTGATGTCGCCATGCCTCAAAGGCTGCCTTAATTGCCAATAATTCCCGATCTAGGATGGTGTAGTTTTGTTCTGCACTGGTAAGTTGGCGGGAATAAAACACGCATGGCAGGAGAGGGCTCCCGGCCGGTCCGGCCTGCAAAAGGACGGCTCCAATAGCCATACTAGATGCATCTGTTTCTACCGTATACGGGTGGGACGCATCGGGGTGTTGCAGAATGGGGGCCCTTGTAAAAGCTTTTTTCAGAGTTTCAAAGGCAGTCTGTTGTTCTATTCCCCACATAAATGAGGTTCCCTTCTTCAACAGGCGTGTAAGGGGAGTGGTCCAACAGGCGTAATCGGGGATATATTGGCGGTAATAGTTAGTGCTCCCGAGAAAGCGTTGGAGAGCCTTTACATTTCCCGGAGGGGCCCATACCTCAATTGCTTGAACTTTTTTCTGCTCCATCTCAATACCTTGCGGGGTGATCACAAACCCCAAGAAGGCCACAGACGATACATGGAAGGTACATTTGTCTAGTTTACAAAACAACCGATGTTGTCGAAGCCGTTGAAGCACGATACGTACATGTTGTATGTGCTCTTGGAGGTTAGCCGAGAAGATCAAGATGTCATCTAAATAAATGATTACAAAAACATCAAGGATATCTCGGAACAAATCATTCATTAAATGTTGAAAGGTGGCCGGGGCATTGGCCAGGCCGAACGGCATCACCAAATATTCGAAATGCCCGTACCGGGTACGAAAGGCTGTTTTCCACTCGTCCCCTGGCCGAATTCGCACTAAATTATATGCCCCTCGCAAATCTAATTTCGTATAGATTTGAGCCCCCTGCAACCTATTGAGCAACTCCGGAATAAGGGGCAGGGGGTACCTATTTTTGACAGTAATGAGATTGAGTCCACGATAATCCACACATGGTCGGAGGCCCCCATCCTTCTTGGGTACAAAGAAGATGGGAGCCCCCGCAGGGGAAACCGAGTGACGAATAAACCCTCGTTGCAATTGTTCCTCAATGTAGGTCTTGAGGACCTTAAGTTCGGGTTCAGCGAGCGCGTAGATTCGCCCATACGGGGGCTCAGTGCCGGGGAGCAAATCGATTGGACAGTCATATGGGCGATGCGGCGGAAGGACGGCAGCTTCCTGTTCACAAAATACATCAATAAAAGGGGTATAACATGCAGGAAGTTGTGTGGAGGCATTAAGGGTGGCCAGAGCCCTTTTGTGCTCAGGTTCGGGGCCTACGGGGGCCTGGAGGCAATGCGACTTGCAATGGGAGGAATGAAAGTCCACAGTGCCAGAGGTCCAATTTATCTGGGGATTATGCTTTTGGAGCCATGGTAAGCCCAATACAAGGGGGAACATGGGCGTTTGTACTACGTCAAATTGGAGCTCCTCCCGATGGCTCCCAATCCGACAATGCAAGAGTGAGGTGCAATACCTCATGGGGCCCGACGCCAGGGGGGACCCATCAATAGAGTGCACCACCTCGGCGTGGGCCCGGAGTTGCACTGGTACGCCCCATTTCCCCACCAAGTCGCGATCAATAAAGTTACTAGAGGCCCCTGAATCGATTAAGGCATACCTGATAAACGAGTGTGTTGGTCGCCAACTTAGGGTCACTAATACCTGAAGGTGAGTCGGTTGCGATGTCAGTGTCACTGGATTCAGGGGAGAAGAAGCAGCATTCACCGAGACTCCCCCTGATCGTCTCGGCCCTGGAAGTTTCCCGGCTCGCGACGTGAGGGAGGTAACTGGGGGCAATTTCGAGCAAAATGGGATGCTCCTCCGCAGTAGAAACATAAGCGCCCTTGCCGACGCCGCTCTTTTTCCTCGGGGCGCAACGGCCCCCGTGATGCCCCAAGCTGCATCGGTTCTCCCTCTTCGGTTCTAGGGGTTTCAAGGCGAGCAGGGGGAGGTACATAACGTCGTGTGGGACCCCCTCGAGCTCCTTGCCGTTCCCGACGCCGCTCGGCCAGTCTTTCATCAATCTGGATAGCAAGGGTCACCAACTCGGCCCATTTCGCGGGAAGGGGTACGTAGGCTAGTTGGTCCTTTATTTCATCACTTAGCCCTTTTCTGAACATGACTTTAAGTACATTGTCTGGCCAGGCCAGTTCTACGGCTAATTGTTGAAAATGCGTCACATATTCCAGCAGTGAACCCCGCCCCTGTTTTAACTCTAGAATTGCAGTTTCCATGTCCCTGACGCAGTGGGGATAATCAAACAAAAAGGTAAATTCCCTTCTGAAAGCAGCATAGTCTTGGATCAATGGGTCTTGGCTTATTAGCAAAGGAGTAGCCCACGACAGGGCTAATCCCTCTAAATGCCCAATTACAAAGGAGACTTTAGCTCGGTCAGACAGGTACGTCTGGGGCTGTACTGAAAATGCCAGCTCACACAGAGCCAAAAAACTCCGAAACAGCTTGCGGTCCCCATTAAACTTTGTAATTTTAGGCCCCTTAGGTTCTCGGGGCGTAAGGCCTGGGGGGCGCTCTTGTAATTCCCGGACATCCATCGCCAGCGATTGCATGGCATGAACCAATTCCACATTCTCAGGGGCTACAGGCCTGTGTGGAGTTTGCGCACCTAGGTCTCCCACAGGGGAGGTATCCGCGGTTTCTTTTTTCCTAGCTCCACCCACTGCCCCGGTCTCCATACTACTGAAAAGGGAAGGTAGGCTGGTGTTAGTGTTAGGATTAAGGGGACAACAGACACACTCCAGGTGCTAGGGCAATATGGTGCAGGAAAAAGGTCCCTCAGGGTCTTATATAGGCGCTGGGTATAAGCTGCGAGAGCTAACCCTTGCCAAAGCTCATCACAGGGACTAGTGCACCGAACAAGGCCCACTCTACGGTACCCACGCACCCACGTGCACAGGGCTACGGAGGGGGAGTGAGGGATCAGTGGTGGTTCAGCGGGGAAGGAGCCCACGGGGCCCGGAGGGGAGAGGAACCAGGAGGGGATAGGGCTTACACACAGGGTTCACCAGGGAATGGGAGATCACAGGGAAGGGAAGGTTCAACACGCTCTGTACTCACACTCTCCTACTAGCACACTTGCCCAGACACTCACCTCTCACACTCCACGCTCTCACTCTTGCACTCCCGATACTTCACACAGCTAATTGCTCTCAACTCCACTCCACGCCAGGGGCCAGTCTCACGGCATAAGTCCGATCACCAGCACTGATCCAAGCCCTTCCAGAGGCTTATATGGGGGCCTGATTGGCCAGTACCTGCAGGTGCGCCGAATGGCAAGGGTGTACTTCCGGGGTAGCGGCGCACATGCGCCCGACATCGGCGTTCCCTGGGCTACCCAGGGACGCCATGCTACTGTGTCTCCGCCCCCCTGTTGCTGATGTCGGTAAAGGGGCGGGCCCCAACACCCGCCTTAGACTCCGCCGTAGCCGGCAAGGCCTGATGCGGCCGTGCCGGCGCACCCAATCCCCTCTACCCCTCTGGGCTCTGACACTTATGTCCTCTGTCACAGTGCAGCAGGATGTGATTGTGATGATAATTGGACAGCCTGGATGTGTAAACTAGGTCTCCAGATTGCTGGGATTCTATACCCAAAGTCTCAGTTATGTCCCTTCTATGCCCGCCTGAGGGCCGCCTCCTATGCCCGCTTCGAAGCCACTACTGATTGGTCCCATAAAGCTAAAAGCATGCAGTAATTGGCCAGTGAATGTGTCTGTCAGTCTTTGGGTTGCTCCACATCCTCCCTCCTACAGTCTCTCTTCCACTGCCATGCCAGGTGCCTGCCTCTGACTGGCACTGCAAGTGCTGCTATTTATCAGAATAATGGTCTTCAAGGGGACAAAATCAATTGCTTATAATATTGGGTCCCTTTATCAGATTGTCCTGTAGTTTGGCAGAGATGACAGGGAAGGTATTTGATACATTCCTGCCAAATATATTGTAAACAGGATGGAATATACAAATGTTACAGCTAGAAATGTATTTTCAAGCTAATGTCTTATACCATCAGGACCCTTTATCCAGTCTTTCTGAAAACTGGCAGGAGTGTTACAATTGTGGAGTGACATAATATTCACAGGTTTCATGCAAATTGGATGGAAGATAAAGAAGTTGTTTCCATGAATGTGTATGGAAATATTCTTAAAATCACAACGTGCAATTGCTTCTACAATCGGTTCCCTTTATCTAATCATTTCGAAACTTGGTATACATAGTACCCCACATTGGGGGTACAATTTCTCCAGGTTTCACCAGAATTGAATGAGAAACAAAAAAATTAGAGCCTGAAATATATGTTTTTTCCCTTTATTTTAAAAACAAAATGTCATTTTTGTTTCTGTTTTCATTATTATTATTTGTCATTTTCATTATAACAATAACAACAACAAAAATGAAAATGTTCATTATTGTTATTGTAATAACAAAAATGACGTGCACACCCCTAGTTTAACCACATTATAGTATCTGTGTTTCTCATATTCATATAATACTATACCTAGGCTATGTGCTTAACTTCAAACAAATGAGGAGTCCCACAAGCTTTATTAGGCCATTTTCAAACAGACCTCAGTACCTCTGCCGTCTGTGGGAGATGGGTGGTGCGTGGGCAGCCCGTCCCACAGACACCCACCCACCTCCACCCAACTCCACGCACGGAGCACCTGCCATTGGTGCCCGTTGGTCTGTGCATGGGAGGTGGATGGAGTGTGGGAGTGTGAATGCACCCTCACCCATCCGCTGCTGCAATCCCAAGAATGCCCCCCTCACTGCCCACCTGCCCACACACATGAGTCAGGGGAGGGGGGAGTGTCCGTGCGAAAAGGGGCTTAGATTGGATCTTACGCTGTATATGGTGAGGTAAAATCCAATTCAAATGTTGGGCCAAACCAAATATTTCACAATGTAAATAATTGATCATTATCTTTAATCTCTTTATTGGCTTCCCAAAGGGTCTCTTGTAATGAAGGATTCTCCAGTACTGCACTTAGGGAAAAAGTTGGATAGCTGTGCAAAATAAATGTGCATTCCTTTCTAGTTTTATAGAGCAATGACAAGGATATAGTGACTGGAGTTTCCTGTGTGCTTGCTTGTTTATTTATTTTTTACATTAGGCCAGGGAGCAAGAAAACTGTTTCATCTGAAGAAGCAATAGTGCAAATGACACTTGGGAAAACTAACACCACTAGATGTAATTTCCTTTGCTTTAACAGTGTGCGATGCCCTTCGACAATTATTGTGGAAGATCTTGTTATCAGAACACTGATGTGTTGTCTAGGAACAGATAGTCTGTGCTGGCTATAAAGCCATTTTCTTTCTGAACTATTTTACCCTCTGGGACTACTGCATTTGGTACTAACTCATAATAAACTGAACACATCTAGAGAGAGCACCCCAAGGGTTAAAAATTCCAAAAGAGAAAATGATCTAGAGAGAAACAATGTTTTGCTTTTTCTCGTAGTCTAACATGATTAGATATTCAAGGAGGTCCAAGATCACTATTGGGATGAGACTGGTTAGACAAGAGCTTATTGCAGTGTTAGCAGCACAATGGATTGCCCTGTAGCATTGTTATTTTAATTTGGAAATTCAGTCTCTTTCTTATTTTACTTACTTAACAATTTTTAAGTATAGAAGAGCTTTTATGGTAGGGCCGTTCCAACAGATTCCCTCAGCTGTTAGTGAGGGGCATACTCAGGGGATTGCTTATCTGAATAGAAGCTGTAAATGTAACCAGGTTGGCTCAATTGAATCTCTTCAGCATATTTTTTTAGATTGCCCCTGGTATATCTCACTTCAAGAAAGTTTGTTATCACTTATTTTGAGGCCCTGTTTAAATTACTCTGGTCCACAGATGTTGTCCTACCTGATGCAGGGCCGGGACCCAGTGATAACGAAGTATTTGGGTGATTTCAGACATGACGGGGCGCCTATTGGCCCCGTTACAGAATCACCGCTTGCTTCCACGCCGGAATCAAAACATCACGTCCAGCAGACGTGCTGACTGATTTCAGCGGGAAATCAGGGGGGAGAGGGCGGGGCTGCGCGGTGCAATGTGCAGCTTCACAGCCCCACCCGCCCACCCTCCTGGAGACGGGCGGGCACAGCGGCCAATTTGACTGCTGCGCCCGATTCCGACCCAGGGTCTGGGCCCGGACCATCCTCAAAAGCGTGGTTATTTTGCTCACTGCCGGTGGTTCACCTTGGTGAACATCTGGCGACAAGCAACCAGACATTACGGGACCATTCACCACCACTGGGTATTTACCGTGGTTGAGTGTGTTAATGTAATGTCTGAAAATACCCTTTGTCAGCTGCATTTTGGAACTAAGGAAGTTCCGTAGTTAATTCTTAAGCTGATTGTTTTTATGTATTGTGTTTTTATCTTTTTTAGTATAATAATATGGGGGGGGGGCTCTACTGTTTATTGTATAAAATCCCTTTTGGGGGAAATTGTTTTATGTTGTATGGCTATTGCTTTCCAACAATACTACTACTACCACTACTGCCACTTAGTGCTGGCACAAGCCCCACTGAAACCAAGGCCCTGGGGATGGGACTGTAAGATGGAATCATCAAAGATACAGTATCAGATTGTAAATTGCACCAGGGATTCTCTACAAGGCTGTTGGACTACAGTGTAAAGCATTAATGAAGTGAGCACATCTAAACTGACCGTATGAACACACCCACCGCTAGACTGGTGTAGGAGAAAAATATATTATTTGTGAGAAATGTGGAAAATATTTTATTTTATTTCATACCTTATGGCTCAGGGGTTGGGAACCTTTTCTGTCCTGGGGGCCACACTGAATATTAGTATGATCTCCCAGAGCCACATAGAGGCTGGAGTCGGGGGTGCTTAATGGGTTTTTTCAAGAAAAGGAAGGCCCAGATCATGGATCTGTGCATTGGAACTGTTCCTACCCTTGTGTGCATGCCCTCCTCTCTGCTCCATTATCATAAGCTCAGTTTTTAGTGCTTGGCAGTAGAGACTGGATCCAGGAGTCAGATCCAGAAACTTGAAAGGGGCAACATAAGAACTTGCCAAGGGCCGCATTTAGCCCCTGAGCCTGAGATTCCCCACCCCTGATATAGCACAACAATGTACCTGGTGCTTTACAATCACCTGTTAGAGAATCAGCCTTAAAGTACTGTGTAGAGGAGTTACAGTTGATTTTTCTTAAGTCAAACGTATTGGGCCATCCAAAATAATTCAATTTATTAGAACTACGATATAGCAGGAAAGGGTGAAACTTTATCTCAGAATTCTTCTTTTTCTCAATGAGAATCAGGGTTCTCGGCTCATTCTTGCAAACGAGAATGGGCCTAGAATTGCCTGGATTCTCAGTGAGAAAGGTGAGACTCTCGAGAACAGCCATCCTCCTGTACTTGCAAAAAAAAAAAAAAAAGGATTTTTCTTTTTTTTTAAAAAAACAACCAATTACTCACCTGGTTGCCAGCACCATTTTTGGAAAAAAAGCAAACTGGAGGTGGGGAAAGGACTCCTTTTACTTGCCTGGCTTCTGGAAAAGAGATGCACATGCTCAGAACAGCCCGGGTGGCCATTTTGAGCATATGCAATGATTTTTTATTTATTTTTTGTCTCCTCCTTGGAGGCGTCCCTCCTTCCTTGCAGGGAGAGATCCAGCGGCAAGACCCAGCGGCTGGAGCAGATCCCCAGACTCAGAGAGACAGCCAGGTGAGTAAAAGCCCCCCCCTTTTTCAAATGTGGGAGGAAGATTAGGGTTGCACCCCACCCCACCCCACCCCCCACACACACAAGATACGTCACAATATCTTTGCTGTATTTTCCCCATTGGCAGCAATGGTATAAAAATTATTTAGTCTAATGAAAATTACTGTGGTGATTTTTATTCTGCATACCACAAGGTTCTATTCTGTCCCAGCTCTTATTCAAAGTGTACATGCAGCCAGTAGGCAAGGTCGTGAGGTGGCTCAGAGTCAGTTGTCATCAATATGCTGATGACACTCAGCTGTACCTCTCATTTTCATTGGACTGAGGCCCGGCAGTCTCTGTGCTTTCCCAGTGTTTTATGGCTCTGGGGGACTGGATGAGGCAGAGCCGACTGAAGCTGAATCCTGACAAAACAGAGATAACATTGGTGGGGAGAGCGGTGGGTGTGACTCCCCCCATCATTGATGGGAGTTGTCTGCTGCTGGTCTCCCAAGTGCAGAGTCTAGGGGTGCTCCTGGATAACTGGTTCCTCTTGGAAATCCAGGTGGAGACGGTGGCGAAGGGGGCTTTCCTCCAGTTACATCTGAATTGGCGGCTTTGGCCTTATGTCTCAGACTCCGACCTGGCCACCATACTCGAGACTGGACTACTGCAATGCGCTCTACGTGGGGCTACCCTTGGTGATGGTCCAAAGGCCGCAGCTGGTGCAAAATGCAGCGGGCTGGCTCCTTACAGAGTCAGGTCGCCAGGAGCACATTACACCAGTGCTCCATTCTCTGCGCTGGCTGCCTATCTTCTTCTGGGCCCGATTCAAGGTGTTGGTTTCCACCTTTTAAAGCCTTACATGGCCTTGGCCAGACCTATCTGCAGGACTACCTCACACCCTGGGTGCTGGTTCGGCCCCTGCAAACTGCTGGGGGTGCCTTCTTGGAGGTTCCCCGAGTAAATTGGGGGGCCGCTATGGAGAGGACGTTCTCAGTGACCACACCTCAGTTGTGGAACTCCCTCCCAGAGGAGGGTCACCTGACCCAGACCTGTTGACTTTTCATTGGGCTTGTAAGACCTGGCTGTTCCACCAGGCATTTGGTGGAGGGGACAGGTGAGGGAGGGATGAGGTGAGGGGGAAGATGGGATGATGGGATTTTATATTATGTTATATTTTAATTGAATTATTATTGTTATTTTGTTTTTACATGTTGTAAGCCGCCCCCAGCTGTCTGTGGTCAGAGAGGGTGGGGTATAAAAATTTTAAATAAAATAAAATAAATAAATAAATACCACAGTTCAATGGTTCAAAACCAGTCTTCGATCCCAAGTTAGAGGGTGTTAACAAACAAGGTGATAGCTCACACTAGTCAGGTATTCATCTGCCTGCTTATTAGGTTTTCACCCCCACCACCCATGTGGCCACCACCCACCAGACTCACAGCCCCCACTCATGACAGGGTTACAGAGAATGTGGAGCCCATCATGTGGACGAATGCAGGCTAATTTTTGTCCATATGTCTGCATCCCATCAATTAAGTTGTGTGTAGTGCCTCTGATTCTGCAGGTCTGCCAGCACCATAGAGTCACAGGCAAAAATCCTAGAGCACCCAAGGAGTGACCACTTCCTGCACTTTTCTCAGCTCTAGCTCTCAGTGGCATTGACAGTGTGGACTGGCCAGAAGCACATGAAATACATTCAGGGGGCTGCCCATTTGTTAACCTGGACATGCTAAACATGTGAGTGGGGGCTGCATGGACTGAACCTGGACTCCAGAAGGTTATTGTCTCATATGTTTACACCCAAAAGTGTAGTGGGTTTGGGTCTTAGAAGGAATCCCCTTCCCTCAACTCAGTATATTTTTCTCTTGGGACTAAAGGCTGGATTTGAAGACTATTAAACTGTGTTATGCAGGATGTTTTAAAAGCAAATGTGCCAACTGCCATGTTACAACCTTTTATCCTTTCAAGGCAGCAACTTCCATATACAAGAAAATTGAAGTAGTACTATCAACTGACTTAGGATCTTCCATCTATGCCATCCCCAAAGTTGACTGAGACATCTCCAATTGCTGCAGTTTCACTGTCTCTAACAAGGCTTAAGTCAAGACTAGGCCTGAAATGAGAAATCTTGTTGAGTGCTGTTTCTGTCAGAAGCAGGGAATTCTCCAAGGTTCGTGCAATGCAGGGTGTTTTCAGACATTACGAGATCACAGTCAACCACAGTGAACCACACTCAACACCGCGGTGGGGCCAAAGGGCCCTGAACGTCTGTTCGGCGGCCGCCAGATGTTCACCACAGTCAATCCCCACCAGGGGACAAAATTAACCACCCTTCCGGAGCTCTGGCCTGGACCATCTCCAAAAGGGTGGTCAAAGCAATTCCCAACGAGAAACAACAAAAAGTAATGTCTCAACGGCAACCACTGGCCAGAATCAAGCAAGATGATTTCCAGCCGGGGACAAAGCACGCAGCGTTGCTGCCAGGCAACAAGAAACAACACAGGCCGGTGAGGGAGATTTAAATGGCACACAGCAGCAGGGGGACGTGGTGGAATGGAGCGAGGTGGAAGGGAAAGGAGAGCAGAGGGTGAGAGAGCAAGGGAGGAAGAGGAGAAGGTGGAGGAGGTGCAGGCGGAGGAGGTGGTTGTGCTGCACATGGAGGTGGTGGAGGGACAGCAGCAGCAGCAGCAGCAGCAGCAGCAGCCGGGACAGGCCGCCCCAGAGACGAAAACTGGGCCAGGGAAAGAGGCACCCTGGAAACGGGTAAGGAGACTGAAAGGGGCACCCAGGGAGGGGACGGGTCAGCAGGGGGGGAAAGGGAGAAGGGCTGCCGGGCTGAGGCAACCCGGCAACCAACTTCCCCCCCTTATGACCCACAGACACGGAAACGGGCCTGGGAGCCCGAGCCCCCAGAAGCAGAGGATGCTGGCCTGGCAGAGGAGGAGGAGCAGGAGGAGGAGAAGGACTGGGAGGACCCACCCGAGAGATGGCCGTACCACTGAGGGGGGCAATGGGGGCACAGGGAAACCAAGGACTTTATCAGGATCTGGGAGACCCTGGAGCATCAGCTGGAGCTCGCGGCCAACCAGAGGAACGAGCACCTACCTGGAGATAGTGCAGGACATGGAGGTGGCAGGGCACCACAGGACCATGGCCCAGTGCCGATTGAAGGTGAAGGAGCTTAAGAGGGTGTACAAGGCCATCCGGGAGAACAACCGGTGGTCCAGGCATGGAGCCTGGACCGCCCCCTACTATGACACCCTGGACCGCATCCTTCACACGAAGGGATCCATTGTTGCCCCGCGCCTCTTGGGGAGTGCCATGGTTCAGGGCAGGGAATGAGCAGAGGTACCCCCTCCCCCTGCTGCCCCCCTAGAAGGCAATGGCTCCAGGGGCCCCTCCCCCCAAGAGAAATGCCCCGGGACCTCAGGGATCAGCAGGCCCCCCCTCCCGCACCAGCCCCGAGAGCCCCCAGCCCCTGTCCATACTGGAAGAATCTGAGACCAGCACGCTGGTTACCCTCAGCCAGTGGACGCTGGCGGAGAGCAGCCCTGGGAGCAGTCAGATGTCCCAGGTGAGGCACACCAGCAAGGGGGGGAAGAGGGCACTGGAGGAGGCCGAGTAGGGGANGACCAGGGGGAATGGGCCGAGGGGGGGAGAGGGGCAAATCGGGCATGGGGCTGCCCTCAGCAGACACGGGCACCCCAGACCATGGGAAGGGGACCCAGAGGGCTGCCGGGGGACACTTCCAGCCCACCCCCACCCAACCTCTCCCATATCTCCACAGGGCATGGCACGCCCCGGCACTTGCAACAGGTGGGCAAGGAGGCTGGCGGAGAGCAGCCCTGGGAGCAGTCAGATGTCCCAGGTGAGGCACACCAGCAAGGGGGGGAAGAGGGCACTGGAGGAGGCCGAGTAGGGGACCCAGGGCACGCGGTGTTGGGGAAGGTGGCCCAGGAGCAGGGGAATGCCTGGGGAGGGCACCAGCTGCCAGCCTGAGGGGGGGCCAGGACCCCCCAGCTGTACCATGGGATAGGGGGTGGGTGGTTGGGGCACCTAACCAACCCCTAATGTGTACCCCAACAGGGCGACCAGACGGGACCCAGCAAGCTGACCCTGTGCCCCCGGCACAACAGATGAGGGAGCACCGGGCATGGGAACAGCACCGGAGGGAGGAGCAGGCAGAGGACATAGTCCACTCAACCACTGAGCAGGGAGAGCGGATGATCGCAGCCATTGATCAGATGGAGGTGGCCATGGAAAGGGCCGTGCAACAAGCAGAGACAAGGGACCGGAGGCTGCAGGCGGAGGTGCGACTGGAATGTAGGTGGGAGTGCCGGGAGAACAACAGGCAGGTGGAGGCATTTGGGTTGCTGGAACTGACCATTGACAGGATGGTGAGGGAGCATTCGGCAAAGATGTACCACTCCTACGACATCAGCACCTCACTGCTCTGGAACGCGGGGACCATGAGCACCTACGTGATGGCAGCTGCCCTGCCGGGCAACCTGCCTGCCTCGGTCCTGATGCTGGGCCCCTCAGCGTCCCCACTGCCTCCGCCCTCGCCCCAGCCACCGGCACGCCCACTGGGCCCGCACATCCACCTCCCGGTCCCTGTAGGCCTCCAGAGGGAGCAGCTGCCCAGGGGGGCCCCTCCGGCCCCAGCTCCATCCACCCTCTCACCACTGCCTGCACCTCAGGACACTGAGGCCTCTCAGGACACAGTTGGGGACACTGACAGTGGGGTGGAGGGGAGCTCCCAGACCTCCACAGCACCCACAGGGCAGCCGAGGGGGTGGCTCCGGAAATGTGGGGGATGGGGGGAAACAGGGGGAAGGAGGAGGGTGGCCTGAGGGGGGGTACATGGCACCGAGAGGTGGGTGGTGGTGGTGGTGGTGGTGGCACCTGTAGGTGGTGGTCACAATAAATATACGGGCACCTCAGTCACCTCCGTGGTTCTGTTTATGGGCCCGGGGCTGGGAGCGGGTGGGCATTGAGGGGCGCACCCAGGTTGTTGGTGGGGGCCCCGCGGTGGTGGAGACTGGGGTGTGCGCCCTCACGTCTCGGCCTCCTGGCTGATCCGCCTGACCAGGGCTGCACTATTGCGCTTTGCGTACCAGTACTCCCGTGGGGTCTCTGCGTTCACATAGAGAGGCACGAGGCCTGGAGGGTGCTGTGGCACTGGGTAGTCGAGGGTAGCCCCATCGGTCTTGCACACATTGTGAAGCACACAGCAGGCTCCTATCACCAGGGCTGAGGTCTCCACCATGTAGTCCAGGTGGTCCACAAGGCTCCTCCAGCACTGCTTGAGGTCCCTGAAGGCCCTCTCAACCATGGTCCTGTTTGCACACAGGCAAGTATTGTACAGCGCCTCCACAGGGTTCCTGGCAACCAGGTACAACTTCATCAGCCACCAGGTGAGTGGATAGGTCGTGTCCCCCAAGATGCAGGGGGGCATCAGCATCCCCTCGATCCAGGTCATCCCCATGTCCGCAAAGTCCCCGTGGTACATCCGGGCATAGAAGGGAGAGATGGTCATGATCCGGGCATCGTGGCTGTGCCCTGAGTGGCCCATTAAAATGTCTATGAACCGCCCCCAGTGGTCCACGACTGCCTGCAGCTGCAGGGAGTGGTACCCATGTCTGTTAACATATTTCGTGGCCTCTCCATCTGAGGGGCGGAGGATCTCAATGTGGGTGCCGTCCACGGCACCCATGCAGTTGGGGAACCCTCCAGCCACGAAGCCGGCCATCACGGCCTCCTGATCCACCAGCTGGATCGCTCGGTCCAGGAGCATGCCCTCCACTGCCTCGCGGATGTCTCACAGGATCCTGGTGACAGTGCTCACCCCAACACCGAAATGCTGTGAGACGGACAGGCAGCAGTCGGGAGTTGCTAGTGCCCAGAACCTGATAGCCACCCACTAGACCATGGGAATGGGGGTCCGCATGGGGGTGTGCTGTCGCTCCAGCCAGGGCGTTAACAGCTCCATGAGTCGTAGTAGGGTGCACCTGTCCATCCGAAAATGTGCTCTCTAGGCAACCTCGTCTCACTGAGCCAGCGCCCAGGCCCACCACCCCTGTGCCCGCTCCGTGACCCATAGCCACTATGCTATGGGCATAGTGAGCTGGGCAGTGCGGCCCATGGTCTCCCTCCACCACTGGAGCCAGCCGGCCAGCTCACAAAGTGCTGCAGCCCGCTGTTGGGCGCGGATGAGGGCCTGTCTGGCTGTTCTGGACACACGCTGGGTCCTGAGGTGGCCCAGGGAGTCCCAGCAAACATGGTGGGCTCGCTAGGCTCTGGCAGTGCTCCAGGCCATGCTCACCCACAGCCGGGTGGCCAGGTGCACCTCAGCGGTCTGGATGTGCAGGAGGTCCATGTGCAAGTTGTACCAGTCAGCGCAGACTGCTAGGTGCATCTCGCAGGCACCCAACCATCCCAGCTCCATGGTGAACAGTGGCCTGGGTGGGTTGGAGGCACACCTGTTATAGGCTGGGGCAGGTGTCGCCACACCCCCTGTTTGCAACCTACCTACCAGCCAGGGGGTCCTGGGTCACCTCTGCCCCCCCAGCTGACTTGGCTGGCTCCCACAGGGTGACAGTGGTGGGGCGGCAGTGGACGCCCCATTGTGCACACGTGCGGTCCCTACACGGGGCCTGGTGTATGGTCCAGCCTGCGTCCGGGCATGTGCAGCCTGCAGTTGCATTCCTGCAGTTATCACCTCCCACCTCTCTGTGTTTTGGCTGCCTGTTGTCCTTGCCGCCCTGATCTGTGTGTAGGATGTCCTGTATGTGTGCTTGGTGCCAGCTGCTGTACTGGATCCGCACCCCACGCCTCGCTCATTAGCCAGGCAATGTTGCAGCCTGTGGCCTAATCGCTTTGCCTTGGAGCTCCCCTACTTCCTCTCCCGTTCCTCCAGGGATCGTGGGGCCCATCTCACCTTACATTTAGTATCAGGCGCGTGCTGGACCATGGCTGTCAGGGCTTCCCCAGTGCTCACAGGCTCCTCCACCCCAACGCTTCCCATAGCTGGACCTTCTGCGAGACCATGGCCCTGTGTGACCTGTGGTATTCCCCGACTGTGCAATTGCTCCTGAGATGCCCAGGCAACCTCAGCAGTGCCTATGTGAGTCTGAGCTCTGGGCTGCGTTACTTTGGCTATGAGGCAAGCGCCCATGATAGTCGGCTGCATGTGTAGATGCTGGACCTGCTTCCCTTTTCCGATGGGTGTATCCCAGAGATGAGATACGCACATGTGGGGTGGTCGGCGGCAGAGACTGTCTGCCCTCTTTGTGTGCAGTCTGATGGAGGGGGGCCCCGCCCTGGCCTTCTTTGGCTGTGTTCACGGGGCCCGTGGGTACCAGCGGTCCCGTGGGGTGGTCTATCACCGGCTGTTGGAGCTGGGTCACCTTCCTTGGCCCCCAACTGCTGACTATGGCTTGTTGGAGCCCACCGAGGCAGAGCTGGCAGCACTGGATGGAGTGTGGTCCCATTCCGATGTGCAGGTGGGGCTCGCCGTGCAGGATCCCTTCGAGGCATACTAGCTGGTTGCCCACCACATGGCAGTGCTGGGATACCATTCGGGCATGCTTCAGTGGCCCAATTTCATGCACCTGGTGGGCCACCCGGGCCTCTTCTTGGCCCCCTGCAGCTGGCTGTGAGGTCCCCTGTGCCATCCGGCCCCTGTTGCTGGCCCGGCTGTGATCTCCTGCCTCCACTGTGATGTCATGAGTCAGTACCCACTCCCTCCATGCTGTCCTGGCCTTGCTGCTGTGCTGCCTGCCTCCTGGGGTTCTGATGCCCCTGCCTGTGGCTCTGGACCCCTTCCATGTGCCCCCCCATCCGCCTCTGCAACCGGTGTTCCCCTCCATGACTGAATCCTCCAGTGGCCATGTCCTGACCTCTGAGCCACCACCCGGCACCCCGGGGTGCTGCTGACCTTCCTGGTCTGCCTACGATCCCTCCTGTGCCCATGCCCCCCTGGGTGACTCTGTGACCGCAGGGTTCTGGGACCCCCAGACTGCACCTCCCGGTGTCCTCCTGGTGTGTGTGTGTGTATTTGAACTGACTGCATGGCTCCGGCTCTCCTCCATTACACCCTCGCCGGCACTTGGGGTGCCTGTCTGCCTCCTGGATGCTTCCTGGGCCGCTCCCTGTTCTGTGTGGCCTCCCCCTGTGCCTGTGCTCTGCCATTGTGGGGTCCCCCCATTCCGGGCCTGACTGTGTACCTGTGGGGGTGCCCGTGCAGGCTGTGCTGTTGTGGGGGTTCTGGATGCCATTCCCCATGTCCGGCCCTGCCCCTGGGCCAGTTCCCCCCCTCCCTGTCCCTGTCCCCCTCCCTCCCTCCCCCCCCCCGTGTCCATTGTGCCGTATGTGTTGTCTGTCCTACTGTGTTCCCCCTTCCCTTCCTTTCCTGTGCGGGTGTGTATGTGCCCGGGTGTGTGTGCTGTGTGTCCCACTGTGCTCTCATTCTCTCTGTGCCTGCTGTGTGTGTGTCGCCTCAGTGGCTCTTCTCCCTCTTCCCCCTCCCTTCCTGTTTCCCTTGTGTGGGCATTCCCTTTTGGTGCTTTTAGCTTCCTTTGCCCTCAGCAGGCCATGTCTGCCTCCCGCCCCTCCCTGGTGCTTTCTGGGTGTTTTGACCATGGCCGGGAATCTGCATCACGTCTCTTGCACTGCCCGGACCGTGGTGTCTGTCCGATTCCCTGCCGTGGTCCAGATCCCATCACATCTGTTCAGGGCCTCCCTGGACCACGGGGGGTGGTTGGGCAGATCGCCACTGCTGGGAATCCACTGTGATGAATCGGGACCGCATAACGTGGCTAACATCTGAAATCACCAGTAGAAACTTGCCGGTTTCATACAATGTGGAAATGTATTGACTTTCCTGCTGTTTTCACCATTTTCCATTATTTTTCTCAAGTTGAACAGGACTGATATGGGCTGGTTCCAAGCCCTAGGGGTGTGCGCACCCCTGGGGGCTGTGGAGATGAAAACATGCTGGCTGGATGCCAGGGAATTACTGGAAATTGCCATAAAAGAGCTGTAAAACCACCATAGAAGTCCCAGAAAGTGATGAAAAGTGACAAAAATTCCTGGAAAGTGATGAAAATGACAAAACAAATGGCAGAAGTACAGAATTACTGGAAACTGTTGAAGTACTGGTGGACACTCACAAGCACACCCGAAAGGTCGGTATTTCCCTTTGGAACTAAACACCTTCTCTCCTCTGACCCCTAGTCAAGACAAAGCTTTTTGACTGCAGCCTACTAGGAATGGGCGAACAGAACGGAGTTTGGAAATTCAGTTCGGTTTGGTTTGAAATTCGGGTTTGGAAATTCGGTTCAGTTCAGTTCGGTTTGAAATTCGAGTTCGGTTTGGAAGTTCAGTTCGGTAGACCGAACAGACCAAGTTCGACCGAACTGAACTTCCGAACCGAACTCAAACTGAACTTCCAAACCAAGTTCACCCATTCAAAACCAGGGCTTTTTGTGTGTGTGTTGCCACTAGGGATGGGCAAACAAAATGGAGTTCGGAAATTCGGTTCAGTTCGGTTTGAAATTCGAGTTTGGTTCAGAAGTTCAGTTTGGTCAATCGAACAGACCGCGTTCGGTCCGAACTCTGAACTTCCAAACAGTGTTCGGCCATCCCTACAACCTACAGCCTTGTGACTCATTGGTTTGTGACTGCATGGAGACAAGAGGAGTGAGATAGAGATGGGACTGAATTACAGTTTTAGAATTCATCAGTTTCATCTAATATCACATTCCAGTTACCACGACTGCTTTGGGTCAGATTTAGCAGTTTCCATACAGACATGCATGGTTAGGCACGCTGATGCATAGCTTTGGGATGGATGCCTCTTTCTTTTGCTTACAGGAAGAACCAACAAATGGCTACCCACATAAAAGAGGACTGCCCTTGCTGATATCTGGAAGGATGTTTGAAAAGGCTGACTGAAATCACTTCTGTAGCAGTTAAGCAGTTGACTAATTGGGACTTGGAGATATAACAAACAAGAGAGTTAGAACACACAATGCCATCTGTAGACTCATACTTTCCCTTACCAGGTTAAAGAGCTATAAAACTAGCAGAATTATCCCCATGGATCAGGAAAGGCATGTTGGTTGACTTTAAGATAGAACTGAGCATCAACCTTTTTTAAACAAAATTTGAACATAAAATGATGACTATTGACTTTGGTGTTGATTGTATGTAAGGATCAGTATATCAACATGCCCTTGATTAAGGGGACATGCAATGAAAGACACACATGCAAATTCAGAGTAAGAATTAGATTTTCAAAACAGCTCACCTTCCATTTATGCCTTTATGTGCCAAGTTCTTTTGAAAATCTCCAATGGGAGCCACTAAATGCTGTGTCCTTTTGAAACTCTTGTTTTTGTTCCTCATTGAAAGCACAGTCCTTATGTAAAATCTGGCCCTGATTCTGGGCACTTAGCATCTGAAAACTGGTTCCCAAGCTCTTTTGAAAATCTGGCCCTAACTATTAAGGATGCTGTGGAAGGCATAATTTTCATTTCCTTTATTTTATGGGTTTAAGTGATCAAACCAAATACTGCTAATAAGACTCGTTAAGAAAAGTCAGTTTCCTCATGACATTTCTCTTCTTTTGTGATCTGATGTGTGGGGAAAGCAGTTCCAGACTGAAGATCCTGTTCAGTTGAAACAAAACAAGATGTAGACCAGAAAACTAATGTTCTCTGTTACTATCATTTCCAACATGTCTGGCAGCAATTAGAATTCAATTATTGTCCTCCAGTGGCAATAAACCTGTACACTAGATCTTAATTATGCCACCACTAGGTTTTAATCTACATTTATATTGTACTGACAATTGATAATAGAGATTTATATTTACTGGAAAAAAACAAATATAAGATTTTAGAAATAGAAAAGGAATTTTTAGTGAAAATATGAATTGTTGCACCTCTTGCATGTGTATGTAAAATTGATTTTGTTTCCTGTGATCTTTTGGGAGGTGTCCTTTATATGGTCACAAAAAAATAATAATCAAAAATCTATTAGCAAATCAGCTGGTCTGAAGTACTACATCAGTTAACGTAAATAGAGTCTTATTTATTTATTTTATTTATTTTATAAATTTGTACCCCACCCCTCCTGCAAGTAGCCCGGGGCGGCTTCCAACAATAAAATATCATACATAAAAGCGATTTAAAACCATCAATAACCATACAAAATCATTAAAACAGGGCTCAGGACCTTCATTTAAACAATAATAAATAAACAATGAATAAATAAGGTGGGGGGGCTAAAAAAAAACCTTACCCCACCCTCCCACCCTCCCCAAAGGCCTGGGCGAACAGTCAGGTTTTACAACTTTGCCAGAATGTCAACAGGCTGGGGGCCAGGTGAGCTTCCTCCGGAAGGGAATTCCAAAGGCACGGCACGGCCACCGAGAATGCCCTCTCCATTGTGGCCCCCCGTTTAACACAGGGGACCTCCAAGAAGGCACCCCCGGCCGACTGAAGGAGCACAGGGCCTACAGCACCCATACAAACCATGTGACGAAGTTATCAGTCCAAGAACCCAAACCTCCAACTTTTCCCCTCATCAACCCCACAAAACCCTCCCCAACCACCCCCTCGCATCCTACCCAAACCCCCTCCAAAACCCCCATTCCCTGTCCCTGTCCACCAAATGCCTTAAGAAAAAGAAAAGTCTTATATCACCTCTGGAAGACACCTATGCTCAGGTTCAGACAAGCCTCTGTAGGAAGGGAGTCCCATTGCATCAAGGACTATGAGTCCGCCTACTTAGCTGCAGCTGTAGATGTGACAGCCTGCTATGGAAACCAACTGACCAAAGCTGCCTGGAGCAAAGCAGTTTACCAGAAGAACCTTTTACACACAAATGTTCTGGGAGAACTTTCACACAGAAGTTCAAAGATCTGGATGTTTAAGATCTGGGTGAGTTATTGAGACACACAGAAAGTTCAGGGTGAAACAGCAAACATCCAGGAGAAATGTGTGTGTAAAAACACCCATTGTAAATCCCCAGGGCATGTTTGTAAAACAAAGGGCAGTTCCAGTCAAATGTGACCTCTTGGTAGCTGAGTTCTTTGTTACCACATAATCATTAAGCATATTTAGATTAGGTGCAAACACTAATCTTTTGTTGCTCTCAGTGAAAATAATCGTAGTTCTCATGTCAACTATGTGTGTGTAATAGAAGGCACTGATGATAGACGATAACAAGCAGCATTATGTACATTGGTTATTAGTCTTTTGTCACCTTGGCCCATGTGAACATCATGGGGAAAATGTGTGGTACACTGAAGGGCTCCAGTGGGGATTATCTGTGGATGATTGGCTGCCACCTTAAAGACTTTCATACTCCTCTGTTAGCCTCCTGCCAGGAGGTGCAGCTGTGACATGCGATGGGGAGAGCCTGCTGGTGACTGTTCACTACTGTGCCTATCCTCTAAGGTTAACCTGTACGGATCCCATTGCTCAGTGCAGAGAAGCCAAAGCCAAGGGCAGCTGCCTCCTGTTGCTCAGCATAGAGGATGTTATCAGAGAGAGAAAGTGAGAGATATGGGAAGAGAAGAGCATAAGAATTACCACTTTGAATTACAATGCTGATACATCAGATCCAATAGCCCTATAATGCTCTGGCTCCATCCCCTCCTTAAATGCCTCTGCTTCTTTATAAGCAGGGGAATAGCTAGGTGGGGATGGGCCCTGGTGCAGAAGATGGAATGGGTGCTCTGCCACTAGGGCACTCTTCTCCAGTGTGCATAAACATTTTCCATGTGTGGGGGCTCCCCAGAGTCATGGACCCCAGTTAGAGTTGCAACAAGTACCCACAAAAATGGATATACCCGTTGAATTTCTGGTGCCCAAATTGACTTAACATTGGACACCAAGTGGTACCTGAATAAGACCTGATTCAGGTACCCAAGGTCCTAGAATGTCGATTTGCAGTACCAATTTTTATGCTTTTTGCCCCCAATATACTAATCAGTAATGGAAATTACCAATTTGGGGGTACCCTATCATTACCTGGGTAGTCCACTGAATATACTCAATGCAGTACTTGAAATGTGGGTATTAGCTGCAGGTACTAAATTAAGTACCTATTTCAACTGTAGCCCTGGTACAGTTGCACCTGCTGCACCTATTATACCTACATCTATGTTTATAAGCTGGACCAGTAAGTTCTAGGCTGTTGGCAGAGTATATTTATATATTTATATGCCACCCCCCTAAGTCCATGCCCCATATGTTGCTGTGTGTAGCAGGGGGTCTTCCCAGGGCCGCACAGGGGCACTGGGGTGTATCTGGGGAATTAACTCACCCCACTTCTAAGCCTATTCAACCCAAGTCTAAGCTGAATCCCCCTCTGAGGAAGGGGGTACCCTCCTCTAGGACCCAACACAGGCNTCTAAGCTGAATCCCCCTCTGAGGAAGGGGGTACCCTCCTCTAGGACCCAACACAGGCAGTCCGAAGGGTACTATTCCACCGTCCTTTATTAGACTCTGTGTCCAGTGTACACAATCCCTGGGGCTGCCAGCTCAGTCGCCGCCACCCTGCAGGCCCACATCAGTCTCTCACAAACTCGGGAGCAACACAACATCAACCCTCCCTCCCCCACCCTGTCCATCTAGCCAGGCATCAAAGCCCCAGGCATGAGGCTCCCCCCCTGGGCACAGCCTTTCCCAGTACCTGGTTCTCCTCTCTTCAGCACCCTGGAGAGCATAGAGTGGCTAGGCTCTGTCAGGGAGATGTGGTCCCTTCAGCTCCCAGGCACAGACTGCCTCCTCTCTGCCTTGTCTCTCCTTATATACAGAGTGGGCATGGCATGGCCAGGCTTCCTCTCCTCAGCCTTAAACCACCAGTGTCCTGCCCACTCTGTCACAGGGTCTCTCAGCCTGTTTCCAGCTCCCAGTTTCCTGTTTCCAAGCTACGGGGCTGACTCTACTACGCCCCTATGCATGTTCAGCCCTCTGGCTGGTCCACGCAGCCCTCTTCTTAAAGGGGCAGCAGCTTCACAGGACTGCTCCCTGCTACACCCCTCCCCCTTCCAGGAGACAGGCGTCTCCCGGGGAAGTCTGGCTTACATGCCTTCCAGCAGGGTGCAGCTTCTCACAGTCCATATAGATTCCTCCTGGGGACACTTTCACCCAGATTGCAATCTAAAGCCCACTCACTTCAGGGTTTCTCAGTTGGGGAGCCACCTCCACCCAACTACTTCAGGGAAGTCCCCTGTCCCCTGTTTCCTCCTCCCACCCAGAAGTAGCCGGGGGCTTAAAGCCCCACGCCCAGCAGCTGAGCCCAGGAGTCTTTCTTTTTGGATTCCACCTACCTGCCTTGTTGCTGCGGGCGGCTTTTCCAGCTCTGCCGCCGGCGAGGAGAAGGGTCCCTGCACTCCGCTGCTGCCGCTGCCGCTGTCACCTGCAGGAGAAAACAACTGACTGTGAGCACCTGGAGGATGGGGGGGGAACGTGGAGGCCAGCCGAGAGGGCTGACCTGTCCCCTCCTCCCACCCGGAAGTAGGCAGGGGCTTAAAGCCCCGAGCCCAGAGGCTGAGCCTCAGGTCATGTTCTCAGTCCGAAGGGCCGTGGCCAAAGGGTGCAGCACTTTGGGGGCACTTTGGGGGCTGCAGGGGTGGCAGGGGGTGACTATTGTTTTTGTGGGCTTTTTTGTACAGGGCTAGGGTGGTAGGGTGTGGGTGTAGGAGGGGGGTAAAGGGGGGTGGAGCCATTGACTTCCCTTGGTGGCAGCGAGGGGAGCACTGGGAGGCTTAGTGGGGGGTGGTGGCTCGGGTCCCTGTGAGAGAGGGACACCGAGGGGTGACAAGGAAGGTATGGCCTGTACCGGCCCCTGGTGGCAGCAGGATGGCCGGGAGGGCGGGGGGGAGGTTTTGGGGGGAGGGCTACTGGGCGAACATCCAGGTTTGAGGGGCCGGGATCAGGTGGACGGAGGGGAGGGCGCGGCCATTGGGGTCATACTGGGGTGGGGATGGTATGGTCCATGGGGTGGGAAGGCATGGGCCCCTAGGGGTCCAAGGTGCCTAAGGGGAGTGCAAGTTATCATTCCCCCTTAGGATGGTCCGCCCTCAGAGGCTGATGGAACCCCAGCGGTTCCAAGACGTCCTGAGGGAATTAACCCTGGACTTGGATGGCCACTCTGTGAATGAGCTAGTCCAGCATTGGAACAGATAACCTCCTGGGGCAAGTCCATGGTTGCCATGGCGGCCATGAACTCTCGCTCCGCCCCGACAAGGCCGGCATCAGCGTGGATGTTGAAGTCCCCCAGAACCAAAGTCCTGGAGGAGCCCAATGCCACCTCCAAGGCCAGCTCTGCTAGAGCAGCAAGGGATGCCGCCAGGCAGGAAGGGGCCTGGTACACCAGTAGCACCCCTAGCTTGCCCCCAGCCAAATCAAGCACCACGTGAAGGACCTCAATACCCATAATCTCCCGAACTGGATACCTCCTAACAAGCCAATCCTCCCAAAAACGATAGCTGAGGGAGAGGGAGGTGCCGGGTCCAGGATCCGCACGTGGGGGTCTGCTACTGTTAAATGCGAGGTCCGTGGTGAACAAGGCCCCAATTATCCAGGACTTCATCTCAGATGGGGCCGTGGACCTCGCATGTATCACAAAAACCTGGCTGGACGATCTGGCCAGTCCAACTTTGGCGGATCTTGTTCCGGCCGGGTATGCCGTGCAGCATCAGCCCCGCATGGGTGGTCGGGAAGGTGGTGTAGCTATCATTTTTGGGAGGATTTGTTGACGAACTGTCCCTCAGGACACTTGGTTACAGGGCATTCCCTCCATTAATGTCCCAAGTAACCACATGTAAAGCAGGCCTTCATGTTACCTCCCCCCTTGGGTCTCTTCTTGGGGCAAGTCTTTTTAGCAGGCCCCCCCCAAAAGTACCTGACCTGTTCCTTCACAGGTCCCCAAGGCTTTATCTTTTTTACCTCTGGCCCCACGAAGTGCTCTTCTCTGGTTTCCCAGAGTCCCATTGCTTTTTCTAGCCCCATAGGGGCACTCTCTACATAAGTGTCGTCATTGCCTTCTACAGTAACACTGCTTCAGGATTCTCTATCTGGGGAAGCCCAGGTACCTTCTTTCCACCACTGTCTGCCTCGATGCAGGGATGTGCTGCTCGCTCCAGTCCACACCATGCCGCCGCAATGCCAGCTCCACCCATTTCCGAAGGCTGACTGTGGTTGGCATACACTGCTGACCTTGGCACACTCCTCCTGCCACCATCTGCTTCCACTCAGATATCCACATGTTGGCGAGCGTGGGCAAACCTCCTGACTCCCAGACCAGCTCAAGGCCCATCCTGGCTGAGCTCTGACCAATGCGAGTCACTGTCTGCCGACTCTCACTGCTCTAGTTGCAGATGTCCAGGCATGTCTGCTTTCGGCACCCAGGCTCATCTTCCTCTAGGGAGCTCACACAGGTGCAGCTCAAACAGGCTACCTCCAAATTTCACACAAAATGGTTGCCAACATTGAGTGCATGTCCACTCTGCACTGGTTGGTGGTGCTATGCCTGCATTCTCCACCACATGCTGTAGCAGGGGGTCTTCCCGGGGGCACTGGGGTGTCTCTGGGGAATTAACTCACCCCGCTGCCACACCTATTCAGCCCAAGACTCGGCTGAATCCCCCTCAGAGGAAGGGGGTACCCTCCTCTAGGACCCAACACAGGCAGTCCAGATGTTGTTATTCCACAGTCCTTTATTAGACTCAGTGACCAGTGTACACAATCCCTGGGGCTGCCGGCTCAGTTGCCTCCACCCTACAGACCCAGGTAAGTCTCTTACAAGCTCAGGAACAACACAACATCAACCCCCCCTTGTCCAACTAGCCAGGCATCAAAGCCCCAGGCTCTGGCCAAGCCTTCCCCAGGCATGAGGCTCCCTACTGGGCACAGCCTCTCCCAGTACCTGGTTCTCCTCTCTTCAGCACCCTGGAGAGCACAGAGTAGCTAAGCTTTGTCAGGGAGATGTGGTCCCTTCAGCTCCCAGGCAGAGTCTGCCTCTTCTCTCCTTATATACAGGCAGAGTGGGCATGGCCAGGCTTCCTCTCCTCAGTCTTAAACCACCAGTGTCCTGCCCACTCTGTCACAGGGTCTCTCAGCCTGTTTCCAGCTCCCAGTTTCCTGTTTCCAAGCTACAGGGCTGACTCTACCATGCCCCTCTGCACGTTCAGCCCTCCGGCTGGTCCACACAGCCCCCTTCTTAAAGGGGCAGCAGCCTCGCAGGACTGCTCCCTGCTACACTATGCCTCTTATCGGGGGACTTTTTAACACTAATGTGCATGTCGTCTGGAAGGTGGCAATAACCAGAAAAAGCATAATCTATCTTTGGTTAGGAGAGCCTCAGATCTGGAAAAGGAAACGGTGTTATTGACCAGGACTGAGATGCACTGGCAGATCCGTGTAGGAATGATTATATTATATCGTACTTACCAGTACTTTGCTCAGTTTTGACCATTGTTCTCGTTTCTTTTTCAAACAAAATTTCTTAAGTAGGGCTGGAGAAATCAATGATAATTTGATGCTCTGTTCTGGTAGCAGCTGCTCATCCCTGATGAATTGCTGCCTCTCTCTTTCACAAATCACATGAGCTGTCAGGGAGAACAATAGGCTCTTATTTGTAAGAGAAAAGATCACAGAATTGCCTTGCCAATGATAAAACTCTATCTCTTTCCTGAGAGTAAAGTAGCTTGACAATCACAGCTTTGAGATACCAGGTTTCCATCTCAGGTTGCAATGTGCTGCATCAGTTTCCATGGAGTGAAAGCAGATTTCCTAAGAAGTAATTCTGAAATAAGCCTGTTGACACAGAACTCTTTGGACCAATGCTCCACTTATTACCAGTGAAACATTTTCTGTTGCAGAAATGGTTTAAATCATATATTCTGTATGAATATAACATATACAATTGTAAAATAAAATTGTCAAAAAGGATGACTAGATAATTTAATCTGCTCCATGTACATAACAGGCTACCAAGTTTGATGTTACTACACCTTAAAAAACCATCAACCCTAATTTAGAGAAAAAGTAATAGTGAAAGCTAATATGCAGAATGCTGCAGGCAGAGAGCACAGGGATCAAGGTTCTCCAATGTCAGTGTCCCTTGAAATTGCAGGGAGTTAATATGATCAGATATATCCAGGTAACTCAAACAAGTAAGCCACGTGAAGGGGCAGGGGCATAGCTAAGTCTGAATAGGCCCAAGTGCAAGAAATGGACTTGGGCCCCCACATCCTCTCGCCTGTCCCACCCCCTTCCCCTGTCTGCCTGATGCCACCACTGGCAGTGCTTGCTCTGTTCTGTGCCGCCCACCAGGTGGGTCTCATGCACACTGCGCTCTGTAGGCACTTCCACTTAGCTCAGTCTCTGCCCAGCTGTGCCGCAACAGGACAGGATTTGTGCCCCCCATGCCCAGCTTGGGTCCCGTGACAAATGTCCCTCCTGTCCCTATGATAAGCTATGCCCCTGTGTAGGGGGAAGGTAAAAACAAAACCACAACAAAAAACAAAACCAAGAGTCACCAGCCACCCAGCTTTGGGGCAACTTCCTTCCTCACTCCTAAAATTACATTCAGTAGACTCTGACCCCATGAGTAAGACCCACCAGTCAACCAGTTCTTAAGGGAAAGGTGCAGACAATATTCAATGTAAGTCAGTAGGATTGATATTTTTTTCTTGCTAAAAATGTGCAACATCCTCCCTCCAGGTATGTATGAAATTATGAAATATTTCTTAAGTAAAAAATAAGTTATGAAATGTTGGTCCCCTGACCATCTTTGGAATTTCTATCTCTGCTAAATTTGGGTGAAATTGTCTTATGGGAACAAAAGTTATTAAGGAGGGAATTGGGGGCCAATCCAAGGTCTGTGTGCTAGACATGTGCGTTGCATGCACAACACCCACACAGTATGCACTCACTGGAGGTATTGTCCACCCCAGCCAGCAATGGCCCCAATGTCTCCCAGCTGGCCTTGAACAGCCAGAATGGGCATGGATCTAATTCACACAATGTGACTCTAACTGCCCCAATGATATCCCCCACATCAGTGGATGAAACCAACTGAAACTGATCCCACAAAACCGGACAAGGTGGGGCATCCATAACCTCTGGTTTTCCTACTGCAGCAAATGCAGCATCCAAGTCATGGTGAATGTGAGTAATTTTATCCACAAAATAGTCACTAAACATGTCACAGCGACATTGGAAAATTCCAGTTCCAGGTGGAGGGACTGACCAGTTCCCTCACCACTCGGAAAAGCTCAGCTGGACGATACATAGCGGATGCTATGAGAGCAGAAAAGAACACCTTCTTTGGTGCTCACACATCCACGGCATAGGTCTTTAAACTAACTCTATGCAGCAATCTGTCGTCTTCAGTACAAGTACAATGCCACCGTTGCTCCAGCTGCCATCCTTCCTGCTTCAGTCACCGCAGGTTCCCCATAAACCATGGGGACCTACATTGCCAATGCCTAGGGAGCAGATACCTAGGAGCCGTCCAGTCAATGGCCTCAGTCAGGAGGTGTTCCAGAGCTATGAGGTCATTGAGTGAATGGTCGTCAAGGTCATGGGGTAATTCCCCAAGTTCATTCTGGAACCTCTCTGGTTCCATAAACCTTCAAGGATGAACCAACTGAACTGGCTCAGCACCTTTCAGGGGGCTGATATGTGCCAATAGACCAGACCTTAGGAGGTAATGATCTGTCCATAACAAAGGCACCAATGACACGTCCCCCACCAATGGATCACCTGCCTCAATGCCAGTGCAAAAAACCATGTCCAAAATATGCTTCCCCCACACCACCTGAGACAGGCCCATGGTGGCCATGAACTCATGCTCCACTGCCCCAAGACCAGTGTCAGTGTGTATATTGAAGTCCCCCAGGACCATTGTCCTTGGGGACAGCAAAACCACCTCTGACACCAACTGTGCTAGAGTGTGTAGGGATGCAGCAGTACAGGAAGGTGCCCAGTATACTAGCAGCTTCCCCAATCTATCTCTGGCCAAATCAACCATGAGATGGGGGCCCTCAATACCCGATAAAATTTGCACCGGATACCTCCTAAAGTATGAGGTATCCTTCCCCACAGGCTATGGCTGATGATGCACTGAATACCTGGCTGAAACAAGGTCACCCAGAATTGACCCCAACTCAGTATCCATCCAGGTCTCTATAATACACATGAGGTTGACCGCCTGATCCAGGATTAACTCCCAGACCTTAGTTGACCTATTCATGACTGACCTCATGTTTAACAGCATCAGACTCAGGTCTGGTGGCCCCGGACCTCAAACCATGTGACCATCTGCCTGGGGGCAGGTGAGGGGAACAGACACCAAGTGACTTTCCCACCTTGTTGATTGAACAAAACCCTCAGAGGGACCATAATTACCCTGGCCCATCACAACTCCAATGGCCACACACACCCAGCCAATGCCTCCCAGACCCCCTCCCCTGTAACTGTCCTGCCAGGCAGATGAGCAAGACCCCCTCCCTCCAAACCCCCTGTATCTCCCCCTCACAAGAGAATACATTACCAAACCCCTAGGGGATCAACCAACCCCCCTCACTGGGGGAAAAATCCCCCTCCACCCTAACCCAATTCCCCTGCCCCCTCCTCTCATGAGGGGACAGACTCTCACCCCACTAACCTCCCCACAAAACAACAATACTAAACCCAACCTCCCAAAAAACAAAACCACCCCTCCCCTAACCTAAGCTCCACCCAGAGACCCCACCACCAAATCCACTGCTGAAAGATAAACCAAACCACCCACCCACACCAGAGTCCAACTAATTCCCCAGGGGTTCCCCCCAACCCCCCAGCAGAAGAAACAGAGGGTCCCCCCCCCGAACTCCTTGGACCCCCTTTGGACGTGACCCTTTGCATGCGACCTGTGGTGCATGCCTGTGGCACTGTTGCAACAGCACCACCCTTTAGGCTTTGCAGGCCAGAAACACCCAGCTGGAATCCCTGGCACTGCCCTCTTCCCTCCTACAATGGAGGAAGGGGCTACAAGTCACTCAGAGGGGCCCAGGGAGCAGCGTAGGCAGGCAGGCAAGCCCCGGGTAGGCAGTTGGCTGAGCTCCTTTCAGCTCCCAGCCCCCCAGTCCACAGATGACAGGATCGGGGCAGCTACCAGTCCCAGGCGGTCAGGCAGCAGCAGCATCAGCAAGCAGTTTGTCAACAGACCAAGTGTTATGGCAATCAGGAAGCAGGCACACTGGTGTTTTGATAAAGATACTTTTGTGTGTTTATTTCCACTACAGAAAATCCTGAGATCTTTCTAAGTTTCCAATGAGCTCAAACAGTAAGGGCATCAGAGTATTTTCATTCCCCATATTTAAAAAAATGAATAAAGTATCAAGAACACTAGATGAACATCCCAGCTGATTGTGTATTGCTATCAGGTTTCCCATCAGCATGCCACTAGCATGCTGGCAAGTAACCAGGAAGGAATGAGAAGCTGCTGATGGAGGCCACTGACATTTATACACACAACATGTGTCAAGAGAGTAATGAAAAATCCATGTGAGAAAGACTGCACTCAGAAAACACTTGACATAATGGTGAGAAATGAATGTCTGCAAGAGACATGGAGACCATTTAAAAACACCATCTTGGAAGCCCAAATTAAATGTATTCCAGAGGTTAAATGAGGTAGAAGTGGGAACAAATGCCTGCCACTGGGCCCAGGTTCAATATGGCATTAAGGGGGACTTAACAGAGATATTTCCGATCCAGAAAGGAGTGTGCCAGGGTTGTGTCCTGGCTCCAACCTTATTTAACCTTTATGTAAATGACATCATAGATGATATGTATAGTGCTGACTATCATTCTCCCCATTTACTGAGTATTCCAGTAGGAGTTTTGATGTTTGCGGATGATGATATGATTATTGCTACAACCCCAACTGGGTTGCAGAGAGCTTTGGGCAGGCTCTCAGAGCTTTGTAATAAGAACAAATTAATTATAAATCACAGTAAGACAAAAATTATGTGGTGGGGAAGGTTAAACAGTTCCCCTGGATCCTAGATAATGTTAGGTTACAGGTAGTGGGGGAATATAAATATCTGGGGTTTACACTCTGCCACTCTTTTGGGTGGAAAAAACAAATGCAAGTTATTAAATCTCATACTACCTACTTCAGTAGGTATTATGAGATTTCACAATTTATTTGCAACAAGATTAATGAAGGACACTCTTTATGTCTTCAGACTAAAAGTCTTGGCTCAGGATCTTTATGGGTCAGAGATCTGGGGATGGGTCGCCGATGATAACGTTAACATACTCCAAAGTAAGTTTCTTAGGAGTTCACTTGGGCTTCCATCTTCAGCTCCAGCTGTCTTGTTAAGAATGGAGATGGGGGGGGTTGACTGGGCATGCGCAAACTGTAGGTCATAGGGATGGGCGAATGCGGTTTGGATGTTCAGAGTTTGGACCGAACTCGGTCTGTTCGGATGTCCGAACCGAATGTCTGAACCGAATTCTCGAATGACCGAACAGTTCGGTTGTGTTCGGATGAGTTCGGATGAGTTCAGGGGCAGAAAAAACATCTTTTTAGGTGGGGAAAAATTAGGTTTTGGTTTCAGTTAAGTTTCGGATTCAGTTTCGGTTTTGGTAGTGCTATTTTTGACTGTTCAGCCAAGTTCGACCAACCTGAACTCAGCTGAACTGAACCATCGAATCCTAACTCGGGTTTCGAACCAAACAACCGAATATTTGAACATCCGAACCGCATTCTGTTCGCCCATCCCTAATAGGTCACGCACAGCTGAGCTCCTGCAGCCCCAACACACTACTTCAGCTATCTTAAGCTCAAATACAGGAAAAAGAACTTAAAAAACCTAACGCAAGTAGCAAGGAATAAGTCAGGGGAAAAAAAGGAGCCTGATTCCACGATAGACCGGTTCTGTCCCCTTAGACGCAGTGGCAGAAAAGCGGAGGCGCAGAGCCACAAAATGGCAGACAGAATGCTGAAAGAAACCGCGGGAGACCCAGACTCGCTCCTCCAGGTACTGATTCTATTTAAATCAATAAAAGAGGACTTAGCAATCAAAAAAGAGGGCATATCAGCTATAACAAACAACCTCTCAGAAATGAAAACTCAAATGGCGAACATAAATACAAAAATAGCTACCATGGAGCAGAGAATAAGCGATCATGAAGATCGAGAAATAGTTCAAGATCAAAAAGCTACCCTGATGGAAGAAAAGGTTAATAATGTGCAAGAAAAGGTGGTGGACCTAGATAATAGGTCCAGGAGGAACAATCTGAGACTTTGGGGGATTCCAGAAGGAAAGGAAAATGGAGACATGAGGAAGCTACTTTTAAAACTCTTTGAAGCAATTTTTCCCGATAAAACAGAGCTCCATAGCATTGAAATTGAAAGGGCCCATAGATCTCTTCATCCTAGGCCGAGAGACCAGCCCCACCCCCCAGCAATAATAGCTCGATTTCTCCATTTTCAAGACAAAGAGGCGGTTTTGAGGGCAGCGAGATCCATGAAAGAAATGTATTTTGAAGGAAAAAAGATCTCAATATTCCCTGACTTAGCATATGACACAGTGCAAAGGAGGAAAATGTGGAAGAAACAAATTGAAAAGCTCAATCAGCTGGGTATGAAACCTCAGCTACTTTATCCAGCAAAGTTCTCATTTACTGACAAAGGGAAAAGGAGGTATTTCAATGATGAACCAGAACTGGAGCAGTATTTAGCAAAAAATAGAACAGAAAAATTGTAAAACTAAGAGACTCAAAGAAATGGATGATGGGGCGTACTGTAAGTTACATTCAAATGCAATATCATTGGAAAGATTTAAGTTTAACCTGTATAAATGAGGGATAAATATGGGATGCTGCAGGTAGCAGAGAGCCCACAAATGCGAGACACTCCAGATAGGGGGGTTCCCCTGCATTTAGAATTTCAATTGTTACTGGGGATTTTGTACTTAAGGGTATAGAGGTTGGAATAATAAATATATTGTTTTTAGGTTATGGTTATTAAGGTAGAATTTGGTAATAAGGGTAATAGAAATATGGAAATGTGTGTTAAAAAGGTAAAAGAAGTAAAGGGTCTAAAAAGGAATTGAGGTGGTGCAAAGAAGCTCAGCAAAAAAAAGATATAAATCAAAACAACAGGATAAGACTAGGATAGTTGGAGTGCGCAGGTACACAATAGAGAAGTCTGGCATTATATGGGAGATTGAGACAAAACTAGATAAAATACAAAAAGATAAACACCATGGGAAAACAACAGGAGAAAAATTATATTAATTAATTAATTAATTTTATTATTAATTATTATTATTATGTATTATGGAAACTAGAGACCGGTGAACCCGACATCTGTGTGAGGGAAAATGGTGGAAACTATTATTTAAAATAGAATTACTGGGCATATTGATAAACAAAACATACCTTAATGGGTAAGAGTCAACATGGATTTAGCAAAGGGAAGTTGTGCCTTACTGATCTTTTTGAGAGTGAGAACAAGCATGTTGATAAGGGGGAGTGGGTCAATACAGTGTATCTGGATTTAAATTCAGAAAGCATTTGATAAGGTCCCTCATGAGAGACACTTGAGGAAATTAAAAAGCCATAGGATAGGAGGCAGTGTCCTATTGTGGACTGGTAACTAGTTAAAGAATAGGGAACAAAGAGTAGGACAAAATGGTCAGTTTTCACAATGAAGAGAAGTAAATAGTGGAGTGCCCCAGGGATCTGTAGTGGGACCGGTATTGTTTAACACATTGACTAATGAGCTGGAAAGGAGAGTAAGGCGTGAGGTGATCGAATTTGCAGATGACACCAAGTTATTCAAGGTAGTTAAAACATGAGTGGACTGTGAAGACTTTCAGCGGGATCTTGCGAGACTGGGTGACTGGACATAAATGGAAGATGACATTTAATGTGGACAAGTGCAAAGTGATGCATATAAGGGGAAAAAATCCAAACTTTATGTACACAATGCTAGGTTCTAAATTAAGAGTTACCATTCCGGAAAAGGACCTTGGTGTCATTGAGGACAATACATTGAAATCCTCACCTCTCAGAGTGCAGTGGCCATCAAAAAAGCAAACAGACTGTTAGGAATTATTTGTAAAGAGATAGGGAATAAAACTGAAAATATCATAATGCCACTATATAAATCTATGTTATGACCACACCATGAATATTGGGTGTTAACAGACATCCCAGAGGAACATCTGTCCCACCCTGTGGAGGGGAGGACTAACCCTGGCCGGGTACATTCCAGCCATAGGAACAAATGTTCCCCTGGTTTCCCCCAGCTGGGGAGCGAGGACAGGGGGTAAGGAGCGACATGTTGCCTTTCAGACATGTTCTCGACATTGCCAGACCACCACCCCCCACCATGATGGACAGCTATGGCAGTCTATTACAGGCACTCATGGCTAACCACTATGGCAACCCCTGGACACTGGTAGGAGTCAAGCCAGGTTCATCTACTCTAACCTGGCTGGGTGGGAGTCAGGTGAAGACTGTGGTTTCCCACCCAGCCCGGGTAGGAACCGGGCCCACATCTGGTGGACTGCAAACACTGGCCCAGCTATGACACTGCCCCAGCAGGGTTGAACCGGGCCTAACTGAGTCAGTGTCATGTATGTTTTTACCCAATGTGTACAGTTCTGGTCACCCCATCTCAAAAAAGACATAGTAGAAATCGAAAAGGCACAGAGAAGGGTAACAAAAATGCTAAGTGGTATGGAATGGCTTCCGTATGAAGAGAGGCTGGATTGGTTGGTGCTCTTCAGCTTGGAGAAGAGACAACAGGGATATGAATATGATCGAAGTTTATAAAATGATTGGTGTGAAACAGGTTAATTTGGAACAGTTATTTGCCCTCTCAAATAGGACTAGTATTAGGGACACTGGATGAAACTAACAGCAGATTTAAGACAAATAAAAGAAAGTGGTTTTTTTAACTCAACACAAAATTAAGTTGTGGAATTCATTGCCAGAAGATGCGGTCAAGGCCAGTAGTATAGCTGGATTTAAGAGAGGGTTGGACAAGTTTCTGGAGGATAGATCCATTAGCAACTATTAGCCAGGTAGACTTGGGGAATGTAACTAGGGCTGAAATGTTGTACTGCTGCAGCAGCATTTACCAATGGAAAGTGCTCTTCCTCACCAAGCAGCACGGTTAGGAAGAGAGTCTTGCACTCGTGGGTTTCCACAGTTACTGCTGTGGTATTTTCACCACTAGGGATGGGTGAATGCGGTTCGACAGTTCAGAGTTCGGCCCGAACTCGGCTTGTTCGGATGACTGAACACGAATCCGAACACGAACTGACCGAACCAAACTCAATTCCGAACATCGAAATGACCGAACAGTTTGGTCAGTTTGGATCACGTTTGGGTGAGTTCAGGAGGCAAAAAAAGGGTCACTGGAAGGTCAAATGTGACAGGGAGGGGTAGTCAGCTAAGGAGCAGACTTGCAGGCACCAGGGGTGGAGAGGCTTGCAAGAAACAAAACAATTTGCCTCCCCTCTTCCCAACACCTTCTGAACTACTCACTGTTCCTGAACAGCAGACATTTCAGAAGGCTCCCTCTCCCAGCATTTCCCAGCTCCCCAATCGCTTGCAAACCTCCTCCCATTTCACCCATCCAATACATTTACCTCCATATTATCATTTATTTCGATTATATTAGATAGATTTAGGTGTTATTTTTTGTTTTTACCTCTCCCTGTGTTCCCTGTGTTCAACCTTCCTTTCTTCCTCCCTCCCCACTCCATTGAATCCTTTCCCTCTCCCATATATTCCATTCCAGATTCCCTTCCCTTCCCCTGTTTTTTCATTTAGAGTAGGATTATTATATTGATTTAAGTTTCATTTCAGTTTTGTACCCCTCCTTGTGTTGTTTGTGATTCCCCCATCCCAGATAGATAGATAGATAGATAGATAGATAGATAG
>QEPC01001536.1:109008-144760 GCA_003113815.1 Sphenodon punctatus
TGGCACGTGCAAATCCTGCCCTTCTTTGGGTGCTGTGGAGGGATGAGACCCTTGCTGGCACGTGCAAATCCTGCCCTTCTCTGGGTGCTAGTAGTGATGGCAACATGAAGTACCCTTGCTGGCACGTGCAAATCCTGCCCTCCTTGGAGTTCTAGGGGATGCTAGGGATTGCAACTAGAAAGGCCCTGGCTGCCTGGCACGTGCAAATCCTGCCCTTCTCTGGGTGCTAGTAGCGATGGCAACTTGAAGTACTCTTGCTGGCATGTGCAAATCCTTCCCTCCTTGGGGTGCTAGGGGATGCTAGGGATTGCAACTAGAAAGATCCTGGCTGGCACGTGCAAATCCTGCCCTTATTTGGGGGTGCGTAGGGAATGGGATGGCATTGGCAGCTGGAGAGTGGAGACCCTTGCTAGCCTGGCACATGTTTGGGTGGGGGTGCTGCTCATGCCTGACTGCTGGAAGAGCCCCACACACTACAGTACCCCCTCTCTCTGTGGCAGACATCCGCTGCTACCTGCTGATGCCCACTGTTTGTGCCTGGCTGATGCCCACCACCCACGCACCCACCTGCACGCCAGTGAGCTCGCTCTAACGGATAGAGCCTTTCTTGTCCTCAAAGTAACAAAAAAGTTTACAAACCTGGCAGCACCTCCTGGGCCCGCCACTTGCTGCTCATCCCAGGAACCGGCCACCACGACCGACGGTCCAGGGGCTGGACCAGCAACCGCTTCCTCCCCCTCTTCCACCAACACCGGCTCCAGGAGCACCCGGTCGGTCCCCAGCCAGGGAAGCAAGACAACAGTCTTCTTCATTTTTTTTCCCCAAAAAACCACCTCACTCACACACAGACAACAACACACAGTCACTCACAAACATTCGCCAACCAAAACAACACAGCCAAACCAAACACAAACAGCCAAAACACACGAAACCGAACAGCCAGCCACAAACACACACTCTCTTGCCACACAGCTCTGCACGTGCTCGAATTTCCGGTTTCCAGCATGATCACATGCTCTCGCAATACTTTTACCGAATGACCGAACCAAACACAACTGAACCAAACGGCCGAACTCGGCGAATGAACCGAACGACCAAACTGAATGCCCGAACTGAACGACCGAATATGAACCACAATCTGTTCGCCCATCCCTACTACTTATGCCCTTATGTACTTATATTCTTATGAGCTCAAATCAGGATACAATTGAAATATTTCAACTTAATCGTTTAGAGCTAAAGTGTGTTAAAAACATCTTTAAAATTTACATGCTGGATTCTGCCCTCATTTTCAGGGCAGAGATCACAATCGGTATGGTGGAGATAAGAATATAGACTGATGTTGAACAAAAATATAGTGCAGTTAATGACTCAATTGCTTTTTAATACAGACAAAATCCAAATGGGAGTTTTGCCTGAATATGCAATGCATAAAAGCTCAAGATTATAATCAGGGACCCAAGTTGACTGCGTTGCTGCAATTTGCACTGATATTTGCAGAATCAGTCAATCCTCGCAGAATCAGCCAATCCCCACAGAATCCTCGCAGAATCAGTCAATCCTCACAGAATCAGCCAATCCTGACCATGACCTGAGGGTAAATAGGCCCCTGGGAGATTAATTGTGGGTGGGTGGGATCTGAAGGCCCTATATTTGCGTGATAGAGGTGCTGAAATTCCAGAGGATTTGAGTTGTGTTTGATTAGCAAAGTTGTGATTCTATGTCAAACCTATTGCAAATTTGCTTCCCAGCATGCATAGTGATGCAAATCAAGTTAATTATACAAATATCAATACTCACGGTGAATTTGCAGAATTTGGCTTCACTGGTTGCAGAATTTAAGATTTTTTGGTGCAGCCAACTCGGGTCCCTGATTATAATGACCTCTTGCACAGAACATCCCTTTCCTCCCAACTCTGGGCAGGAGAGAAGGGAAAGAAAATTTCATGGGTTTCTTCAGACAGAATTTTCTGAGGATCTATCCACTGAAGAAATGGGGTTGGGTTTGTACCCTGAAAAACAAGGAGAGGAACCAAATCCAGGCATCATAGTCGACCCAGTTGTAGGCCAAAACCATCTGCACAGTGATTTTAGTTAACAAACAGTTAGCTTAAGCAAATAGCTTTTATAACAATGGAGATGAATTAATATTCTGAGTAAATCCACTGTAACATACAAGAGAATGCATTTGGAGTAATTTATTGAGACAATGGGGAAAACATTCCCTCTACTAGGGGTGAAAATAGACATGATGCTAACTCCACTTTAACACTGTTTTAACATTTTGTATGCATGTTGCAGGGCTGTATTGGTGCCTGTTTCCACCTTAGGTCTAAGTCCTGTTATTTGCAGGTATGCTTACATAACAACTGGTACCTCTGAGAGCAGTCTTGACTAAAATATATTGTGGACTAACCATTATGGCAGTGTTATCACTTTCTGCCTGTGAAGCCCCATTTTGAGTCATAAATATAATCCATGACTGCAGAAAAAATATATGCAAAATATATCCCAAATCCTTTGGGACTGTCTGTGAGTCTGTGACCTTCATTTACAGTGGTTGCAGTTCCAACTGAGATCCCTGCCCATAGTTTGGAAACCTCTTCATTATGGTTCTGGCTAGCACAGGGTTTAAATACTTTTAAGCAGAATGGAGAACATTGCACAGACTTTCCCAACATTTAATCTGTTTTATGAATAAATTGATTTCAGTGTTCAGAACTGTCAAGCTTGTGGCTCTAATGAGTGCCCATTTTATCTAGCAGAGGTTTGGGTTTGTTTTTTTAAAAAAAGAACATACGTAATGTCATACTGGATGAGACCAATGGTCATCAACCCCAGCATCCTGTCACCCATAGTATTGTCCATCCACAATGACTCCTCTTCCTGAGTGGTAACCCCTAATTTAGAACCCAGCACTGTGTACATTTAGTTTGGATTCCCTATGTGCATTACTTTGCACTACTTTTTAAAGAAAAGGAAACAAGAATGCCACACAAAAATGTACACACCGATAATAATGCCCCTCACTGGCAAGGAAAATTTAAATGCTAGGCTGCACTATTTAATTTCAGCAACTGGATAGTACAGAGATAATAACAGAAACAGATAACTGATAATATTATAGTATGTTTTTATATTCTTATAATGTTTTTACATGTTTTGTACACTGCCCCGAGTTGCCATTGGGCAGGAGAGGGCGGTATAGAAATGATGTAAACAAATGAATAAATAAATCAATAAATAATAGCAACAGGGAGGGAACTCCCCAAGTGCTGAATGGTTGCGAGAATTGTGAGGAAAGTTGATAAATACCAGGAAGATGTTCCTTTTATGAAGACAAATGGGTAAAATTTATGTACGTTGAGTGAGTGTTTCATTATGATGACAAAGATAAAGCTGAACATTGTTTGGTGAACATGTTTTCTCTAACTTCAATAAAGCCACAGGCAGTCTTAATTATTACAGATTACCTTAATGCAGTTTTTTCCTCATGTGTAGCATTATAAATTACCATCACGCACAATTTCCTCTTTGAAACAAACCAATCATAGAATTTTTTTTCTAATGCCAATGAAAGACTACTAATGTCTGAAGAGAAGCAGGGACATACAAAATGGGATGGAGATCTTGATTTATACAACACAAAGAGATGGTGAGTGCAATAAACTATTGGGGATTGGTGATATTAGCTAGCAGAAGCCTATGGGGGGGGGGGAACATTACTTAAAAGTCATGTTTAAAATAAAGCAACAATAGAGGTATGCAATTCTTTTTTGTTATTATGATAACAAAAATGAAAATTTCCATTTTTCTTTTTGTTATTGCAATAACGAAAATGAGAAATAGTAATAACAAAAACTAAAACAATTTTTGTTTTTGAAATAATGGGGAAACCGTGAAACACTGAAAAACATATTTTTGACTATAACGTATTTTTTGTTTCTTATTCAATTCTGATTAATCTTGGGGAGATTGTACCCTCAATGGAACAGTCCTCAGTGGAGGGTACAGTCAGGGTACATCCCAGTAAGGGTACTTCCCTGGCAGGGTACATCCCTGCCAAATTTCATGTACACCAGTTGGACTGGAAAGATGTTACAGTCAGACATACATTTATAAGTAAATTGCTTATATCACCAGGAACCTTTATCCAATCCTTCTGAAAGTTGGCATATGTAGTAAAAATTGGAAGAGGATGTAAACTCGCCAAGTTTCATCCACATTAGATGGAGTACAAAGAAGTTAAAGCCAGGGATGTTTATGCAGATTTTTGCAAAATAACATAATTCAGCTGCTTATAAAACTGGATTCCTTTATCTAATCTTTCTGAAATGCAGTACACATAATGCCTTCCATGGTAGGTATAGTCCCTCCATGATTCATCCAAATATAATGAAAAACAAAAAAGCTACAGCCAAAAATATGTTTTTAATTGAAACCAATGGAAATCGAAAGTAGAAGCAAAAATGAAAACAAAATTTTGATATTTTGAAAAACGAAATATTTAAATAAAGAAAACAGAAAATGAAAATGAATAACAACATGAATAACAACAGCAGAGGTTCCCAATGCGTACTCACCCCTGAACCTGGAACCAGAGCGCTGTGATATGCCAGCACTGAGCAGCATGCCATTGCACACAAAATGGGTCTGTGTGTGTGTAGGGGATGGGTTTTTTGGGGGGTTTAGGATTTTTTAAATTTGTTTTCAATGTTTTCATGATGTGTAAGCTGCCCTGAGCCCTAGGGAAGGGCAGCATATAAATGTAAATAAATACCATAAATAAAACATGAAAGCTCAGGACCTGCACGCAGCACCCAATTAGGGCATAGGCAACATTGGAGGAGGGGTCCGACAGGGCCAGAAGCACATCAGGCCAGACCCAAATTTCTACACACAAACATCAAGGCCATGCTTCCAGAGTCCAGCAAAAGCCCACCCCTGCAACAGCATTACAGAGCAGAATAGTAGGACAGAGCAACTCATACCGCTTGTGAGCAGGGGAGATCATTACTTTCACTTTTTAACTTTAAAAAAGGGAACCTATGCAAAAATGAGGAAAATAAAAGGAGCAGTTGTGAGGAAAAAATGTCTGCAAAAAGTGTGGAGTCTATTTAAAAACACCATCTTGGAAGACCAATTGTATTCCATAAATAAAAGAAGGTAGCAAGGGGGCCATATGTTTGCCTGTGTGGCTAAACGGGAAGGTGAAGAAGGATAGTAGAGCCAAAAAGGTGTCCTTTAAAAAATGGAAAGCTAGTCCTAACTGAAGAAAATAAGAAAGAGCCATAAGCATTGCCAAATTAGATGTAAAACATTAAGAAGGCAGGCTAAGAGGGAATTTCAAGAGCAATTTGCTAAAGAGGGAAAAACTACTAATAAAAACTTTTTAAGTACATCAGAAGCAAGAGGCTGGCTAGAGAGTCAGTTAGGACATTAGATGAGCAGGGAATAAAAGGGGTGCTCAAGGAGGATAAGGTCATCGCAGAGAAGCTGAATGAATTATTTGCTTCGATCTTTATGGTACAGGAAGTTGAGGAGATACCTATGTTCATTGTAGTTGATGACTCGGAAGAGCTGTCACAGATCAACGTGCCTTTGGAAGAGTTTCTAGAGAAAAGAGACATTCTAACTAGTAACAAATCACTAGGACCAGATCTCATACACCCCAGAATGCTGAAGGAACTCAAATATGAAATCGCAGACCTACTATTGGTATTTGTAACCTATCGCTAAAATCTGCCGCTATATCTGAGGACTGGAGGGTAGCGAATGTAGCACTGATATTTAAAAAGGGCTCCAGAGGTGATCCTGGAAACTGTGCTGGGCAAAATGGTGGAAACTATTATTAAAAACAGAATTACCGGACATATTGATAAATATAGCTTAATAGGGAAGAGTCAACATGGATTTAGCAAAGGGAAGTCATGCTACACTAATCTACTGGAACTTTTTGAGGGTGTGAACAAGCATGTGGATAACAGGGAGCTGGTCAATATACTGTATCTGGATTTTCAGAAAGCATTTGATAAGATCCCTCATGAGAAACTCTTTAGGAAATTAAAAAGCCATGGAATAAGAGAGAGTGTCCTATTGTCGGTTGGTAACATGATTAAACTCATGAGGTAAGTAAATAGTGGAGTATTCATTCATTATCTGGAAAGGAGAGAACGGCCGGAGGCCTGCCATGCTGAACCCTGGACCAGGAGCTGTCCTTTAGACATGCTAGCCTGATCACTAACAGGGATTGGGGAGGGGCAGGGCTGTGCAGCATGGCGCGATGTGCTGCCGCACAGCCCCGCCCACCCCGTGCTCCCTCGGCCGCCCGCCCTCAGAGAGACAGGCGGGCACAACTGCCTATCAGGCAGCTGCGCCTGATCCTGTATAGCACTACTTATGTTCTTAAACAGCAAGACATTGGACCATTTCACACGAGACGCCCCCCACCCAACCATGTGGGCGACTGGGTGGGTGGGGGCATCCATACGACCGCCAGTGGGAATGGGTAGGGGTGCTCCACCCATCACCCATTCACAGAAGCATTGGGAGAAACAGAGGTGCCTCCATGCGTTGAGATGGGTGGAGGTGGGTGGGTATCCATGCGACCAGCTGCCGACATTCCACACACCCACCACCACCCATCCCCCCACACCACGGTTCCTCCGACAGCCCTTATGAAAAGGGCCATTTACATTCTCAGGAGATAATGGTTCAGACCTAGAGATTATGGGCCATTTCACACAAACGTCCCCACCCCCACTGCACATGTGCGCGGGTGGGGGGACGTCCATAGGAATGTCATGGGTTGCCACCACCAGTTGGGTTGTGTGTGCCCGTGGGAACACTTCAGTGGTGGGTGTGGGTGCATGCACACTCCTATGCTCCACACATCTTCACCCATGTCCACCCATCCATGGAGCAATGGGCTCCAATGCCGGTTGCTCCATATGTAGAGATGGGTGGACGTGGGTGGAGATGGGTGTGTGCCTGTGGGAATGGGCACACACCCACCGCGGGCGCACACCCATCCCCCCACCCACCTCGGCCCCTTTGAAACAGCCCTTTTTAAATGAACAGTGGGATGATGGGTTTGCGGTTGCGGTGGGTGTGCGCCCATTCCCACAGGTGCATACCCACCTCCACCCATCTCCAGCACTGGAACATCAGGCGTTGGAGCCCATTGCTCCATGATTGGGTGATGGATGGGGATGGGGGTAGCACAGGAGCACGTCCGTACCCCCACGCATGCCCCACAGCATTCACAGGGGCACCTCCACCCAGCTCCATGCAGAGAAACTGCGTGGAGGTGGGTGGGGGCATCTTATGTGAAAAGGGTAAGACATGGAGATAAAGGGCCTTTTTACATGGGTGCCCCCCCCCTCACTGCACACCAGTACGGTGTGTGTGCCCGTGCAGATACCACGCGCAGTGAGTATGTGGTAGCGGGACGTCTGTAGAAATGGCACCAGCAGTGGGTGAGGGTGCGTGTGTGCTCCCATGCTCCATCCATCTCCACCCATTAGCCACACACAGAGCAATGGGCTCCAATGCCGGTTGCTCCGTGCATGGAGATGGGTGGAGATGGATGAAGATGGGTGTGCACCCATGGGAACAGCTGCACATTCACGTGCACCCACCGTGGACACACACCCAACCCCCCCACCCACCATGGCCCGTTTGAAAAGGGCGTAAAAATGGGACCAGAAAACAACAAAGGAAATGCAAGCTAAATAATTGAAAGCATGTGAACTTAGTGAGACAGAAAAACCCTGGAAAAAGTCATGCGAAAAGAACTTAGAAGTGATACATTTAGAACATTCTAGGGGTTTTCATGTCATTTTGAAGGTGATTATGTGAATGGGGTCCTATATATGTCCCAGTCACAAGGCTACCCATCTCTGTGGCTGGAAGGACATATGCCCTTTTCTCTCAGGCGGGACCCCTGGGGATCCCAGGGAAGACTAACTTGGGCCCTTTTTAGGGTCTCAACACCCCAGGCCACAGCCTTCCACCTAATGTCCCACGATGCCCTCCCAGCTAGCCCCGGTATGAGCAGGGGAGGCCCTGTTCCCTTCAGAGGACCCCCTGCTCGCAGTTCTCTGCCCCAGTCAGGGTTCCCAGCTGTCCCATCTGGGAGGTCCTGCGGTGGATCCCAGGCAGTCACAAGGGGTTCTGCATCAATTCCTGGTGCGGTGCTTGAAGGAGACACCTCTCTCCAGCCTCCTTCTCCCCACCCCCTGCTCTGCTGCGCTGGGATTCTTGAAGGACTGTCCCTGCCCCTCTCCTCCAAGTGCACCAGGTGCACCCCAGGCTGGGTCCAGTGCCCCCTGATGACATCGAGGCCACAGCCAGTGTTGGATCCATGTGGCCGCTGGCTTCTGCCGGTGCCGCCTCCAGTCGTCAGGTGCCGCCAGGTGAGTTTACAGAGCCCCCGAGCGTATCCCTCGCAGGGTCGCAGAACCGCCCATCCCAGATTGTCTAGATTGAATTGTATTTATTTATTTATTTATATAGTGCCAGTGTACCTGGCATTGTACAATCAGTTGTTATAGACAGGTCCCCAACCCCAGTGGGCTTACAATCTAAGAGACAAGGGAGGGGGAGACAAGAGAAAAGTGAACATCGTGAGAGACAAGAGTACATTCATGAGGCTGAGAAATTGCAGATGCATGTACAGTTAAACATAGAATTAGTGTGCAGCAGTTGAAACATTAAAAATTGTGACTCTCCAGGCTTGTTTCTGGGTTTTAGAACTTTTTTGTAAACATCTTTTTAAAGGTTTTATTGGAATGTTCTAAATAAAGAACGTTATACAACAGGCATTTTTATGATCTGCACAGGTAGAATGTTCTAATTCTTTAGGCCCNGATGTGCTGCCGCACAGCCCCGCCCACCCCGTGCTCCCTCGGCCGCCCGCCCTCAGAGAGACAGGCGGGCACAACTGCCTATCAGGCAGCTGCGCCTGATCCTGTATAGCACTACTTATGTTCTTAAACAGCAAGACATTGGACCATTTCACACGAGACGCCCCCCACCCAACCATGTGGGCGACTGGGTGGGTGGGGGCATCCATACGACCGCCAGTGGGAATGGGTAGGGGTGCTCCACCCATCACCCATTCACAGAAGCATTGGGAGAAACAGAGGTGCCTCCATGCGTTGAGATGGGTGGAGGTGGGTGGGTATCCATGCGACCAGCTGCCGACATTCCACACACCCACCACCACCCATCCCCCCACACCACGGTTCCTCCGACAGCCCTTATGAAAAGGGCCATTTACATTCTCAGGAGATAATGGTTCAGACCTAGAGATTATGGGCCATTTCACACAAACGTCCCCACCCCCACTGCACATGTGCGCGGGTGGGGGGACGTCCATAGGAATGTCATGGGTTGCCACCACCAGTTGGGTTGTGTGTGCCCGTGGGAACACTTCAGTGGTGGGTGTGGGTGCATGCACACTCCTATGCTCCACACATCTTCACCCATGTCCACCCATCCATGGAGCAATGGGCTCCAATGCCGGTTGCTCCATATGTAGAGATGGGTGGACGTGGGTGGAGATGGGTGTGTGCCTGTGGGAATGGGCACACACCCACCGCGGGCGCACACCCATCCCCCCACCCACCTCGGCCCCTTTGAAACAGCCCTTTTTAAATGAACAGTGGGATGATGGGTTTGCGGTTGCGGTGGGTGTGCGCCCATTCCCACAGGTGCATACCCACCTCCACCCATCTCCAGCACTGGAACATCAGGCGTTGGAGCCCATTGCTCCATGATTGGGTGATGGATGGGGATGGGGGTAGCACAGGAGCACGTCCGTACCCCCACGCATGCCCCACAGCATTCACAGGGGCACCTCCACCCAGCTCCATGCAGAGAAACTGCGTGGAGGTGGGTGGGGGCATCTTATGTGAAAAGGGTAAGACATGGAGATAAAGGGCCTTTTTACATGGGTGCCCCCCCCCTCACTGCACACCAGTACGGTGTGTGTGCCCGTGCAGATACCACGCGCAGTGAGTATGTGGTAGCGGGACGTCTGTAGAAATGGCACCAGCAGTGGGTGAGGGTGCGTGTGTGCTCCCATGCTCCATCCATCTCCACCCATTAGCCACACACAGAGCAATGGGCTCCAATGCCGGTTGCTCCGTGCATGGAGATGGGTGGAGATGGATGAAGATGGGTGTGCACCCATGGGAACAGCTGCACATTCACGTGCACCCACCGTGGACACACACCCAACCCCCCCACCCACCATGGCCCGTTTGAAAAGGGCGTAAAAATGGGACCAGAAAACAACAAAGGAAATGCAAGCTAAATAATTGAAAGCATGTGAACTTAGTGAGACAGAAAAACCCTGGAAAAAGTCATGCGAAAAGAACTTAGAAGTGATACATTTAGAACATTCTAGGGGTTTTCATGTCATTTTGAAGGTGATTATGTGAATGGGGTCCTATATATGTCCCAGTCACAAGGCTACCCATCTCTGTGGCTGGAAGGACATATGCCCTTTTCTCTCAGGCGGGACCCCTGGGGATCCCAGGGAAGACTAACTTGGGCCCTTTTTAGGGTCTCAACACCCCAGGCCACAGCCTTCCACCTAATGTCCCACGATGCCCTCCCAGCTAGCCCCGGTATGAGCAGGGGAGGCCCTGTTCCCTTCAGAGGACCCCCTGCTCGCAGTTCTCTGCCCCAGTCAGGGTTCCCAGCTGTCCCATCTGGGAGGTCCTGCGGTGGATCCCAGGCAGTCACAAGGGGTTCTGCATCAATTCCTGGTGCGGTGCTTGAAGGAGACACCTCTCTCCAGCCTCCTTCTCCCCACCCCCTGCTCTGCTGCGCTGGGATTCTTGAAGGACTGTCCCTGCCCCTCTCCTCCAAGTGCACCAGGTGCACCCCAGGCTGGGTCCAGTGCCCCCTGATGACATCGAGGCCACAGCCAGTGTTGGATCCATGTGGCCGCTGGCTTCTGCCGGTGCCGCCTCCAGTCGTCAGGTGCCGCCAGGTGAGTTTACAGAGCCCCCGAGCGTATCCCTCGCAGGGTCGCAGAACCGCCCATCCCAGATTGTCTAGATTGAATTGTATTTATTTATTTATTTATATAGTGCCAGTGTACCTGGCATTGTACAATCAGTTGTTATAGACAGGTCCCCAACCCCAGTGGGCTTACAATCTAAGAGACAAGGGAGGGGGAGACAAGAGAAAAGTGAACATCGTGAGAGACAAGAGTACATTCATGAGGCTGAGAAATTGCAGATGCATGTACAGTTAAACATAGAATTAGTGTGCAGCAGTTGAAACATTAAAAATTGTGACTCTCCAGGCTTGTTTCTGGGTTTTAGAACTTTTTTGTAAACATCTTTTTAAAGGTTTTATTGGAATGTTCTAAATAAAGAACGTTATACAACAGGCATTTTTATGATCTGCACAGGTAGAATGTTCTAATTCTTTAGGCCCTTTTCACATGCCTGCCCCCCCCCCACAGATGTGCGGGGAGGGGGAGCCCGTGCGAACGCCACAACGGGTGTGGGGAAATGGGTGGGCACCGGTGGGAACAGCGTGGGTGGGGGTGCATGTGCGCTCCCATGCTCCACCCACCTCCACCCATCACCCACGCATGGAGCAACGGGTGCCAATGCCCGATGCTCCATGCATGGAGATGGATGGAGGTGCGTGGGGATGCACTGCCCACCCACCGCGATGCTCACTCAACCATCCATCCACCGCGGCCCATGTGAAAAGTGCCCAAGACACCCTTTAGACATCCAGGAACTTAATACTCTAATGGAACATCACAGTCACAACAGTGGTCGTTTAGCCACAGAAACTGGATTAATTATGATGATGTCATTCTGACAAGACAGGTAAGAACAAGTTCAAAATGGTATAGTGTGGGTTTTTTAAAAACAACCATAGTGGACAGAAGTTACTCAGACAGTCAGATTGCTATATGGCTACTAAAAGGTTAGACTTGGTAGCCTAGTTTGCTTGCCCATATAATGCTGAGGAGTAATGAAGTCACATTTTCAGTGTTTAGTAAAGTTTAGTGACACAAATATTCTAGGGACATGTTCTAAATAATGTTACACTGTAGTTGGTAATAGGACCATCAGGAAGGAGCCATTCACAGTGTCTTCATACAGCAGACCAGTGGCACTCCTCTGGGAAGTAGATAAGAAGGAGGGAGCAGGAAGGAAATCCAAAAATAATATATAACACCTCAGAGGAAATGATCATTTAAGGCTGGCAAGTAAATTTAGAAATTTTGCAGGATTCTCAAATCCCTAATGTGTTAAGGTCAGTCAGTGGCAACTTTTGCTTTCTTGGCTGACAGAGAGAGAGAGAGAGAGAGAGAGAGAGAGAGAGTTTTAATAAATGGTGCCTGAGATATATTTTAGCAGAATATATTTTCTGTTTTTATATTTGTATAATGCTTATTATTTCAATGGTAAAAATTATGCTTTTTTATTTTATGGGTCAAACTTTTTCTGTAAAGACAAATCATATTGTGGAAACAGAATAAAGAATGAGAAGATAATGGTACAAATGATATGCAAGAACTAGTTCAGATGTGGGAGCATGACTAGGCCTTTCAAAATTGTCAAGGAAAACTTTGCTCCTTTTATTATGCACTAAAGAGAATCCATTCCAGCGTGGGCTCAGAGCAAATCAAGGTTTGGAAGTAGAACTGTAACTACAAATTCTTGTGCCTGGGACAGGAAGACACCTCACCTACCATGACCACAGAAGTAACCATTTCTTGACTACAGTAGACCAGGATCGTGGGGTGGGCGTGCTGTGGGGCTAGCCAGCAGCAGCCCACCCCAGGCTAGTAGCATGGGGCAGAAAAGCAAGTGTGGTGGGGTCCTTCTATTCCAGCTTGATAGTCCCCTCCATCTGCCAGTTACCACAGCAAACCAGCCTGGTATCTGAGTTCACAGGATTTCCAGACAGTCAGCCCCTGCTCCCGGTATGTGTCTGGGATAGCTTCCTTGCTAGTTCTCTAGTTGTGGCTTATTTTTGGAGAACTCTGAGCAGAAAGGCTCAGGGTCCTGCCTAGGCAGGTTAAGAATGCCCTAAAAGAAGTTAATGTAAGTGAATGTTTCACTTGTAATCAATGTCTTTCAGTTAACCAAATATTGGTGTGCCTATAAATTCCTTGAAGCCCTTCTTGCATTCAGAGTGTGACACACCGACTGGAATTATGTCACTGATCAGGGAGGCATTATTAGTCCCACTCTAAATAACTCGGGTAAAACCTAACCTTGTTAGCAGAAAGATATTGACAAACTGGAGAGAGACAATCCAGTGAAGAACAACAAAAATAATCATGTAGGTGGTGGTTCATTAGAAAAGATTAAACAGAGCTAAATCTGTATAGTTTGGCAAAGTAACAGCTACATGGGAGCATGGTGATAGTCTACAAGTATTGGAAGAGTGTACTAAAACAGATAAATGAGAAGAAAGATGTAAATTAAGAAAAGGATGTTTAATAAGGTGAAGTGAACGGGAAAATGTAAAAGACTTTCAGAGCAAAACTTACTGGGTGGAAGACCCAGCATATGGGGCATTTAAAAGTAGACTATGGGTGTTTTCAGACGTTACGAGATCATGGTGAACCACACTGAACCACGCTCAACCCCCCCGCGGGGCCAAAGGGCCCGGAACGTCTGAACGGTGTGCGCCAGATGTTCATCACGCTCAATACCCACATGGGGTCAGTTTGAACCACGCTTCCCGGGCTAGCCGGGGGAAGGTCTCGGGAAGCGTGGTCAAACCAACCACCACAGGGAACCAAGCAAAAGTAACGTCTGGACGCCAATCCCCCAGCGGAACCAAAAAAATGGAGCCCCGGCCGGGGACGAGGCACGCAGCGTCGCTGCCAGGCAACCAGCACCAACACAAACACCGGAGGGAGATTTAAAGCGAGAGCAGCAGCAAGCAAGCGTGGCGGGATGGAGCGAGGAGGGAAGCGGAAGAGAGCGGAGGCACGAACAGCGACAGCGGCGGGACAGGAGGCGGAGGACGTGCAGCCAGGCCCAGCGATGCAGGCGGAGGGGGCACAGGTGCAGGAAGGGGGCACACGGGAGCACCCGACCAGGGAGGCGCCCCGGGAACACCAACCACAGCTGCAGCCGGGTCGCGCCGCCCCGGGGACAGCGGCCGGAACAGGCCCACAGGAGGCACCCAGGAAACGGGTAAGGGCACCCACTGGGAGGGGAACAGGGGGCACAGGGGAACCCCCTGTGGAGGGGGCCGGGGGGACCCCGGGCGGAAGGCAGGGGGGCAGGGGGACCCCGGGCGGAGGGCAGGGGGGCAGGGGGCCCCCGAGAGGGCCCACACCCTCACCCAGCAACCAACCACCCCCCTTCCCCCCCCCAGACACGAAAGTCGGCCCGGGCGGACGAGCCCCAGGAGGAGCCCGGCCCCCGGCCCCCGGAGGCGCACCCCCAGGAGGAGGTGGAGGAGGAGCACAGGCAGGTGCAGCATGAGCTGCACCGGGAGGAGGAACAGCAGGGGCCCAGCCGGAGGAAGGCCTATCACAGAGGGGGACAGTGGGGCCTCCAGGAGACCCGGGACTTCATACGGATCTGGGGGACCCTCGAGTACCAGGTGGAGCTCGCAATAAACCAGCGCAACGAGCATGTCTACCGGGACATCGTGCGCGACATGGAGGCGGCGGGGCACGAGCGCACTGTCAACCAGTGTCGCTCGAAGGCCAAGGAGCTCAAGAGGGGGTACAAGGCCCTCAAGGACAATAACAGCCGCTCCGGCCACGGGGCCCGCACCGCCCCCTACTACGATGCCCTGGACCGCATCCTTCACATGAAGGGCTCCATCGTTGCCCCACGCCTGGTGGGCAGCGCTGTGGTCCAGGGCAGGGAGCGGGCCGAGGTACCCCCTCCCCTCGCCGCCCGCCCGGTAGACACGAGCTCAGGGGACCCCCACCCCCAGGAGGACCACCCGGGACCCGCAGAAGCCCCAAGGCCCCCCCCCAGCAGCAGCCCGGAGACATCCCAACGCCGGGCCGGCCAGGCGGAGTCGGAGGTCGGCACCTTCACCACCCTCAGCCAGTGGTCCCAGGGGGAGCACTCCCAGGGTGAGGCGCCGGGCTCCGAAGGCTCGGAGACGGACATAGAGGGTAAGCGGGCCCCCAGGGCAGGGGGGGGCACGACCAGGGGGCCGGTGGCAGGGGCGGGGGTGGGGGCCCTGCTGCAGGGGCCACAACCAGCCCCCTTCACCCGCTCCCCCCTCTCCCGCCCGCAGGACATGGGGAGCCCCAGGACCGGGCCAGCGAGACGGTGCAGGCCCCCGCGGAGGGCACAGGAGAGCAGGTGCCGGACCCAGGTAAGGCGGGAGGGCTGGGATGGCGGGAGGGCCCCCCGGGCGCCAGCCCAGGGGGGCCTCCGGCCTCAGTGGGGGAGGGGGGGCAGGGGGCCCCGGGACCCGACCCCGCTAGGGGACAGGGCCCTGCACTGACCCACCCGCCCATTTCCACAGGGCAGCCCCCGCGCGCGGCGCCTCCGCCGGCCGCGGCCCCAGCCCAGCGGATGCGGGAGTACCGGGCGCGGGTCCGCAGGCGCAGGGAGGAGCAAGCGGAGGACATCGTCCGCAGGGCGGAGGAACAGGGGGAGCGCATGATCGCCTCCGTGGACCGCATGGAGGCGGCCATAGAGCGGTCCATGGAGAAGGCCCTGGAGACAGACCGCCGGCTGGAGGCGGAGGTGCGCCTGGAGCGGAGGCGGGAGCGCCGGGAGCACCAGCGGCAGCAGGGGCTGCTCAGGGGCCTCCGGCAGGACATACAGGGCATGGTGCGGGAGCACAGTGCAAAGATGGACAGGTCCCACGACATTGGGACCTCCCTGCTCCTGCATGCGGGCACCATGTGTGCCTACGTGATGGCCGGCGCACCTCCGGGCGCCCTGCCCGCCCAGGTCCCCATGCCGGGCCCCTCGGCGCCCCCGGGCCCAGCCCTGCCGCCCCTGGCGCCCCCCCGGCCCCAGGGCCCTCGCATGCGCCTCCCAGTGCCCCCGGGCCTCCGGAGGGTCCAGCCCCCCCGGGGCGCGACCGGGGCACCGGGCACAGCTGCCCATCCGCCGCCCGGCCCCCTGCCGGGGCCGGGACCGGCCCAGGACACGGCAGGGGACACGGACAGTGGGGGGGAGGGGAGCTCCCAGAGCTCGGTGGGCCCAAGCGGCCGCACGAGGGGTCGGCCCAGGAAACGCGGGGGGATGGTGGGAAGGGGGGGGAGGGGGAGGGCCACATGAGGGCGGGTGGTGGACGGGGTCACGGGCACGGGGGTGGGGAGGGGGCACAGGGTGATTGTGTGAACTGTGTGGGCAATAAAGTGTTGTAAAGAGACAGTTGTCCCCGGCCCGTTTGTGGGGGGGACAGGGCTGTGGGACCGCGTGTACAGGGGCATGGGCACGGAACGGGGGGTGGGGCCCCCAGGGGCGGGAAGGCCCTCACAGCGGGCCCCCCCGGGCGATGTGGGTTGCAAGGGCGTTCCGGATCCTTTTGGCATACCGGTACTCCCGGGGGTTCCCTGCGTTCACGTACAGGGGAACAGGACCGGGGGGCCGGTGGGGCTCGGGGTACTCCAGGGCCGCCCCCTCGGTCTCGCACACATTGTGCAGAACGCAGCAGGCACCGATCACCAGGGCGGAGGTGGGGACGGTGAAGTCCAGGCGGCCAGCTATACTCCTCCAGCGCTGCTTCAGGGCCCCGAAGGCACGCTCCACCACGGTCCGGCTCGCACACAGGCGGGTATTGTATACCTGCTCCGCAGGGGTGCTCGGGACAGGGTAGACCTTCATCAGCCAGCGGGTCAGGGGGTAGGCGGGGTCCCCCAGGATGCAGGGGGGCATGGGAACCCCCTCGATCCACCTCATGCCCATGTCCGCGAAGTCCCCCCGGTACATGCGGGCATAGAAGGGGGAGATGGTCATGATCCTGGCGTCGTGACTCCGGCCGGAGTTGCCCGTGTAGATGTCTATGAAGCGGGCCCGGTGGTCCACCACCCCCTGCAGGTGCAGGGAGTAGTATCCGTGCCGGTTCACATACTCCAGGGCCTCCCCCGCGGCCGGGCGCAGGATCTCGATGTGTGTGCCGTCCACGGCTCCGATGCAGTTCGGGAAGCCCCCGGCCGCGAAGCCAGCCATCACAGCGCCCTGGTCCAGGAGCTGGATGGTCCTGTCGAGGAGCACGCCCTCCACAGCCTCGCACACATCCCGCACGATGCAGGCGACCGTGCTGAGCCCCACCCCGAAGTGCTGGGACACGGAGCGGCAGGAGTCGGGCGTTGCGAGGGCCCAGACCCCTATGGCCACCCGCTGGACCATGGGGATGGGCTCCCGCATGGAGGTGTGCTGCCGCTCCAGCCAGGGCGTGAGGAGCTCCGCTAGGCGCAGCAGGGTGGCCTTGCCCATCCGGAAGTGGGACCCCCACTCGGCCTCCCCCCAGTGGGCCTGGGCCCGCTCCCACCAGGCCTGGGGCCGCTCCGTGACCCATAGGCTCCGCGCTATGGGCATAGCCAGCAGCGCTGCCCGGCGGAGGGTCTGCGTTGCCCAGCGGAACCGCCTCGCGGCCCCTCGGAGCGCAGCGGGCCGGGTGAGGCTCCGGCAGGCGGCCAGCCACGCCCCCCAGGCCCGGCGCCGAGCCCTGAGCCGGGCACGGACTCTCCTGCGGGCCTGCTGGCCCCGGAGGCGCACGCCAGCCCGCAGGGCCAGGACATAGCGCAGGCGGACGGCCAGGTGCACCCTCTCGGTCAGGAGGCACAGCTGCTCAGTGTGGTCACGGTGCCACTCAGCCGCGAGCGCGAGGAACATCCAGTTCCCACCTGCCCTATCGCGCTCCATGGTGCTGGGGCCCCGGTGGGGGCTGGGAGCGCTTATGGCGGCCCGGTGCTGGTGGCTCCGCCCGGGGGTCGGCCTCGCGGGCCTGCGCGCGCCCTGTGCCGGTGCGTTCCGGCTGCTCCCGCCCCCAGCACCCCGGGCCCCCTCCCCTCGCTGTTTGTAGCGGGATGGCCTTGAAGGTGCGATTAGGCAGACAGAGAGCTCGCTGTTGTTCTCTGCAGCTGTGCCGGGCCCGCACCCTACGCCTCGCTCTGTTGTGCTACAATGTTGCGGTGCGGGCCCGTGTTCCCTGTCCCGGGGGCCGGGCCGAGCCTCTCCCGGCCCTGGGCAGTCTGTGTGCCCTCCGGGCTCCGTGTCCCATTCCCTGTTGTGCTGGACCATGGCTGGCTGCCCATCCATGGGGCTCCCGCTGTCCGGCCCCCAAGGGGCCCCCCATATCTGGGCCTTCCGCGAGACCATGTCTCTGTGCGACCTGTGGCACACCCCTGCCGTGCAGCTGCTCCTGGCCGGCCCGGGGAGCCGTGCAGGTGCCTACGAGAGCCTGAGCTCCGGGCTCCGTTACTTTGGCCATGTGGTGAGCGCCCGTGATTGCCGGCTGCATGCGGAGGCCCTGGGGCTGGCTCGTTTCCCCGAGGGGCGCATCCCGGAGGTGCTGTGCGCCCATGTGCCCTGGAGCGCCTCGGAGACCGTGTCAGCGCTGGTGGTGTGTGGTCTGGGCGCCTACTCGGAGTGCCTGGCCGAGGGTGGCCCTGCCTTGGCCGTGAGCTACTTCTCCTGTGTTCACGGGGCCCGTGGGTACCAGCGCACCCGTGGGGCGGCGTTCCAGCGGCTTCTGGAGCTGGGGCATCTTCCGTGGCCCCCTTCTGCTGCCTGCTGTGTGCCGGAGCCCTCCGCGGTGGAGATGTCATCCCTGTTGGCGGTGTGGGCGCGTGTGGATGTGCAGCTGGCCCTCACCATGCCCGATCCCTTCGAGGCCTACTACCTGATCGCCCACTACATGTCCTTGCAGGGGTACCGCCGGGGCATGCTGCACTGGCCCCACCTGGTCCACCGGGCGGGCCACCCGGGCCCTCGGGCCAGCGGGGCCCCCGGCAGCGGCCCGTGAGCCCCGCGTCGCTGGCCTGCCCCCCCCGGCGTGGTGCCCCCGTGTGGGCTCCCGCCCCGGCCCGGGGGGGGGCCCTGGTCCCCGCTGGCCGCTCCCGACCTGCGGACCCCACCTCGGTGAGCTCCCGCCCGCCTCGCTGCTTGCTGCTGCCCCTGGCCGTGGTCCTGGGCCCCCTCCATCCCCGTGACTCCGTGGGTGCTGCCTGAGCGTCGCTGGTGCTGCGGAGGAGCACCGCTGGACCCGGCTGCCCTGCCTGTGCCAGCCTTTGACTGTGGGGCCCCCTTCCTCCTCCTCCTGGCGCCCCTCCGCCGGCCTCGCTGTGCTTTGGGGGCCCCCAACGTGCCTTGCTCCGGGGGTCCGCCCCCCCCCCCCGAGACTGCCTCTGTTCCTGTGGGGGCACCTCCTTGGACTGGACTGGACTGGGGTGGTGTGGGGGTGGGGGTTGCTGCTGTCCGTGCCTTGCCCCGTGGTGGTGCCCCCCCCCCCCCTGCCGGTGTTCCGGGTGGGGCGTTCCGGGCGCCCCTTCCCCCCTTCCCGGCCTTTCCCTGGTGTGAGTGTGTGTGCCCGGGCGTGTGGCCGTGCATTGTGCCCTGCTGCGGGACCGCTGTGTGAGCCGGCTGTCAGCCTGTTCTCGCTCTTCCCCCCTCCCTTCCCGTTTCCCTTGTGTGGGCGTTCCCTTGAGTGCCTTGTGGCTTCGTTTGCCCTCAGGCGGCCATGTCTGTGTCCCGCCCCTGCCCGGTGCCTTGTGGGGGTTTAGCGCCCGCCGGGGGTTCGGTTGCACGTCTGTTGTGCTGCCACGGGCCGTGATGGTGCGGCCCGGTTCCGGGCCGTGGTCCCGTTCCCGGCACGTCTGTTTGGGTCGTTTTCCAACCCCCGGGCGTGGTTGCGCTGTTCGCCCCCCCTTGTGGTTCGCTGTGGTGAACCGGCCGCCCGTAACGTCTGAAAGTACCCTATGGCCCTTTTCACACATACACTCTAACACTGATAAAATGGGTGTTACATTTTATTATATATGTTGCAGGGCTGCAGGTGTGCTCTATGGGTGCCCTGCAACATGTATAATAAAATGTAACACCCATTTTATCAGTGTTAGAGTGTTTGTGTGAAAAGGTCCAATATAAATTATTGTTCAAATCCACTCTTGATTGCTCTATTGATTGCAGTGGATTTACTTTGAAGGTAGACTTAACTCTAGTAAATAATTTTGCAGGATCATCTTGCTTGGTCAGAGACTTGAACTGAATGACCTAGCACATCCTCATGCTCATCAGCATGGGGTCCCTTCCCTTGAGATTCCTTCTAACCCTAAAATTCTACAGTTATGCCAACATAATTAACCACATCCTTGTTAGGTGAACAGCAGTAGAGTAAGGCCACACCTCCACTGTGAATTAGACCAGGGTCGTTCGACCCTGTTGATTTTGTTAGATCTATCTGCTGCTTTTGATACTGTTGATCATGAGTTGCTGGTGACTTGTCTGTGGGACCAAGTTGGGGTGGGCGGAGCTGTTCTTGACTGGTTCTGCTCGTTCCTGGCCTGAAGAACTCAGCAAGTGGTGCTCAGGGAACATTTTTCATTTCCTAAGGACCTCTTGCAGAGTCCCTCAGGGTTCCATCTTGTCCCCTCTCTTTTTCAACGTGTACATGCAGCTGTTGGGTGAAGTCGTGCGGAGCTCTGGAGTTCGGTGTCATCAATATGCTGATGACACCCAACTGTATCTCTCCTTTTCATCGGATCCAGGCCTCACAGTCTTGGTGCTTACAAGATGTCTGGCAGCTGTGGGAGACTGGATGAGGGCAAGTACACTGAAGCAGAATCCCGACAAGATGGAAGTGATGCTAGTGAGGAAGACAGTGGGTGTGGTGGCCCCCGTCATTGATGGGGTTTGTCCCCCACTGGTTCCCTAGGTTCAGAGTCTGGGAGTGCTCCTCGACTCGCAGCTCTGCCTAGATGCTCAGGTTGAGGCTGTAGCAAGGAGTACTTTCCTCCAATTGCATCTGGTGCGTTGGATTCGGCCATATGCCTCAGTCTCCACCATGACCACTATCACCCATACTTTCATTACCTCGAGGCTGGACTATTGTAATGTGCTCTATGTGGGGCTTTTCATGGTGACGATCTGGAGACTGCAGCTGGTGCAGTCCACCTCCTCATTGGAACAGGTTACCGGGAGCACATTACACTGGTGCTCCATTCTCTGCGCTGGCTGCCTATAGTCTTCCAGGCCTGATTTCAGGTGCTGGTTCTTACCTATAAAGCCTTATATGACTTGGGCCCCATCTATCTGTAGGATTTGCCCCATCTCACTCCCCGTGTTCTTGATCGGCCCCTGCGGTCAGCTGGGAGCATGCTTCTTAAGGTCCCCCGAGTATCCACGGGGGTCATTATGGAGAGGGCATTCTCGGTGGCTGCCCTGAGGCTGTGGAACTCCCTCCCGGCAGAGGCCCAGGTGGCCCCAGACTGTTCTTCCTTCAGATGTCAATGGAAGACTTGGCTGTTCTGCCATGCTTTTGGCAAGGAAGATTGGTGAGGAGGGTGTGTGTTATTATTTTTGGTGGGGGGCTGAGGTGGGGATTTTAAATGTGTTTTACTGCTTTTTGTCATCCCTCTCCCCACTGTGGGGAGGCCGTGTTTTCCCTCTTTTGTATTTGCCCCTTTCTGTTGTTATTTTATTATGTATTTTATATATTATATATTTTACACTGTAAGCTGCCCCGGACTGCCTTTGGTAGGAGGGGTCGGGTAATACATTTTTCAACTGAATAAATAAATACATTTTTAGACAGGATGCACCCATGGAGGTCCACCCATCCCCCACAGAACCAGGCACCTGTCTGAAGGCAGCGTGGGTGAAGGCGCGCTCCCACAACCCACACACCAACTACCCGTCCCCCCCACAGAGCAACCTGGATTTTAACTTTTTCCTGGCTGTTCCATGCAGGGGCATGAATAGATGGTGCATGGATGTGGGTGTACACCAACCACACAACCATCCGCGCCCTGTGAAGAGCCCCGCATGCATTGGAAGCGTGCAGCAGTGCACAAGGACCCGCTCCCCCCGCAGGTGGGTCTGTCTAAAAATAGCCCAAGAGGGTGTCCTGCAGAACACCCTCCCCCCCCAGGTGGGTCTGTCTAAAAATAGCCCAAGAGGGTGTTCTGTAGAACACCCTCCCCCCCCCAGGTGGGTCTGTCTAAAAATAGCCCAAGAGGGTGTTCTGTAGAACACCCTCCCCCCCCCCAGGTGGGTCTGCCTAAAATTAGTCCAAGAGGGTGTTCTGCAGAACACCCTCCCCTCCCCCCCCCGTGGGTCTGCCTAAAATTAGCCCAAGAGGGTGTTCTGCAGAGGAATCATCAACACATCATTTTTCTCACACCAGCTTGACTTAGAAATACCATGGCAGCAAGGCTACAATCAGAGATGGGGTGGGTGGTCCAGGAACCTAGTCACTTACTTAGCTACAGGCCCTGACCTCCAGCAACACAAGTGCCTGCTCTCCTAGAAGACAGCCTGACAGTGGCAGGAAAGAGGTAGGGACAGCAGAACCAGAAGAGTGGAATATCCTCTTCCCTTGGCCATGCTTGGGGCATGTACCCATGCTCACCACTTAAAATTTTGGTTGCTCTCCTGCATGGCAGAACTGACATTTCCCTTCTATCCCTGCTCTCTGTTTCACACTTCTCCTCCTAGTTTGTTTTGTTGCCTCTTGCTCTCCATTTCATATTATACAAATTATACTGAATACTGATGAGGCTATAATAGTTCCAATTCTAGATACAGTAGTTTAAGCAAATAATGGCCTGATGTGAATCCCACTAACACCGAAAGACTTCCACTGACTCAATAGGTTTTGGAACAGGTCTCTGTTTTAGTGCCTGAAAGTTGGCATTACATTTTTTCAGTAGCCGTTGGATCAATTTATGAATGGTTTGCTGGGGAGATGGTTGGGGTAGTATTGTGTAGCAGAAGTTTCAAACTGTAGGCTAGATTGATTTTCAGCATTAAATCATAAGGAAAATTATTCTGAGGCTTAGCACCCACCCTAAAACATGACTTCACCACTTTTCCCCACCCAAATCCAGCACATTTTAAAAACTCATTTATTGTCTTTTAAGAAAATGGCCTCTATGAATGTGTTGATATGTTGTACGGAATACTTGTCGGAGTTTTTTTGTTTTCCCTTTACAAAATGAACCCTTTTACTATGCTCTTTGGGTGAAATTATTTCTCCATTGAAGTAAATGAGACATTTCCCATCAGTGTTTTACCTTTAGTGTAATTATCTCCATGATCCACAGATGCAGTGGGATGGCAGGGCCAAATAAGTTACTTAGGGTATTAATACACAGTCGGAGAGCTTGGAGTGGCTCTGCACAGCTCCCACGCAGTCACCTCTAGCAGATCCTGGGTGGGAAGTTCAAAAACGGGCAGGTGTTCCAACCCACTGTAGTCCACCCACACACTACCCCCTCCTCCACCACTACCAAGTCACAGTCACTCTAGCAATGTTCTAGGCTGTCCATGACTCATAGTGAAGAATGTGCATGGAAGCAGCACATGCCCCAGCACACAGGAGGCAATCTTGTGTGTGCCTGTTCCTCAGATTAGGACTGTAGCGGAAAGTCGCAGTGGTAGTTCAATCAATCAATCAATACTTTTATTAGACACTAGCTTTCGCCATGGTCAAAAATAAAAACATCGACATATAGTACAATAAAACTCTTAAACATATAAGTAAATAAAAACAACATATCATACATCATCTTGCAAATATTGTAGGGGCTCGAGGTTGGAAAAAACTCAGTGAAAAACACCCGCAGTGTGTAGAAAGAGAATATTTTCAGATTTCAACATAGTGCAGTGCGGATTCTCATTGCCAATAAGGCGAACAAAGCAACCGCCTGGATAACTTCCTCATCCTGGGATGCCAGTAATTCAATTGCATTGTTCTTGTTTAATAAGCAGCTCTGTTCCCATAGGGGAGTTATCCAAGCCAGTCTAAGGGACTCGTATAAAGGGCAAAAGAGAAAAAAATGCTCCATATCCTCCACTACTGCGTTCCTGCAAGGACAGAGTCTTTGTGCGTATGGTGTATTCTTAAAGCGGCCCTCCACCACAGCAGTAGGAAGAAGGCCGAAACGCAGACAGGTAAGAGCTCTGCGCACTGTAACATCCTTTAATTTATCCAAATACGGCTCTAGCCTATGCAGTTGCTTAAAGGAGCCTAATTGTGGAGCTACCTTCCAAGATGCCAGGGCTGCCAGATCATCCTGTTTAAATATATCGGTCAGCCTTACTTTAATCAAATCCTTTTGCAGAGATAAACTTTTCCCTTGCAAACAGGGAATTGAGAGGCCTGCCCTAGTCAGATAAGTCATAATTTGGGCAGTCCACGGATATGGAAGCGCCCCTGAGTGCTCTAGCTCTTCCTCCAGACACTGGAGTGGTAAAGAAGAGCCCACCTGATTAATCAACCTGAGCCAGTACCCCAGAGCTCGCTGCTTCTTGAGACAGTCAATAGACATAGTACCTGTCTCAGCTCTTACCACTGGGGCAGGAACTCCCTGGGGTACTCTCAGTAGGCTTCTCAAAAAGACGTTCTGAACCATCTCCAGAGCCTGAGTATTCATTGACAGAGTCACCTCTGAGCCAAATGTTAACAAGGATTGCACTTTGGCTCGAAATACATCCAGGATCAAGGAAATCTTAATTCCCGCTGAGCCAGATGCCAAGCGCAGAATCCCTTTGCATGCCCTTTTAGCCTTCAGAACAGTAAGCTTCCTGTGCCTTGCCCACGACCCATTATCAGAAAGGGAAATCCCTAAATAAACATAGGAAGAAACCTGCTGGAATTCCATTCCCCCAATTGCCCAGCTGCGCTTTAGGGCCCTTTTCTTTCCCATAACCATAATATGGGATTTTTGCAGATTTATGTCCAGCTCATTTTCAGCACTATAATCAATCAACGTTCCCAGAAGATTGCGCAGACCTTTTTGCGTTTGAGAAAGAAGAACAATGTCATCCGCATACATTAGTATGCGGAGATTTCTATCCTTGATCTTAGGGGAATGTGAATCTGACAAGGCCAGCCTGGCCGGAAGATCACTCAAATATAGATTGAAAAGGAGGGGGGCCAAGACACATCCCTGTCTTACCCCCCTCCTGACTCGAAATGAGTCTGACAAAGTACCATCTGCTTTCAGTCTAACTCTTGCTTGGTTCCCTGCGTGTAAACGTATAAGTAGGGACAGGAGGTGGCAATCAATCCCTAGGTGTTGAAGCTTTTTCCAGAGTTTCACTCTGGGTACTGAATCAAATGCCTTTCGAAAGTCAATAAAGGCCATAAAAATCGTCCCTGTCCGTATTCTCACATATTTTGTAATTATGTGAGTCAGAATGAAACAATTGTCAATTACGGAGGAGCCCTTCCGAAATGCACTCTGCTCCTGGGGGATCAAATTCTGCCCGTATGCCCAAGTCTCGAGATGATCGAGCAATAGCTTGGTGTAGATTTTGGCAATAACTGGGAGAAGGCTTATGGGTCGGTAACAACTCGGGTCATTTGGGTCCCCCTTCTTAAAGATAGGAATAATAATAGAAATACCCCAATCTCGGGGCATTCTCATCGTGATATTGATCAGTGTAAAAAACGGTGCCAGAAAGGAAGCCCACCATTCTGGGCAGGCCTGCAAGGCTTCAGGGACTATGAAATCAATACCAGGAGATTTGTTGCGCTTCAAGGATTTAATAACCGTAACTACCTGGTCTGTTGAAACATAAGGGCTGTAATCTAAATTTTGCGTTCGTGCCATGAAATTGGGGGGATCCAGAGGGAGCTCCTCTTCATCCTCTCCCCTCTGTCCAAAGACCTCTTCAAAAAAAGATATCCATCTCTCTGCCTCTATCAGAACTATGCTGCTACCTGAGCATGGTGAGAGCTCAGCATTGAGAATTGCCCAGAATGACCTAGAGTCCTTCATAGAGGCAGCAACAAGCAGCTTTGCCCATAGTAACTGATTATACCCCAGTTTTTTCCCCTTTAACAGAGCCTTATACCGCCCTCTTACCTGTCGAAATTGTACTTTGGTTAAATCAGTGAGCTCCCTTACCCACACACTTCGAGCATAAATCAGTAGGCGTTTGGCCCGCCTACATTCCTGATCAAACCACCCACAGGATTTGTGCCGGGAAATAACCGGAGCTCGGGAAAGAACTTGACGAGCAAGGGCCGACACAATCAGAGAGTACTGTTGCTCCCAAGCTATGATATCCCGGCTTGGGTCGCAGGTTAACTTAAGTGCCTCTGCAGACTGACTCAGCTCTGAGCTCCAAAGCAAACCTAGAGTTTTAGGCAGAAGCGAATCTTTCCACTTAACCCGAGTCCTATAGATACCTACATTAAGTTGTGAGGCCTTATTGGCACTTGAGTTTAAACAGTGGGTAACTTCAACTGTCAAGGCCAAATGATCGCTCTCTGGGCGTGGTATCAGTGTAAATTTTGTAAACCGTGCCCACTGGTGGGCCTGCACCACAATATAATCTACTACACTCTGTCCAATACTGCTGACATAAGTAAATTCCCCAGTTGGATCTCCTGATCCCTGTCCATTTAGTACCTTCAGCCCGTTGGTCGCAAGTAGCTCCAAAAAGCAGGCCCCTGTTTCATTCCTAATTAAATCTCTGGATTTTCTTGTCATTAAAGGCATAGGCTCCTCCGGTCCAGATCCCAGGTCCGGGTCTTGGGAGACCCCTATCCTAGCATTCCAGTCCCCAGCTATAACATACAGGGCAAGGGGAAACTGCTCAAATAACTGCTCCAGCATAGCATCAAATGCCCCCCAAACATCAGCTCTATAGTACGCAGACGAGACGGGAGGGATATATAAATTGAAAAGCAGTAACTGAGTCCCGGAAGGCGACCTCCACAGTCCAATCTGAAACTCTGTTCGTTGGGATGGTAATAATTCCAGAGGTTCTATAAGCCTTTCCGAGATCAGTATAGCCAAGCCTCCAGAGACGCGGCCTTTAATTTTGGTTTTAATACCTGGGGAAAGATACGACCGGAACCCCTGGATAGTCAGATACTCGTCCCCCCTTAACCATGTTTCCTGTAGAAACAGCACATCATAGGGTGTCAGAAAAGCAATCCAGTCAGGGTCTCGGGATTTGTATTTGCCCCCAGAAATATTCCAGGATAGAAACCTCAATGAGGTCTGACTGGCATTCCCAGTCGACCCATTGAGTGTCACAGATGTAGTTCCTTCTACCGAATCGGTGGGCAAAGGAAAAGAGCCTTCCCGGGCAGCCGGGGTTGAAGGTAAACTCAGTGGGAGTCGAGCAGGAACTTCCTGCAGTTGGCCCCCGTCGAGACCTTCGTTAACCCTCAGTCAGTCCAGAACCGCACCTTGACCCAAGTTCTCCAATTCGACCGTGAACGTGAAGACGGCCTCATTTGTTTGTTGGGAGCCAAACACCCGCACATCAGCAGAGCAGCCCATGTTCAAAAAGACGTCTGACTTTGGCTCCACACAAGCAATGGCTGCCTGGGGCAGTCCCTCTGATGGATTGTCTGTCCCCAGTTCCTGGGTCGACAAAAAGCGCATGGCTGTCCATGCCACTGAATTATTAACCAATTGATTGGAGCTTTTCCCTGGATCTAATCCTGGGAGTACATACTCAAGAGAAGCGCGAGGCAATTTGCTTCTTAGAAAATCTAATTTCTGAATATATATATCTTGATCCATGACCGGGAGAGTATCAAAGGCAGCCAACAAGGGGAGAATACCCTCCTCGCTTTTATACTCTTCCAAAAACCCACTAACTATACTGGGAAAGGGAATTTGCTCTTTTACCACCTTTGTCCCCTGAACAGCCTGAAGAAACTCCTTTCTAGGCCCCGGTAGTAAGCTAGTTGGATTGCTCTCATCCCCTGCGGCACCAGGAGATTGAGGGACAATTGCTGCTGTCTCCATTGGTTCAAGCGGAGAACCCTTCCTACTTGGTTTACTTGGGGGGTCTTTTTTCCTTTCGGCGGCCTTCAATTGATCTACCACTAGTTTCTCCCCACTGGTTGGATTGCTCTCATCCCCTGCGGCACCAAGAGATTGAGGGACAATTGCTGCTGTCTCCATTGGTTCAAACAGAGAACCCTTCCTATTTGGTTTACTTGCGGGGTCTGTTTTCCTTTCGGCGGCCTTCAATTGATCTACCACTAGTATCTCCCCACTGATATGAGCCGGAGAAGTTCTCTTCTTTATAGGGCAGGCTCCCAGTACTGTAAGGTTTGGGGAAGATAAAGGGACAGGCTGAGATAGACCAGCCTCAGGGATATTAGTTACCGAGTCATCCTTAAAAAAAAAACCTATCAATAAAGACACCTTTAGAAATAAGATGTTTCCTAGCCAAGAATAATTTCCTGGTAAGGTGGGGTGTACAGAAAGAGATCCTTAATTGCACCCTATTTCTTCCAGAGTGGAGATGGAGCAATTTCACAATATCAATCCTAGAGCATCTAATTCTAAGCAGACATGCCAAATTTTTTGATGCGTCTTCCACACTGTCCCAGCTGCGGAGAAATCCGCTAGTTGAAGCCCTGGTTTCCATCCAAATCACATTGTTATGTACCTTTAAGGTCGTAGAGGGCATTATTGGTGTCTGAGATTTACTAGGATTGTTCCTAGCTCGGAAAAACGACCTTTTCTTTGGCCTGATAGACTATTTCCTGTGGCTCCCGACTAAGGGAGTCACAGGTTCTCTAGCAGCACCTTCCAGCAAATAATTTAGTTTCTCTAATAGATGTTGCAGTTGCGCTCTAATAGAGAGTAGAGATCTACTCATATCTGTAATACTTCCAAACAATAGTGCAATGGTTTTTGAAATCAAATGGCACTGCATTCTGAGGGAGTCTCCTATAAACGGAGAGTTACTGGCAGAATCTGGGAGTGGGTCCTTTACATCCTCAATCCCATGACTCGGACACGGGGGGGGGGCTGTTTCCCGGGCATAATTGTCCAGCATTTTTAACGATGGTCCCCCACCAGTCCAGTTCTCTAAATCCTGAGAGACCGGTCCCCTCTCACATGCCTGTTCCTGGGATGCTGCCAGCTTTTGGAGTTTCTGAGCTGGCGAGTTACATAAGGGAAGGAGCTCATCAGACCTATACCGCTTTTTCTCCATTATTGGCTTTCAAAAGTGGGCTAGAATAATCCGCCGGCTGCCGCGGCCAGCTCCTATCCCAATATATAGACTATACAATCCATGGACCTAATTATATCAAGAATACTTGACAAACAGTATAGCCACTCCGCTCCAAGCTACTCTAAAGGGCGACTCCCAAGGGATGCAACCCTTAAACTCTCGCCCTTTGGCTCGCGCTCACGTGTCTCTGTGGCTCTTTATTCCCTGAGACGTTAGGAGGTCCCGCCTCCACTCCTCAGCATCCCCCAGGCACACAGGTGAGTCTTAGTAAGAAAATTGGCTGGGCAGCGGCTCTTCCTAAACAGCCCCTCTCTCCACAGTGCCTCAACTGAGTGGGGATTGCTGGAGCCTTTTTCTTTCTTGCAGGGAAGAAGCCCGCCTCCGCTCCTCAGTGTCCCCCAGGCACACAGGTGAGTCTTAGTAAGAAAATTGGCTGGGCAGCAGCTCTGCCTAAACAGCCCCTCTCTCCACAGCACCTCAACAGAGTGGGGATTGCTGGAGCCTTTTTCTTTCTTGCAGGGAAGAAGCCCCACCTCCGTTCCTCAGCGTCCCGCAGGCACACAGGTGAGTCTTAGTAAGAAAATTGGCTGGGCAGCGGCTCTGCCTAAACAGCCCCTCTCTCCACAGCACCTCAACAGAGTGGGGATTGCTGGAGCCTTTTTCTTTCTTGCAGGGAAGAAGCCCCGCCTCCGTTCCTCAGCGTCCCCCAGGCACACAGGTGAGTCTTAGTAAGAAAATTGGCTGGGCAGCGGCTCTGCCTAAACAGCCCCTCTCTCCACAGCGCCTCCCAGCGGTAGTTATTTCCACAGGAAACAGCATTTCCGTAATTAGTGGTACGGCGTGGCAGAGGCTTGCATTCCACTAGTTTCAATCCGCTACTGCCGCAGTTCCGCTAATTTCATTCCACTATTTCCACAGGCTTCACAAATAGTGGAAACATGCCATTTTTGCTACTTCCGCCATTCTGCCAACGCCACGAAATAACAGAACAGCGGTTTTCCTACAGTTTCCGACAATTCCACAATTTTCCCGATAGTTTCCGAATTTGCAGAATGCCGGCAGAATTAGAGGACTATCGGCAGAAAAGTGTGGTGCGGGCAATTTCAAAATGGCGGAATGGAATTGCGGCATGGTAAAAGCTGCTTCCGCTTCAGTCCTACCTCAGATTTACCTGGATTTGCCCGCACAGCAAGCTCCACATTTCCTGGTTTGATGCTGGGTGTTAACAAACAGGATGTTACCCCACATTTACCTACTCATAAGTCCTGTGGCCACCAGATTTCACCCTGGCTGTCCTGGGGCCACTCCACATGGTGCCATTGCTGGGAATGCAGTGTCCACCATGTGGGGAAATGCAGGGCAAGGTGCTGACTCAGGGCTGCCTCCAGTGTTGGAGGGATATAGGGTGCCCACAGGACTACCCTGTTCCCCCTGTCTGTTGGGGCATACACATCCAGCATGAGAGAACCATGGGAGCCAGCCTAGAGCATCAAGCGAATGCCTGCAACTCTATTGTGCAGGATGGGCAACACACAAGCCGACTACAGCAGGGAGGAATGCCTGCCCTTCTGCTGGATTTCTTTTGGAGGCTGTAAGTGGTGGCTGAATAGGGGAGGGGAAGGGCCATGGAGCAACTCTGGGCTCCAGGGGGCTCTCATCCCATGTATTATCACCCACCATGCGGAGCAGTCCCGGGGTGAAAAATCTGGTGGCCACATGATTAGCAAGGGGGTGAATCTATGGTTAATGGGGGCTAATGTGTGGCAACGTCTCCTTGTTAACGTCCTTTGGGTGTTAACACATAAGAATGGAGCTATCTAGAGCACGGGGTCACTCCACGGAGCCCCCATTTGCATTTGTTGCACAATGGACTGCACAAATAGGCCAACGTTGAGTCCCCCTCCATGTGCATCCCCCTCCACCACCAAGTTGCGGTCAATCTAGTGATGCTATAGGCTGTCACATGAGACTTCATGGTGCAGAGTCAGTACACACACTAACACTCGAGGGCAGCCACCCACATGGGTACACTGTGGCTTGCCCCAACAGACAGGCAACTGCCCCATAGGTGCCTGACCCTGTGTTACCCTGGATTAGCCTGCATGGCATCATGGCCTTCCTCAGGACGATGCTGTGAGCAGTGGTCCCAGGATGGCCCCAGGGTGAACATCTGTTGGTCACTGTACAGACAAACAGGTGTATATGGGACAATGGGGGCTAATGTGGGGTAACATCTCATCTGTTTAAACCCTTATTAGTCTCAGTGCTCAAAGGACATCAGGCCAGGAGGAAGGGACTTGGATAAGTGTTTCGCGAGCAAGGCCAGAATTTGAACTCATGATTCCTCACTCTAAGTCCAGTACTCTAACCACTAGTCTATACTGGATTCAGTCCTGAGGCAATGACAGCAATTAAAAAAAATTAAACACCAAACATTGGTTATTGTGTATTATATGAGATAAAACATGGAATCTAAACTTCATTAAATCACTAATAAATTCTTCTTCTCCATAATCCTCCATTAAAAAGCTTGAATAGGTAGATAAATTGTACACGAGATAAGACTTGAGCAATAAATAAAATCAATTATACTTAACTGAAGTTTCATTTAGATTTTAAAAATCACATATTCAGAACAAACAAAGAAAATACTAAGATTTATTACTTCCCATTCATGTTAATTTGGCTATTAAAAACAATTTGTGATGAATATACTAAGGTTAAATGTGTGAATTTTGAAGTTGTGAACATAGAAGAGAAAATAGCATTACAGTTTCTAGGAGGAAATAAGCAGAGAGAAAAATTAGGCTAGTGAGATGGAGAGTTCTTTGGGGGAACTGAGATTAAACAGTGGGAGAAGAGGGGGGGAAATCTTACTTTTCAATTGAGGTTAAATGAAGTTTATAAAATCAAACACATTAAAATATAGTATATGTTCATGAATTGTTAGAGTAAGGCATCTGATCTTTTAGAAACCCGAGACCCTTACTGATTTAATTTACTGATGTGACTCTCACCAGGTTGAATATTTTCAGTAAATACAGATTTAGAGATGAAGGCTGAATAACACTGCAAGTTTGCTTACTTTTTTAGACTATCAGGAATATTCAATTAATTGCACCTTTCTTACTCTGAGAAATAGACAGAAGAACATGCTATTTTAAAGATGGAAATCAAGGGTACTGAACCATTCTGTTTTCTGTAATCCTTGCCAGCAATTTTACTCATGCTGACCAAATGTATACCTTTCCACTGTCACCATACCAACCTGACAACTGGTTTATATAATTTTCCCCTATATAATTCATTGGAGGTAGAAATCCATTAAAATATCTCCTTACCTACACATTAAAAATGTCTAAATGTGGTAGGGTAAATGGTATAGAATTCAGTTCATGAACAAATCCCTGCTGGTCTGGGGTGAAGACAGGGTGGTAGCTTGAGGGGTAGCACCTCACTTAAATCTTTTGGAGGGTAGAGGGGGGGAAGATTCAGAGGGAAAGGAAAGGGATATTTAGAGAATATTTTTCTGTAAATATTTCCTTTACAATGAGCAACTAGGTCACCAGGAGTGGAGGTTTGAGTGATTAGGTTGGAGGGGGTGGGGAGAGGGATATTCAGTAAAATAGGGTGGGGCACTCTTGAAACATTCAGGGCGGATCTGCACCCCTGCTGCAGGTTAACTTCACCCAAGAAGAATTCTGTATTCTTTCCCAAAAACCATCTTCTCACACATTAGAAATTTTGCTTCTTCAAAAAAGTTTTGAAGTGGTATCAGTTTAGAGTTACCATACCTCCCTTTTAAAACAGGATGCTTATGAAAAATATATAGTGCAGGGCTTCATTGGTTCCAGTGCAGCCCTACAACATGTATTTTTTATAAGTGTCCTCTAAAGGGGATGCATGATAACCCAACATCAGTTTTTCTGACTGATGTAAATGTAAAAGGGAAAAGCCACTTTTACTTGAAGTTTATTTGCAATGACCCTTGATTACTAGAGTTAACAACACTTAGGCATCAAAGTTCTTCTACCATCTGAGTGAAAGGAATTATTCCATTTGCTTGTACCATTAGCTTACACCTGGCACCAGCCAGGGAAGTAGACTGTTAACTTCCCTGAGGTCTAGACTGAAGAGTGGGATGTTGCATCCATTTTACAAATTTTTGAGTATTATAGCTGCAACTCATAGGCTGTTTTTAGAACAGATGGTACCATGCAAGTCCACCCAGTGGACACGTGTGGTACTGCCTATTTAAAAGTGGTGGTGGGTGAGCGTGCACTCCTGTGATCCTCACACTTGCACCCATCTCCACCAATCTCCCTGCACAGATCAACCAGGAAAAAACTGAGTTGCTCCATGCAGGAGCATGGGTGGCCGGCAGGAGGATGGGGGTGCATACTGAGTGCACACATATCCGCCACTGTCTAAAACCTCCCCCATCTACTGGAAGTGTGTGTGTGCGCTCCAACAAGTGCACACAGACCCGCCCCCTTCACTCCCCACAGAATCTGTCTAAAAACGGCTATAGAAATAGTCCCAATGAAGCCAATTTGAGAATCCCCAAAGCTGAACTATTCGCATCACCAAGGGCTGCACAGAACTGGGTCCAAAAAGGACAATATCTGGTCAAACTTATTGTCATGCAGTGCACTGCTCGCACAATATGGTGCTTATCACTGAAGCCACGAAGCTAAGAAGAAAGAGAAGCTAATCAACTTAGGGTATTTTCAGATGTGCTGGGCCTCCTGGCCCACCACGCTGAACGCCCCATCGGGATCCGTTCAGATCCTGGTCCATGATCAGGCCAGCTATCCTTTAGATGTGCCAGTCTGATCACTGTGAGGAATTGGGGAGGGAGCACGACTGTGTGGCGCGGCATGCAGCCAATCAGCCCCTCCCACCCCCATGCTCCCATGGATGCCCACTCTCAGGGAGATGGGCGGGTGCAGCAGCCAACTAGGCTGCTGTGCCTGATCCCGTTCCGTGGCTGAGACTTGATTCCGGGATGGAGCTGGGTAACAGTCTTTACCCGCGGCCATTCCCAGCCCCATCCCAGATCATGGCCAAACTAATCACGGTTTTGGAGGTGAGGCTGGCCTCACCTCCAGAACCCTGTTCAATTTGATCCCAGCTGGGTGTTCACTGTGGTGAACATCTGGCTGAGAGCAAACAGACGTTCCCAAGATCGCTGCCACCACATCAGATCCACTGTGGTTCAGTGTGGTTAGCAGCGATCTCATAAAGTCTCAAAATACCCTTACTCATCTATTGGTTCTCAACCTTCTGCTGAAGACTCCACACAGTATGTGGTTTTGATGCTAATACACTGCATTTGTACAGTGTTGCCATTCAGAGTACTGGAATTTAACAAACAGGATGAATGATAGAAAATAAAGTTGACATTATTCAGAGCAGTGGACACATCAGTGGAGAATGTCCAGCATACATTAGGAGATTTAATCAAACCTAAAACTGGAGAGCAAATAGAACTGTAGCCTATACCCATCCAAGGATTTGATGAAAGATTTTTCTTCTGATGGCTTTGTTGCTGGGAATGTCTTTATTCTAAAATTGCAAGATACTTCTACTTCATTTACTTTTCAAATGAAAGTTTACGATTGCATGAAAATGAACCTTATCAAAGTGTATGCATCATCTAAAAATATACAAACACAGTCATTTTTCTTTACAGCCAATTAGGTTCCTTCATTGGGACCTAGGTGCCTAAGTGTTGTTGATGGATTTATGTATAGGTTGGAAATATCTCTATGGTAGCCATCTTCACACTATTTTGGCAGTTCTAGTTCTGTCAGAAGTCAAGGGTGAATAATCTAAAAAGCAGGAATAAAAAAGTTTGGGTCTAACAATGAGCAAGGCTTGAGAGAAGAATTTCTTATTATTTTTCTCAAAACCTCCTGCTCTTCAAATCTTCTAGCATAGACGTCCTAATTAGGGGTGTGCAATTCATTTTTTGTTTTGATTAATTAAGAGTCCTTTTCACCAACCCCATCTGATGAGGAGGCTGAGGCCTTCTCTTTCTGATTCAGATCAGGCCACTGTCATCCATAGTTTCATTACCTCAATGTGCTCTACTTGGGGCTGCCCTTGATGACTGTTCAGAAGCTGCAGCTGATGCAGAATGTGACAGCTCAGATCCTTTCGAGGATGAACCACCAGGAGCACGTTGCACCGGTGCTAAAAAATTTTCACTGGCTGTCTATAGCTTTCCAGGCACAATTCAAGGTGCTGGTTTTAACCTTTAAAGACCTGCAGGGGGGACAAGAAAGAAGATTTCTGTGAGTGCTGGGGGGGGTCGGGGGAGCACAGAGGCCGGCCGAGTGGGCTGACCTATCCCCTCCCCTACTTGGAAGTAGCCGGGGGCTTTAAAGCCCCGCGCCCAGTGGCTCCTGCCGCAGGCCACGATCCGCAGGCCGTGAGCCGAAGGGTTGAGGCCAAAGGGCGCAGTGCTTTGGGGCTGCAGGGGGTGGCAGGGGGGATGTTATTGTTTTTTGTGGGACTCTTTTGTGCAGGGCTAGGGAGGTAGGGTGCGGGTGTAGGAGGGGTGGGTAGAAGTGGGGGGAGGGTTCCCAGTG